>CM029666.1:10170944-10530855 GCA_017311315.1 Dendrocalamus latiflorus | reverse complement strand
ACAATGCACTCCTATTCATCATGTCTAGTGATTTTGTTGCCTCATCCAGGTCCGCTTCGAGAGCTTTTCGTGCTTCAGAATCTACCTGCAATTGTTTCGCTAAAGCATCAAGCTCCTTATTCAAAGTAGTCACAATTTTCCTTTCCTCAACAAGCTCCTCTGTGGTGGATTCTATCTTCTTGTACACATCCAGCAATTCTTTCTTCAGGTTGTCACGAGCTTCAACAACAGATGCAAGCTCATTAGAGGTGGCTTCAAGTTCTTCTTGTCCCTTTTGAAACATCTCCTTAACTGAGACAAGTTCATCGGACAGAGCTTTAGATATTGATTCTACCTCTCCCAGTTTATTAGTCAGACCTTCTTGCATTTCATTGAACTCATCTTGAAGTTTCGAAATCTGCAATACCAGGCCCTGATTCGTTCTATTTGCTTCATCAAGTTCTTCGGAAAGTTTGGAAACCTCATTTCTGGAATCCCTTAGTGCCTCTTCAGTGGATTGAAGTGAATCTCTTAAACTTTTCACAGCCGCAACTTCATTCTCTAGCATTGCTTTGGTAGCATCCAATTCCTTGTTCAACTCGGCAATCATTTCATGGTCTTTGCTAGTGTCACTTAATGCAACAGAGAGTTTTTCTTCAAGCTGTTTGATCAGATCATCTTTCTCTGATAGTAACTTGGAATCGTGACTCGCTCTTGTCTCAAGAGAAGCCTTCAAGTCTGTATACTTTTTTAGTAACTCATTTATTTCTTCCTCAGCTTCATTCTTTGCAGAGTTCAATGTTTGAAGTTTCTCGTTCAGAGAATCAATTGAAGATATCTTAGAAGCAAGATCATTTCTAGTTCTATGATCTTCTTCCTCCAGCTCTTGTATTTTAGCATTTGCAAGTTCTAGGCTCTCTTTAGTTTTATCAGAGAAAGAGCATAGGTTCTGGTAGTCTACCTCCTTTGAAGAAAGTGATGAGCTGAGTTCCCTGATGCGTTTCTCCTTATTATTGATATCTTGGCTGAGCAGACTTGATTTTTCTTGCAAATCATTGATCTCATCCAACTTTTCTTTCAATTTGGCTTCAAGCACATCTTTGTCATCCCCAGCTTGTGCAACACTACTCTCTAGTCGCCGTATTTCATCCTGAAGCTCCTCAGCCAGTGTCTTCTCCCTTCTGAATTCTTCGCTAAGCGATGTTATAGTCTTTTTTGTTGAAGCCAACTGATCTAAAAGAGAAGCTTCCTGCTCCTGAAACTTCAAAGATTGCTTCTTTTGTGCTGCTTGTTGCTCCAGTAACCTTTTCTCGTAGTTTTGCCTCATCAAAGAGATCGCTGCCTCATTTTCGGCCAATTTGCTCTCCATCTGAACAAAGTAGCATATTAGATATGTCAGCTAAATATGTTATCTTCACAGATAAATTTTAACAAATATAAACTTCAAGATATTAAAGGTACTTAAAATACGTTAGTAGCCTCTTGTATTTGTATCCAAGTTATCTTATTAAGTGAGCCAACTTAATATATGTTTGTTTTCCTGAGAACATCATGGTGGGGAAAAAGAGTATTTAACCCTCATAAGGTTCTCAGTGAGGCTCCTGTAAAAAAAGGTTTTCAATGATGCCTGTAACTTATAAACTTTTTACTATCATTGAAAAGTTACCATGAGGTACCGGTACCTCACCACCAAATTATATATAAGTTCTTGGAACCTGGTACTAGGTACCAAGAACTTATATGTAATTTGGTAGCAAGGTGCTGATACCTCCTTTTACCTTCTAAGGATGATAAAAAAAACTCTCTACTTTATAACCTAACGGAAATTAACTTTAGTTAGTTTAGGCTATGTAAGTTGTTATACACCCTAATTTGATATTACTTTTTTCTAAGAGAGCACAAACACACACACCAAAAAAACACGCACATGACTATTTGCCTATTTGGTGTAAATTTCTCCTTTTTCTTCTCTCTTGAACAAGACTACTGTTGTAGAGGTGGCCCTACCCCCCGTGACAGGGCCTTGCAACTGGTTTAATATGTAATATGCCTAATAGTATAGAGAAATGCACCAATATGCATTCAGAAAATGCATGAGCAACCTTCTTGAACTTCTTAAGAACATTGTTCATACTAATTTAGCACCTCGACTGAATGGTTTTCGTAATTTTATGCCGAAAGGTAGTGTGTATAGGATATTACTGCCTATTTCTCTCTTAATCAAGACTATATAAAGATACTATAGGGCACTTCAAAAGAGCCAAAAATAGGATGGTGGCTGTTCCAAAAAAGACATTGAAGTACATCAACTGGTTACGGATACACCAAAGATAATCAAGCCCATACAAATAATGCAAATGGCTTATAACGTTCCTTAAAAAAATGTTAGCCATTTATAACATAAAATAGTTTTAAAATAAAGCAGATGGTAAATGCATGAATTAGCACTAATATTGAGACAATATCATAAGTGGAGGGGTTTGCAGAATTTGGCATGTAGTGAGGATTGAGGTAAACGATGATTATCATTTAGGCTATATGAAATTACGAATCAATATATCCTAACAAATAAACAGCAGTAACAGGCACTAATTACAGGTTTGCAGATGATTTACAGATGAGATGACCGATTGCAGGGCTTTCTTTTCCTGTCGAGAAGTACCGTACAATCCAGCAAGAACACCCGAGGAAACAACTGCAATTGAATTCAAAAGGCCAGCAAGTGGATTCCCTGGAGATTGTTCTTGCACCACTGGCAAGGATAATTCAGGTTGAGGAGCTTCAGATAGAGGAGTTTCAGGCTGAGGTTCATCAGGTTTTGAGGCATCCTTTGTCTCTACAGAGAAAAGCAACATCAGCTATTTATCCAAGTTTGTCAAGCCACCACAGAGGCGTAAACAAAGTAACTATATTGAGTATGCATATGAAATATTTCCAACCACCACAGAGGCATAAACTAAGTAACTATATTGAGTATATGTATGAAACATTTCCAAGCTAGAAGTAGTATGCAAACACTAACATAGTAACTCTGCCATGATGGCAATGAGGCAGCACCAACATAAGGAATTCAAAACAATGTCATCTTGAAGTAAAAGCCATTAGTGATGCCCAGGCCACAGTCCAGTTTACCAAAAAAACAGATTCAGATAGTAAATCCAACCCATTTCAGTGGTTCAGGGAGGTCAGGACTCAGGACAGCTGGACAACTTTACAGGTACACCAGAAAATATTTATGCAAAAAACAAAAACAAAGGAACACATAATAGTAAATGTCAATAGGGTTTGCTAAAATAGTCATAAATCCCATCTTTAATATGACCTACTTATATGAGGGGGAAATTCTGACCATCAAACGTAGCCTCATTAGGTCTACAGATGACAGTTTTACGTCCAATCTTGAAAGTTTTGTAGCAATTCTGAGCTTGATGATCTATCCTCGGGGCATCGATCCCCTTTCTTCTAATAAACCCTTGGGGTAACGACATGCAATAAACTGCAGGAAAATGAGAAAAGTAACATCTGATCATATGCCATAATCAAACTCAAAATTCACTGGGATAAGTCATGAATAATGAGTGCATCACTCCAATTTCAATGTTGTTCCATCAGAATGTTGGATTTTTCAAAAAGGCAATCTCATGCACAGACCACATGTCTCTTGCAGCTTATGAATTCCTCAAAACATTCATTACCCAAAATTTATAGGAAATCTGTCAAATGGAGGTGCACACATTCACAGCATGACATCTGAATACTAAGAAGGTCCAAAACATGGAGCAATGACTATAAATCATACACTGCACTCAAATACAGGATTTATGCCATCTCCAAACTGACCAACGCTACATGTATGAACATTTTTGAAAAAAAAAACCTACACATAAGCCTTTGATTGGTGGGCACATGGGGGCACGTGAGGAGTTATCTATGGTCATGATCATCATCTTTTTTTAAAAAAAAGTATGTCACTATGTTAGTATGTAAAGCATTTACATTTCCAAAGCCCTTTGCCTTTTTTATTATTACCAATGTGCTCCCTAACTCTGTAGGTCTATGCAATAATTTATAAACTAACGAGCATTGGGGAATTTAGCATATAAAACGTAACATAAAGTCGTATCTATAATTTGCACTGTTGCAGAAATATTCGTGACTGTGGATACTGCTCCACCTCCTAATTCCATTCCATTCGTGCAAACCCTGCTAAGAAAATAATCGGGCATGCACCAAGCAAAGAAAGTTGCTTACAGCCGTTCGATATCCTGCATGCTAATAACTCTTCTAGTGGTTATTTGAACATAAAGTTCCAAATTCTCATTATTTTTGTCGCTCTGTCATACATCGACAAGTGCGCACCAGAGCCAAGTCCAAACAGCTCATGCATCAATACAATGCTACGCTACACACAATAGTAGTAATGTCCCTTACAGAACTCACGTATCACCCGAGACTCTTAGATATTAGTTATTACATAAAATTTTATAAGCCCAACCTCAATCCTTAGAATCGCATATAAATTCCTTAGAATTGCATACAAATTTCACATATTACTCCACAGTGTTGGACAGATTAGGATCGAAGGCTCGAAGCTAAGACAAACACAACACAGAGCACGGAAGTTATACGAATCCTCGCAAGGAGAACGGCACTAACCCGTCACGAGATCCCCGCTGCTGGGCGCGGCCGCCGCGGCGGCGGTGTCGCGGAGGCGGAGGAGCGGGAGCGCCGAGACGCCGAGGAGCACGGCCCGCCGCGCCAGCACGTACGCCGCCGCCTGAGACGGAGACAGGCCTCCATCGGGAGAGGCGGACGACGCGACGATGGCCGCACCTCTCCGCGCGCGGTGGCGACAGCCGGCTGACGAGGAGGAGGAGGGGTACCGGAGCGCGAGCGACGGCGACGGCGAGAGGAGGAGGTACCCCATCCCGCCCACGAAACCCTAGCTCCCCGCCTCCCGCCTCGCAGCGCGGTAGCAGCAGCACTCGAGTCTGAACTTTGAGAAGCAGCGGTAGTAACCAAAATGGCGGTGGTGGAGATGGAATAGGGAATTAGCCGAACATCTCAGAGGCGGAGGCGGAGGCGGAGCTGCACGAGGAACAGCAGACGGCGGGTGGGCCTCAGCTGGCGAGACAGAAGGGATATTTTTGTGTTACCAAATTACTATTTTGCCCCTACGCTGTGACCTGCACGAGTATTAGAGGGCTTATCTACGAGGGTGATTTGGGGATTTCGTATGGGTCGGAGCCCATTGGCCGTGGGCCAAAGAGTGTCGGTCAGCGAAATGACGGGTTTGCCCTAAAGGAGTTTGCCTTGCACGAGTTTTGAAGCGGCTGTTTGTAACGGTGTTTTAGGGATTTCAAGCTATCGATGGGTCTGACGAGTAAGCTGATCCCAAGTGTGGGTCTGGGATTAGGCCACGTGGCAGTGTGGCCCGGCCCAGCAGGGTTAGAAAAGATGGGCTTTTAGCGGGCCTTTGTACGTTTGTGGGCTTACAAGTAAAGCCTAAGCCCGTTTGTTGCCTTTGTTGTGGCTAACATTAGGCTACGGTCTGTTCTTTTTTGTTAAGACTTATAGTTTTTTGTTGTGACTTTTGGATTGTTTATATGAGAAATTACAGAGTAATAGAAACTCACGTGTGGTTTTTTATAATATAAATGAAGTCGGTACAGTATGTACTACAATTAACTAGTAGATCTCATATTAAAAAAGTTAGTTATTATAGAAAAATTAAAAGCTGAAAAAGAACAGAGCCAGCTTTGCAATTTCCACTAAAAAAAAGCGCTCATATGCGTTCCGAACTCCTCTCAAAAAATGTGTGCCCGGACAGCTAGGCCTTACATTGGTGAAATCCAGCATAGCATTAACGATGTGGTATCTTGTTTCTTCAGATGATGACTAAAGTTCGATTCCCATCAGATACAAATAGGCTGGGTTATTTATGCCAATTTTCAACTATAATTTTCCAAGATTCAAAACCTGCTTATAGGTTTTGAGCTTTAAAATGATTGCACTAAGCCACCTATTCTCACCTTCTGAAAAAAGCCTTTTCACTGAGGTGTGTGCGTGTTGTTTGGGACGCTCAATGATGTATATAGAGTATGGCTGAAAAGCTCATGGCTTATGGCTGAAAACACTGTAGCTGGCTGAAAAAAAGCACTGTAGATGACAGAGGCTTATTTAGCATAATTAAATTTTAAAAATTTAAAAATATAAAAAATATGTTAGCCCATTACGTATAATACAAACAATACGGGAAAAAAAAGAACCATAAAAAAAGCTCAACAAAAAGCCAAAAGTTCAGAAAAAGACGAAACTTATGAATAGTAAAAATAAGTCATAAGTCAGAAGCCGAAGCCGAGTTGATTAGGGCATGTCTAGTACTGAGGAGTATTTGACTTTTTTAGTGAAAATGCGTGGCAAAAAGATTCAATTTTGAAACCTGATATGATGGAAAAATGCCAAATACTGATGCACCTGTGGTTTGCAGAAGCACAGATGGATCCAACGGCCCTGAATTCAATACGAGGAGCTCCTTCCAAATGTAACAATTGTTCTGTTCTGTCAGGCCTATTTTCCAGAACAGAGCCCATTTTTAGAATCAGGTGAATTCGATCCACCCTCCTGAATGCTGCAGTCACCTACTGATCTGACCATAGATTTCAACAACTCTTTCTTATTTTTGCACCCTGCATCAGCCATGGAAATTTTTTGGGTCCTGCATAGGCTCACAAGATCAATGCCAGCATTCAGCAGTAGGCTCCCACATCAAAATCAGCACTGTGCCATTTGTACACAGATCAATCAGATGTCTTGAAGAGATTGGGAATATCTTTCACAGGTATTGCTCTAAATATTAGTTGGGCAATTATATTATAGTCTGATGGTCAGTTTTGCCCTAGCTCGTGGACTGGCTTGATGAGCTTCTAAAATGACTTCAGTGAGAAACTTCACCCCTAGTTATGACTACAGCCTTGTTGATTTAACCCATTGTTTAGTCCTAGCTAGGTTTTGATAGGCCAAGGCAAGTGAGGCCTTTAATTCCAGTGGAACAAGCAAATCAAGTCAGTTAAACCATCATCATCATGTCCTTCCATCGGTACTGCTCAAAGTGAAAGGATGGAAATGACCCAAAGCAGCTCAATGTCATTATCTCACAGACAAGCGTAGCAATATGCAGACATCGTCACTGCTGCCAAGAGGAGAAAGAAAGGGGAAAAAAAAGAGGAAGAAAAGGAATTGGGGGGGGGGGGGGGGGGGCACTGGCCAGCAGCCTTAGGATCAAAACTACAGAACTAAAGGCAGGCAGGCGGACCCCCCTTTTCTAAAAAGCCCAGATCTCTGCAAGTTTCCAGGACGGGTAAAAAAAGCCAGCAGCTCATCCTAAGTGACAATGACCCACCAAGAACACCGTTTCTTCTTCTTCTTCAGTTGCTGAATCAAAAACAACAACCTGGTGATGGCAATGTGCACTGGTGATCGATCATCTATCCCCTGGTAGTTAGGGGAAATTTTGAGTGCTTGTCGCGGCGAAACGGTGCATCGGTCGGCCACCGGGGGTTCATGTTGCGACGAACATGCCGGCCATGAAGATGTCCTCAGAGGTAGGACGAGCAGGATGAGCGAGGGGAGCCGCTGGTGTGTTTGTTCTCGGCTTCCTCTTCGATCAGGATCTCTTGGTCCCGGCAGCTGGCACTGCAGAATGCTTTCTCACCACTGCAAGAGCACACAGCAAATTATTCAGTGTGCCTTTCTTTCTGAAGATGCATAGAAACAACAGATGTTTCTACCAAATAATGCATCGGATGAATGAGCACCGAAGCAATTTGTTCAGTTTATTATCATTCTAGTTGGTAACCATCTCCAACCAAAGTTTCTTCTCCCAAAAGAATTAGGAATGCTCCAAGATGAACAATGCAGCAATCCGTTCGATGAAACTTCGTTCTTTCATATTAGAGCCCACTCTGCACAAAATATCTTCTACCCGTAATATACACTTCTCCAAATGATGCAATTCACAAGAGCCATCAGTTCTTCAGTATTATAGAACAAGATGATCGCATCGACGTACCGGTAAATGTAAATGTCATTGCCTTCCAGCTTCTTCTTGCAAGTGAAGCAGGAGCTCAAGAAGTCCTCGATGGCGGCGGCCTCGGCGGCGCACTTGACCACCCAGTAGGACCCGGCAGCTCCTTCCTTCGCTTCCATGGTGACCTCATCACTCTCCCCAACCGTACGGGGCTCCAAAATGAAGTCCCCGAAGACGTGAGTCGTCTTGGGGTTCGGGCCACGGGCAATGATGCAAGTGTAGTCCTCCGACTGCTCAATCTCGCTCGCCGAGACCGACCCAATGAACCGGCTGGCGCCGCCGGAGATCGACGCCGGCAGCGACCCCGGCCCCGGGAACTTGCCGAGATCGAAGGAATGCCGCTTGGCATTGGAGTGAGCGCCATCCAACCGAGTGGCCTCCGGACCAGACTTCACATCCCCGTGGAAGAACCTGCTGCACGGCACCGACATGCCGGCGGTGGCCGCCGTGTCCGAGGCCGGGCAAGACATCGTCTTGCCGAGCTCCGGGTGCGAGTGGCCGCCGCCGCAGTCTTTGGGCAGGGAGTTGTACGATTTGAGCCGCACGCGCGGGCTGAACAGGCAGTTCTTGGCGTCACCGGCGAGGGCGTCCACGAGGCCAAGCCCGACCGGCTCCGAGTCCCAGGTCCTCGGCGACCGCGGCGACCGGAGCAGGAGCGCCTTGGGATCGAGCGGCGACGTCGGGCTCCGCGACGACTCGCCATCCGGCGCGCGCTTCGCGGCGAACCCGACGAACAGCCGCGGCACGGCGAAAAGCGCCCTGGCGCTCTCTCCGCCACGGGGCCTGGCGCTCTCTCCGCCGGTGGAATCCGGGCCCTGGTCGGACGCCATACGCCGCAGCATCGCCGAGGAGCCGTCAATCTCCTGAAACCGGGATCAAGAACACAAAAAGATCACAAATTTACCCCATTTGACGAATCCACGACGCGTTCTTGCAGCTCGGCGCCCAGCGCCCAAGACCACAGTTCGTCAACAACTACTAGAACCTTCCCAACAAGGCATCTCTCATCGCACAGAAATGCAACTCCTCATCGAACTCGTGACCAAGAAATCAGGGAAAGGGGAAGCAGGCACCCCCACCAGCCCACCTTTATCTTTTACCAGCAGTATCTCTCCTCCTCCTCTATCTCTCTCACGAGAGGGAAGGAAGCAAAAGCAAATGAGGAGAGGGGAAACACGGTTGCAGTAAAATCACACTGTACTACTACTCATACCACTGATGCGCTCGCTCTCTCTCTCTCTCTCTTCTGTTTGCGTCCTTTTGCATGCATCAAAATCAGAGACGAGTGAGAGAGAGGGAGACGAGTGAGAGAGAGGGAGTGGTGGCTTCTGAAATACACCACCACCCACCTCCTCCCATTCATGGATGTCAGAGAAATGGAGGCAGATGTAAGTCATGTAACATTTTAACTTGCGCTGCCAGTACTGTACGCGTATAAATACGGCATATACGCCTTCAAGGATGGCGAGACCTCTGCCTGGCCCCATACTGTACTGTACAATACCGTAGCTTGGCTCCAAGACTGTTAGGCAGGTCACTTCAGGCTGGTGTTATAGACTTATAGTAGTATCTCGTACACGGTACTATTTCCAATTTATGTAGCATAAATTTCGATGGACGTTTCAGATCAATCTGAGCATACGGCCCTGATCAATTCGGTTTAAGCTTCTGGCTTCCAGCTTATTTTTCACTATTTACAAATTTCGTTTTTTTTGAATTTTTGACCTTTTTTGCCGGTTCTTTTTTTCCCGTATTTGTTTGAATTATACATAATAGGCTAACATATTTTTATTTTTTTAAATTTAATTATGATAAATAAGCCTCTGTCAGCTACAGTATTTTTTTAGTCAGCTACAGTACTTTTAGTTATAAGCCACCAAAAAAGCCTAACTGATCACTACCTTATAACTGGACGAAAATTTGTCAAAATTGTGTGTTTTGATCTGAAGGGGAAAAAATGTCAGATTCATTGAACCTAGGCTCATTTTCATCCTGATACTTGAGCACGTTGTCACTTCATTCACTTGACAAATAACTTAGTGACATCATTTTGCTCATCGCTCGATGAATCTGGACGCTTTTTCCACTCGTTGAATAATAAAAGAAGATTGTTGGAAGATAGAAAATGATGGGTGTTCGCCTCGCAATGTCATGGTAAGTATAGCAAATATTCTAGGTTCGTGTGTAAAAACTAGCATTCCTACATTGTTGTCAACATATATTTGTCTGGTGATGCTGCTACTACTTACATTGCAACTCATTCAAACTTATCAATTGGCACAATTACTCCCTTGCACATGAGCGGTTCCGTCAATTCAGAACATGTTTCAGGTAGCAAAAGGAGGGGCAAAAAACAAATCTGCATCAACAATCAATCATCCTACCTAATACTGCTACCCACCTAATGACATAGGTGCCGCTCGGTTGGACCGAAAAAAGTGGCTTATAGCTGAAATTTTACTGTAGCTGGCTGAAATTATACTGTAGCTGATGGTAGCTTATTTGTCCTAACTAAATTTACAAAATTTTAAAAATAGAAAAAATAGGTTAGTTTATCACGGACAATGCAAACGAATACAGGAAAAAAGAACGGGCAAAAAAGCTCAAAAAAGTCAAAAAATCAGAAAAGATGAAATTTATGAATAGTAAAAAATAAGCTAGAAGCTCAAATTAAAATGAGCATGGCTTACTCCCATAATCTTTCTCCTCCCAATTTCTTATTGGATCACATCAATCATTGAACTTTTAGGAGTTTTCTTTTCTCTTCTTTTCAGTTGCTGCTGCAATGCGGCAAAAGAGAGAAACATCCAGCGTGTGAGCTTTTCTCTAATTTCGAAGCTGTCCTGAATTACTACTACTGTTGCAAAAGTATAAAGTGATTTGTTGAGTTTATACACTCGTGGTAATTCAACTTTTTCTCGTTTTCCCTCCCCCTCTCTCTATCTGGTCCTCTTATAAACTTATTTTCTTATACTTTATTCTGAAAAGCTATAACTTTTAGCTGAAATAGCACTGTAGTAGGTTTTTTAAGGTATTCAATTGAAGAAAAATAAAAAATAAGAAAAATTTAGAACATCGTTGCATCTTCACAAACAATACAAATGCAAAAGGAAAAAACACGTTAAAAAATAAACGTGTTCTAAACAGTTTTTTCCATAGCTGTTAGGAATGGCCTTAAAGCAGAGTGGCTCTGGCTTTTAAAGAGGAGGAATGGCTTTCCAACAGTACAGTGCTGCTTTTGTTTCCATTGTTACTGACTAGCATCTATCCAGGTCCAGTAGTAGTACATCATTGTGTAGGCCCTGCCTACTTGTGCAAATTCCATAAAGCTTAAACCGAACAAAGTTGGCTTTTATGTCTCTCAATGCAAATCAGGACCGAACTCCTCTACAAAATCAACACTGAAAATTCTCTTGAGGTATCGAGCGAGATGGATTTGGTTCAGATTAAGGCCAGCTTTAAGTGACATTAGCTTTTAAAGGACAGAAGCTGGAATAAGCGTACCAGCTTCTTAATTTCGATTTTTTTAGGTTTTAGTTTTTTTTATTTTTTTATATTATTCGTAGAAATATGATGGTATTTTATTTTTTATTTTCTTATTTTTTTCTCTATTTTTAATTAAATAACTTAGAAAAAATAACATACACCGTAGTACAATTACAACCAAAATGCAACAGCAGGTTAGTGACTTATGAGCTAGCTCTAAGCATATTATTTCATATTTTAATAGAAGAGAGAGAAAAGCTATCTCTTGATCAAGAGCTAGTCTCATACACACATTCCAAGATTATGTGAGAGTGTCATGTGAGGCTATTTATGTTATGAGCTATATGCTAAAGTTAGTACTATTAGAGAAGTTGTCTTAGAGTTAGTAACTAGCTTATACTGTTGAAGATGTTGGCGTTCCGAATTGCCACTGCTGTTGCAAATCTTTTCGTTTGGTATTGGTTTCGACAGGAGTTACCGGCTGACAGTGGGACGCAGAACCCGACGCATCTCGTAAATTTTTGGATGCTCCACAAAATCCCATGACAGAACTATGATCGAGCGCATGCCCGGCAACCGATGTTTGGGCGGTTAACTCCGTTAATTTGTCGGATCCTCTACATCCTCCAGCTCTCTGTTACTTTGCATACACCAGTCAAAGAGTCAGAGCAACACGCAAAAGTGCAAAACAGAAAAGAAAACATGGGAGTTTGGTTCCTTTTTCGGACCTTGGAACTGTAGTTATAAAGTAGTTATTATGTTGCAATCACTTTTTTTTTACCAACAGCGCAAAATACCCCCGTCACATTTTATGATTTTAGCACGTACTAGTACAAATGAAACTGAGGTTGCAATCACTGCAAGCGCAGAAGATCTTAGGTGGTGATCGGTTCGGCTGAAAGCCTCATAGCTTATGGCTGAAAACACTGTAGCTGGCTGAAAAAAGCATTGTAGCTGACAGAGGCTTATTTACCATAATTAAATTTAAAAAAATTTAAAAATAAAAAAAACATATTAGCCCATCACGTATAATGTAAACAAATACGAGGAAAAAATCGGTAAAAAACTCAAAAAAAACCAAAAGTTCAGAAAAGACAAAATTTATGAATAGTGCAAAAATAAGCTAATGCCAGAAACTGAAACCATATTGATCAGGGCTTAATCAGTTTGGAACTGCTCCAGGCTTGACGAGCTGGACCTTCTGCAAGCACAGAACCGTCCATGTGTGCTTGCGTAGTGTGCATCCCGTGTAGGTGTTTCTCCTTTTCTTTTTGAGGATTTTCCAGGCTTTCAACTACGCACACAGTAGGATCTGGGGCATGTTTTTTGGCTTTTAAAATTGATTTTTGTCTTTTATAGCATCTAACTTTTAAACATAGTACTTTTCAAAACGGGGTCTACAAATTAATTATAGTGCATGTTAAAAACCTAATATCTGTACTATCTAAAATCACAAACGGTATATCTCTTCATAATCTCTATCGCAAATAGTTAACATTCAAATTTTTCAGCCAAAATCTATCAGCCACAGCCGCAAAGAACATGTCCCTAGTATCTCAATGACGAAGAATATAGGTATAGATCTAGCAAAACCTGTACTGATCGAGTCGAACTTGAGGTTGGGTGCTCCAGTAGTATTTTATATATCAATCAGGAACAACTAATTACACGCCATCCAGCTTAAAGATGTAGTTATTATATGCAGTGACGTAGATGGTATAGTGTAAATAAACATGCTGCAATGGTAAGAGCCTAATTAAGGGCGTGTTTGGTAGGGCTCTGGATTCTTTGGTGGAGTTGGTGGAGCTGAAGCTGTGGAGTGGTCTGGACCCTGCTTCACCACCGCAGTACAATTTTTAGAGGGGATTCACCCCGCTCAGTTCCAGATTTTTGCGAATCTCCATCCGTTTGGCACGGCTCCGGCTCCACCAAAGATGAATCCGGGAGCTGGAGCCCTGCCAAACACGCCCTAAGTAAGAGCCATCGCGCGTGTACAATTGCGGTGTAGGCAATGCGATGCGCGCGGCGGGACCACCAGACCCACAGCGCACGCATCCAATGTAGCTAGCACAATCTATCCCCTGTGGGATGGGGCCCATCAGGCAGGGAGTGAAGGGGGCACAGATTAGTGACCATCGAAGTTCTGTTTGAAACGCAAAGAAATTTTTCTTGATTTATGTATAAATTAGGTGTGCTCACAAGGGTTTTTTTTCAATGGCTTATAGGTGAAAAGTAGTGTAACTGGTTGAAATTGCACTGTAGCTAATGATAGCTTATTTGACGTAATTAAATTAAAAATTAAAAATAGAAAAAACATATTAGTCCATCATAGACATAGACAGTACAAACAAATACGAAAAAACCATAAAAAACTCAAAAAAAACCAAAAAAATCAGGAAAAAAATAAAATTATTGTATAGTGAAAAATAAGCCAGAAGCCTTAAGCCATTTTGAAAGGTGCCAAGCTATCCTCTGCAAATTTCCAACTAAAATGATGTGTTTCAGACGACGAGCCTAGTTACTCCACTTTTACGGGGGCAGCGGTGGCCCGGTATTGACAAAGCTGACTGACCCTGCGGTTGGGCCCACTCCCCCCTGGGATTCTGTTTTATTTCCTTCTCTCTATCGACTTTTCAGCCTTTTTATCCCTCGATGTTGAACTAGCTACGGTAAAAATAAAATAAGATATCCTCTCTTTTTTCCTGCACCGAGATTTGAGCGCTCCGAGGAAAATCTAACCGTGCATGAGACACTCGGTACGTTCGATCTGATCAAGATTTGTTGGTAATAGTTTTTGTATTAGCACCGTTTCAAAGTGCAACTCTAACCATCAAGTGCACTCGGCGTACCAAACAAGGCGGGTTTAAAAGCCCTGTGCAATTTAGCTGCGGCTTTTGATTTTTTATCTTTATTTTTTAGCTGAAATAGCATTATAGCTGCTGTAAGAAACCGCAATTAAAGTTGAAGCTATTCAATTCGGCTATTGGCTTTTAGCTTTTTGCTAAGCTAGTTTTCAAAGTGTTATTAGTGTTATTTTGGAGACATGAGAAGGTTGCATGTAATGAAGGCGGCGTAGGCAACGAGAGCGAAAGAGTTTGTGGAGACATTTTCATTGTCACTTCCTCCACCTGTCGGCAGTGTCAAGCTCATGTCTGCATGCAACGATAAACGGATAGAAGTTCAATGGCTGACGAAATGAATATCCGAAACACAACAGTATGTGAGTAAGCGAAAAAATTGACACGAACGGGGAATTGAACGATACCATGCAATTCAAAGAAAAACAATTCAAGTTCAAAACAAATAGAGCTAATATTACAGTGCATGACAAAACAACGAAATGCGAGGTCCGAAATGCAATGCGAGAAACAACTCAGGGTGCCTTTGGTTGAGCTTTTGGGAGCTGCTTTTACTTCCAAAAAGCCAAAAGCCAACCAAAGTGGGTGGAAACCAGAAGCTGCTTTTTCAGAAGCAGCTACTTTTGGGTAGTACAGTTTTGAAAGCACCTTGGACCCTACTTTTGGCTTTTGGCTTTCTGCTTTTTGAAATGATGAAAATAGAGAGCTGTTTCACAGTTGTTTCAAGGAAAATAGAGATAGGAGGTAAGTTTTATACTTGTTTGAACCAAACAGTTTAGAGCTTTTCCACAGCCCACAACCTACAGCAGCTTTTCCACAGCTCACAGCAGCTTTTTCAGAAGCCACAGCTCAACCAAACACACCCTCAAGTTAACGATGAAAACAGAATGCGGAACATGTAGCTGCAATGCAAACAAGGACCACCCGAACAAGGATGACATTTCTCAGGGCATATTCTTCAGACGTTCCCATGTCCTCCTGTTCCATCGGAGCCGTCCCTTAGCCATTTTCATCGCCACAAAGCTATCGTGGCATTCTTTCTTCATAAATAGTGACTAGCGTAGTAAAGCTTGACGGTGTCCTCCCCAGCCCGGCCTCCTTGACGATAGCCATCAGGTGACATAGCTCCTCCATACGTATGCGTCGATCGGTGAACCAGTATCTAATCCGAGAAGCTAGCAACTAGCAAAGCATGCATAATGATGCTTAAGGGTTTAAAACGGATCTTGTACACACGTGCATGTATGGACAGGTCACCAGAATGTAGAACTAGTGTATCATGGGACCAGAAGGGTATGAACAAACTCCATCCGCAGGTTTGAGCATTGTAACAGGTGTGCATACCTCCCCTGACCCAGGAGAGTTTTCTCTCTCTCTTACTGCACCAACATCCATGTCTTCTGAGGCCCTGTTTAGATCAGTTTCAGATTCTTAAAAACCAGCTATTACTTCTAGTTTTTAAAAGCTGGTTTCTAAGCAAAAACTGATAGGATGTTTGGATCCCCTAGTCTTTAAAAGCTGGTTTCATTTATGATTGATGCTAATAGACTATTATACCCTTACATTTATGATTGGAAGCGTCTGCGCATGGTCTTTAATGATGGTAAATGGGTATTTGTGCAAAAAAACTGGCAAAAGCTGGGTATCAACAGCTTCTTGATTTTTAAGAATCTAGGTAGGTAGATTTTAAAAACTGCCCTAAAAACTGGTCTGTTTGGATCCCACCCAGTTTCCAAAAGCCAAATTCTTAAAATCTGGGTGGATCCAAACAGGCCCTGGTCCTTGTGTGGAGGGCAACTATATATGAGTCTCCGACAGGTGGACCTTATTGACAGTTGTAACTGAAGGTTTATGGTCGCTCATTTGCTCCGGATAAATTGATATACAGTAATAGCATAAATTGATATACAGTAATAGCAGAAGGGTTGCACTTCACGAGAAACTAAAAATTCCCTATATTATAGATCATTTTTGCGAGGAAAAAGGACATTTACGTAATTTTCGAAAAAGTCAGGGAAAATACCTCCCCGGCCGTACGCAAAACGCACCGACACGCGCCGGCCAGGGGAGGCCCGCGGGGTGACGTGGGGGGCTCTCGGCGCGGAGAGTCCCCCGGTCTTCTGGTTCCGGTGATATCTGCAAAGGTTTACTGCAGCTATTATTCTACCTCATGGGAAGTGGTCGCATTGCAATATTGCGACGCGTGCACGATGGCACCAGGAGCACAGAGGCAGAGAAATAGTTTAATTAGCAACACGGATTCAGATACTGTATTTTGTATGTCACCTTTTTCATTTTATTTTGGGGAACAAACAAGCTAGCAGCGTTTCTTCTATAAGCCACAGGGCTGCACACTGTACAAGGTTCCGGGTAAACAATGGCCATATGTCTGTGGGTGGCCACATGATGTGAGCCCTTCCGATTGTTGTGATCTCTGATGCTCTAGTTTTGTTTGTACTTTGCGCTAGTTCCCAACCACCGCTCATGTTCGAATTTTTTATTATTTAGTTAGAAAATAGCTCTGCTACGTATTCTTATTTCTTATATACCATTTAAACAAATAAAATATAAATATTTACCATTTTAAGTATATTTTAATAATAATATAATAAGATACTTCAAAATAAGTTTCATAAATTTTTTATTAAAATCCATTTTTACAGTATAATTTATGTATATACTCATTTTACATATAGAAAAGGTTATATAATTAACACAAAAGAGTTATGATGAAATTTTTTCAACCATTTCGCATTGGAATATCTTAGAATTAATATACAAGTATACCAAATGTAATAAAATGATATAACATGTTCGTTTAAGTAGTATATTGAAAAATAAATGTACGTACTCCACGAGTACGAAAAAAGAATCCTATATAGGGAAATAGTTATATGCGCACACACACCCGGAAGTACATACTGCTATTTCTAATATATCACTTAAACAAGTATCACTACTACAAAAAGGTAATCACAGACAATTTGGAATTGTCATCACAGACGGTTTTCTAAACCGTCTAAATTTATGGGTTAGTGGTAATCGGAGGTTATCACAGACGGTTTGCAGTGATAAATACAACACAAACAATTTATAACTAGAACCATCTGTGATACTCTAACATCATAAACGGCTCGAAGTAAAAACCGTCTGTGATACTCTAACATCACAGATGGTTCTATCTACCAACCGTCTATGATGAGCGAGTATTATAGACGGTTGTAATATAAAACTGTCTATAATAGTTCTTCATAGACAGCTTATATCATAAAACCGTTTGTGATAGTTCATACTATACCTAAATTTTTCTGAGCCTTAAGAAATGTCATCGATGCCTTTTGAAAACAAGCAAATACAGTAGTAAACACAGCAGCATATTTCATTAGAATCCACCATTACAGTATCACAAAATAATGAGCAGGTTACCCATCTAACACAGCAAGAATATAGCAAGAACACATCTTCTAGTCCTACAAACCCATGGCAAAAACATAGAAGAAGGAGAGATCCTAGTAGCGCGCGAGCTGGATGTCCTTGACGCTGACTTGAGCACCGTCTTGGTAGCTAACAGCTTCCGCGATGCCTTGCAATGGAGGAGAGGCTGCGGCAGCGTCACCTTTGTGTCACGACAGTGACATTGCACAAGATACTCTTATGACACTTACGACAAGAGTGTCTTGTGCAGTAGACTATGGTGTCATAGTCTACATCATCGAGGAACAAGCTAGGAGTGGATGAATTAGCCAGGAGCAGCTGGTAGAATTCACACATCTTGGAGTGAAAGGGGGGAGTAATTAATAAGGGGCGAGAGGTGGGAGGAACCGATGCCTGCCGTTCGATGCGGAGAGAATGGACGGGTGAGATTAGAATCTTGAGGGAGATGCTGCGGATCGGTATTGTGGCATTATCAGAGATAGAACCGTCTGTGATAATGCACATATCACATATGGTTCTTATAAATAAACATTTATGAATTATCACAGATGGTTATTAATACAAATCGTCTGTGATGTCTTGCATTATCACATACGGTTTATATTAACAACTGTCTGTAATATTTTCAAAGACGATTATTAATACGAACCATCTGTGATGTCTTGCTTTATCACAGATGATTCGAATAAATAATCGTCTATGAAAATATCACAGACGGTTGTTAGTATAAACCGTCTGTGATGTAGCCGTCCAATATAGCCTCTTTGTAGTAGTGTATATTATACCTCTTATCACTTTTGGTATACTTAAATACTAATTGTAAGATACTCTAATGTGACATAGTTGACAAAATTTCATTGGAGTCTTTTATTTTTGCTATATATCCTTTTCTATATATAAAAAGAGTATATACATAAATTATGTTATAAAAAGTGGATTTTTATGAATTTTTTCATAGAACTCACATTGATGTATCTTATAAATATTATTAGAGTATACTCAAAAGAATAAAGAGATATAACATCATTTAAACGATATATAATTTAAGAAGTATATAATAAAGAGATATAATATCGTTAGAGTATAGACACTATACATGTGCATGGGAATGGTCTATCATTTTGCGTACTGTTGAAAGGGTGAGGACAATGTAGCCAAAACCCTACTTGATTTGTTTCTGCTGGAGTAGTAATGCATGTGGCCCAGGGCCAACTCATAGGATCCGAATAATTGTCAGGGTGTTGGGGCCTAAACCTCGTATATATATAGCCGTTCTTCCTCCTTTACTGCCTAGATAATTAAGATTTGCTTTTGTAGATTTTATAGTAGATCTCAAACTATTTAGTTTAGTCTGTCTTCTATGTAAACTTTGAGCTAGCTCCCATTAGAGAAACATTTAACTAAACCCCACCCACTGGAAGTTTAATACTGTCGACCTTTTCTTACACGACAAAAGGCAAGATTAACTGCTGAACAAGCTTTAATCCCTACTAGTAGTACAAGATAACCTATCACTCCAATTTATTTTTCTTATAATTTAGTACTAGTAGGTTGCGACAGAAGTGGTCATTTTACCTGGGGATTTTCCGAAAGGTTAGTGCCCATATCTGCATGCGTGGGACTCGGCTGGTCAAAATGGTGGCATGCATGCCCATTCAATTAGCTTTCAAAGGCTGTTTTGCCTTTAGATTGTTGGATCAGGCAGACACTAGTTACTCTAATCATTCCATCCTGTCATTCATCTCCAGCAGATCAGAGACCCTATCATGGTATGCATGGCTCCATCTCCATGATTGGATGAAGGAAAGAGAGGGAAGAAAACTGAAGGGAGATCATCATCGATCGGCCTAGCTAGCTCCAAGTAATCTTCACGTTCGCAGCAACTCCATCCATTGCTTACTTTGGTCTCATTCGCCGTGTTCTTGTAGAGCTCATGACCGCGCCCGTCCGCGTTGGTCCATGTTGGCAGCAGGGAGTCGCACGTCACACCGGGTCCAATTTTATTTTACCTTATTATAGCTGGTATATGCATTGGTGTGTTGTACCCCACGACTAAAGCCTATCGACACTCTAGCCCAAAATATACGTGTGGTGATATACATGGTACATTGCGGTGTCGTTTAGTTCTACCGGCCCTTCGTATTAGTTTAGCTTATAAATAGTAACAATTTACAGAGAGTTGTATGGAGAGAGAAAAACTCATTAATGATTTTGACCGATATAAATGAAGTCACTATAGTGTGTACTACGATCGATTAGTAGACACTATCTAAAAAGATACTCTGTTTGAAAGTTAGAAAAGCCGTTTACCGTAAATAAACAGTTTTTAGTAGCTAATATGAACAGAGAATTAGATCCGCAGCTTCTTGTAGTGTGCATTTTTGGCTAGATCAATCTAACGGCATGGTTGTTCGTACTGTACACGCATCCGGCTTCTGGGATGATCACCATCGTGACATCGTCTCTTCTCAACTCTCGATTAGTGGACGGTGGTTACTGGTTACCAAAGCTCATATTCTTTTTTTTTAAAAAAAAGGAAAATGCAGGGGAAGAGAGAGAGAGAGAGAGAGAGAAAAGAATCTTGCACAAGTAAAGGCAAGTGAAGCGCTGGGCCAAGTGATGGGCTATTGCAAGACAAGCTCTTAGCTCTCACATGAATCTGTCATAGCTTAGCCCAAGCAAACCACTCAGCCGTTACACAGTCCAACAGGCAACAGCATGTGCGCTGCATGAATGAAGGATCGAAGAAGAACTCGATCGATGACACGGAGCTTGAATCGGAGCAATCGATAGTAATGGGCACAAATAAATTGGTAAAAAAGAATCGTCAAAAAAAAAGAAACAGATAGGTGATGCATGGGTACAGATGAGGCCGGCCTACAGATCAAATGGCTAGAGGAATGGAAACTGATGCGGCTAATCACCAAATTACGTGTCCTTATTAACCAACCAATTAGCTAGCTAATCGTCCTTGGAATCCGCAGGAGAAAGCAGCACGCGCGCGCATCGGCTGAGAAATCAAGCGCCCTTGTTTCCACTCCCAACGTTGCTCCCGCCGATGCCACCGCCTGCTCCGCTACCTCCACCGCCGCCAGCTCCGGACCCGCCTCCGGCGCCACCGCCAATGCCTCCGCCTGAGCCGCTGCCGCCGCCGAACCCGCCGCCACCGCCGGCTCCAAAACCGCCTCTTGCACCACCACCGCTTCCGAAGCCGCCGCCCATTCCTTCACCAGCGCCTGCTCCGCCACCGAATCCACCACCGGCTCCCCCGCCACCTCCAGAACCATCGCCCTTCCCACCACCAGCACCTCCGCCGACACCTATGCCTCCACCCGCACCGCCACCGATGCCACCACCGCCTCCAAAGCCTCCACCACCGCTGCCGCCCATGCCACCACCAGCACCACCGCCGATGCCGCCTCCAGCGCCCCCACCGATGCCTCCACCAACACCCGCACCACCTCCCACACCCCCTCCTTCACCGTATCCACCGCCAATGCCTCCTCCGGCGCCACCACCGGCACCGAATCCACCTCCTGCACCAGCTCCACCTCCAAACCCAGCACCACCGCCAATTCCTCCTCCACCTCCTGCACCGGCTCCTCCTCCAAGCCCGCCACCGCCACCAATCCCACCACCACCTCCTGCTCCGGCTCCTCCTCCAAAACCACCGCCCCCACCCATTCCACCTCCACCACCCGCTCCTGCTCCGCCTCCGAGTCCACCGCCAGCTCCTACACCTCCTCCGCCTCCAAACCCCGCACCACCGCCCATGCCGGCGCCGCCGCCTACACCACCTCCTCCTCCAAACCCGCCACCACCGCCCGTGCCTCCTCCGCCGCCCACACCGACTCCCAGCCCACCGCCGGAGCCACCTCCTACACCACCACCAACGCCACCACCTCCACCGGCACCAACGCCGCCGCCGCCACCTTTGCCACATTTCTTATCGCAATTCTCCACGCCAACACTGGCCCGGCTAGAGGCCACCTGCTGGCGCCGGGCGGCGACGCTCGCCGCCCACACAAGTGACAGCAGCAAGAACACCATTGCTCGGTTGCCCATGCCCATGAGAGAACTTAGCTAGTACAGCAGCTTCCAGCTAGCTTCGTATACGTACGTACATACGTGCATACGTTCCACTACTTAAGTACAAGTACGATCGAGCGGGTACTCGCCGTGTGCACTGTGCAGGGGAAGCAGGAGGTATTTATACGGCATGGCTGGCTGGCTGGCTCCTCGCTTGAATTTGGTTTGCTTTGGATTAAATGGGTGATGGCTGCTTTATTTAGTTTGGTGGCGGGTGTGGAGCGAGCGGGGGAGGGTTGACCGTTGGTTCGAGCTGAGCCTTCATTGGATGCATGCCCTACGTGTGTGTTCCGGAGACTTAGCGGGGGAGGGTTGACCGTTGGATCGAGCTAAGCCTTCATTGAATGCATGCCCTACGTGTGTGTTTCGGAGACTTTAGTTTTTCAAATAAGCAAACAGAGCAATTTATTGATATTCAGTTTGTTCGTATAAACCTTCATGCTATGGTTAAAAATCATGAGCTTTAGCTATAAGGTATGTACGATAGTTTGTCTCTTAAATATTGTCTTTAAGGTTTTCATCTTATCTAAAGACAGTACTAGAGACAACCTCTCCAACAGTAAATTATTTCTCTAACTATTTTATATTATTTTATCATAATTTCATACCTCACATCCTCTCACTATTTACGTTGATTTATAGGTTCAAGTCATCTCTTGCATAAGAAACATCATGTTATCTTTTCTTATCTTCTCTTTCTTTTATATAGAATTTTATTTATTTAATATAGTTAAAAGTCAATACTATTAAACATGCCCTGCTCCATCAACCGAACCCATCCTTTAGCTTTGGTTTGCGCAGCCTTTTGACTGGAGTCCCCGTGCACCTACGTGAGCTACGCATGCATGCAGCGAGCCTTCTCTGCTTTGCAGGCCTTCGCTTCGCTGGATTGGTCTTCTTCTTTTGGCCTGTGACTGTGTGCCCGTACCCCGTATGCATGCATGCACCCATGCATTAATGGCTAGCTCGCGTATCGGAAAGAAGCGATGTGGGTGGGGAGAGGGAGGGAGGGAGAGAGGAGGGACACCTCGATCTTGACATGCATGGGATGCTTATGTCCTAGCAGTAGTAGCTGACCTTTTTTTTCTCAAGCCTTGCTTGGTAGTTGGTACTCCGGACTCTTAGAAGCAGGTCTAGAGAAGTTCGGTTTGGATTTCGGAGTGGATAGGCCCAAGAATAAGGATAATCCCTTTGGCCGTGTTGAGGAACCGACGCTGGAGACCAGTCCGAGCGATTCCTCTGCTTAGAACAAGAACGAATCAATCACAGAATCACAGAATAATAGATTGAACACAGAGAGGTAGAGAGAACTCCTGGTCTTTCTTTATTGTTTTAGATTGCATCGGGTACATAATGAGGGGGGTCTAGGTCCCTATTTATAGCCTACGGTGGGGTGCCCAATTAGATCAGGACTCCTGGATAGAGTCCAGGTTTCCTAACACTCCCCCTTGGGCACTCACCCAACATGCTCATGCCTCGTTAAAACTCCATAAAAACCCAGTGGGAAAAATTTGGAGAAAGAGTACATGATACATGTGATGTTGCGATGCACGAATTGCCTCATTAAAAACCTTGGTCGAGAAACTTCATGGAAAACTCGTCAAGGGAAAAAGAGTACAATCCACCCAATTTCATTGGTCTTCAGGACTTTATTTCTTTGGGTACTTAATCTTCATGATCAAGATTTAATAACGGGCTTGAGAGAATTCTCCCCCTGAATTCTGCACTTCTCTAAGTCTCATCATCCTAATCCCTCACACGCACCTTTCAAAGCTAGATGCGGGGAATGACTTAGTGAATAAGTCTTCATGACTTAGTGTGCAGTACTTCAATTTTGTCCATCTTTGCAATTCATGAGCATAGAGGAACTTGGGGTTGATATGCTTACATAGCCCGTCTGCATTTATGCAACGCAAGCTGTATTATCTTCTTGGATAATTGTGGGGGTTTGCACAATGTTCATTCCACATGACTACTGGATGTGGTGATCCGTTCAGCGGAACCAAGCGCACTCTCATGCGACTTCATACAGTGCTATAATTTCTGAGTGGTTCGTCGAAGTAGCTACAAGGCTTTGCTTAGACGATTTCTAGGAAATTGCAGTTCCACCACATGGAAATACATAGCCTGTTTGCGACTTAGCGGTATGCGGGTCAGACAGGTACCCAGCCTCTGCATAGTCAATCAAGTTCAGATCTTGATTCTTTCTGTAAGACAATCTAAGGTCCTTGCTTCCTTGGAGGTATCGCAAGATGTCCTTTATCCCCTGCCAATGCCTTTTGGTGGGCTCTGCACTGTACCTTGCTAACAGGTTCACGGCAAATGCAATGTCCGGTCTAGTGCAGTTTGCTAAATACATGAGTGCTCCCACTGCACTCAAGTATGTGAATTCCGGTCCCAGGACTTCCTCCCCCTCTTCCCTTGGTCGAAAAGGATCTTTTTCTTGCTGTAAAGACCTACCGATCATCGGTACTTTCGAGGGAAATGCCTTCTCGAAGCCAAACCTTTTAAGCACCTTCTGGGTGTAGGTCGACTGATGTACCAAGACTCCTTCAGGGACATGCTCAAGCTGCAGGCCTAAGCAAAACTTGGTCTTGCTTAAATCTTTCATTTCAAATTCTGACTCCAAGTAGGAGCTTGCTTCTTTTATGTCTTCGGTTGTCCCGATGATATTCAGATCATCTACATACACAGAGATTATACAGAATCCATTCTGGGATCGCCGTATAAACACACAAGAACAGTCTTCATTGTTCGTGTAGCCTTTCTTGCAGAGAAAGTCGCTCAAGCGATTATACCACATTCTTCCAGATTGTTTCAGTCCATACAGTGACTTTCTGAGTTTCACACTGTACAGATTTCGATTTGCTCTATTTTGGTTCGGGAGAGAGATTCCTTCAGGGACTCTCATATAAATCTCCGAATTCAAGTTACCATAAAGGTATGCATTCACAACATCCATCAATTTCATTTCTAAGTTCAAGTTTACTGCCATTGAGATCAAATATCTAAAGGTAATTCCACTCATGACTTGGGAGTAGGTTTCTTCATAATCAACTTCAGGACGTTGAGTGAAACCTTAGGCTACTAGCCTTGCTTTGTATCTCACTACTTCATTTCTTTCATTTCTCTTTCGAACAAATACCCACTTGTGCCCTACGGGGTGCACATGGGGAGGCGTGCGGCATACGGGCCTAAACACCTCTCTTTTATTCAGAGATAGCAATTCAGTTGCTATTGCCTTTTTCCAGTCTGATCTTTTCTTACATTCAACGAGCGATGCAGGCTCGAGATCAAGATCAATAATGGAGGCAATTTTCTTTGCGAAGTAGATATCGATATTAGCTGTTGTCCTATTCAGGGACTCTCCCGTGTGCACATAATTTATAGCTATTTCTTCATGAGTTGCTACTTCTGGAGCGATTGCTTCTTCAGGAGCTTCGCCTTGCGCATCGCTTCTTTCAATTGCGGTGGCAAGTCCCTTTAGTTTTTCGGCTCCGATGTGTGCGCACACATCCATGCCGACGAGGATATTCAGATCCGGTATGCCCTCTTCTGGAGGTGTCATACTTGTGCCAGGTCTCAACTGGCTCCCCTTCTCATTCTGGGGGAACTTCAGTGATCGGCTGTGATAAATCCCGCTTATCCTTTTTCGCCAGGCGTCCCCGGTTACTAAGGATTCGAGGAGCCGGAGTTCTCGTCCTCTTTTTTTTTATTTTTCTGAGGCCTCTGGACGAGATTAGGGATACCTTCTGTTTCTTTGGTATTTCAACCCTCTCCGGTGCAGTGCGTGCAGGCACATGCGACTTAGTCACGCTCTTCAAATCACTAAAGTGATAAGGCAGTTGATTTGCTAGTTCTTGCAAATCGATTGTCTTCCGGACTTCTCTTGTCTTCTGGACTTCTATTGTCTTCTGGACTTGTCTTCTGGACTTCTCTATTTGCTTCACTAATGCGCGGGTCATCTGCATGAATTCCCGTGGCTTGCCATGTAATTTCCCGACATTCTTCATCAAGGGGTTGATTTCCTCCCCCTAATGTTGGGAAATTTTCGGTGGTGACCCTTGCGCTAGTTGCATAGGTGAATGGATGTTGTAGGCCAAAGGTCTAAGGTTGATGAGATTCGCTGCATGTAGGACTGCGGGTCCCCGACATGTAGCTGGCAAATTACAATTATGTAAGAGGGGTCGGGCAATAAATTTAATTCTCTTAATGAAAGCCTCTGCCAAACCATTCTGGGTATGGACATGCGGTACCGAATGCTCAACTGCAATTCCCATCGCCATGCAATAATCATCAAATGCCTTTGAAATAAATTCTCCGGCGTTGTCCTATTCTAGTGGACTTGATCAGAAACACATTTCTGATACAAATGATCTGCGAGATCAATTTTGCAAAGGCGTGGTTTCTTGTGGACAACCCACATATGACCACTTCGAAGAAGCGTCAATGAGCACCATGAAATTCTTAAATGGCCCTGAGATGGGCTGAATGAGACCGCAAATGTCTCCCTGGTTATGCTCCAGGAATGCAGGGACTTCATCCTTCACTTTCAGAGTGGAGGGTCTAGTACTTAGTTTCCCGGTGGCACATGCAGGGCACACAAAATCTTCATGATTCGGGAAATTGTTCATATTAATATTATGCCCATGCGAGTTATTTATTATGTTTCTCATCATCCTAAGACCTGGGTGGCCTAATCTGTCATGCCAGAGACAGAATAGTTCAGAGCTTCTAAATACCGTCTTCAGGACAGTGTACGCTGCAGGCGCCTTAATGTTGGTATAATATAGCCCAGTTTCTAGTGAAGGAAGTTTTTCTAATACACTTTTTCATTCTATTCGCGCTTCGTAATGAGCAGGTATTCCTTACCGTACTCTTCTTCAGTCTCAACGTGGACACCGATTGCGCGGATATTCTTAAAACTTAGGAGAGTTCTAGCCGATTCTGGGTACAATAAGGCTTCTTCAATTACCAAAGTTATGCCCATTGTGGCTCTTCCTGAACCAATTATACATGCATCGCTTCTGGCGATTGTCGTAAGGCTGCCAATGCTCTTACGAATCGACTGAAAATACTCAACCTCTCTTAAGATGGTATGCATTGTGCCGCTGCTGGCTAAGCACACTTCCTTTATAGGGCGCTACACTTGTTCTAATATAGGGTATTTTATTAATATGCATGAGAAGGCAATTAACACATAAATAAATATACCAATATCAGAACATGTCATGCCATCATAAACTGAATAAATGAATGAATTATTCAAATATCATCCAACCATTACGAGAAAATAACAATTCTTAAGTACCATCCATGCAAATTCTAACATATTCTTCCACACAAAATAGATGACAATTAAAGTCGAAATGCATTCAGTGCACTAGACTTCTTGTGCTATTTTCTCGGGGGTAACGTTCTCTTCAAGAGAAATCATGGCGGTGACTGCTTCTAGGTCAAGAGGGGTGCTGCTGTTGTAATGGTCTGAAACACCATCAGCGCGGGTAGCTGCTCAGAACGCTCCCCCTCAACCGATGCAGAGTCGGCTTCATGCTGCCATTTGCCATCCCGTTTTGACTTGCTAGCCTTATTCTCATGTGGAGCGTCTGATTTGCCTTTCTGGGCTGCGGTCTTACCCTTCCTTCCCCTTTTCTTTATCAAGGGCTTTCGCAACTGTTGCTCCCGACGTTGGCTTCAGGACCAACGGGGCTCCCAGGTGGCTGAGTGACGTAGTTCTTACGGAGAACTTTGTCCTGAGCCTCCACAACTTGCACCATATCAGTCAATCCGGCGTATTCCTTATAGCCATCTTGACGATAGTTGCGTGCGGATTGAGCTACATTGGGGTGGAAGGATTTTCTCAATTTTCTGTATTGGGGTACAAATCCTGTGCAAGGCAGAATTGTATTCCCTGACCGTTTTAAAGTCGGCAAACCTCAGTCTGATCCACTCTTACTCTGCTTGAGGAAGAATGATGTACTTTAGCCTCTTAAACCGCTTCTTGGGTGCGATCAAGAGTGCTAACGCGCTATTCTCTACCATGTACTCATTCTTGAGAGTGAGGCAGAAGTGGTGCCTGAGAAAATGAAGTGCATGATCATTCTCTTAGCGTGGGTTGGGCGTCATTCAGTCCACCAATCCCAATAGTCGCGCGGAGCTTCCTGACTCCAAGCACAATCTCGACATCGGATGCCTACGTCAGATAGTTTTGGCCATGCTGAGCCAGCTCCTCGAACTTTCAGTTCGTGATGCTAGTCATCTAAATGTGTATAAGTCTACTGCTGGTAGACATGCACGGAATAATTCACTGCGGGTAAATAAATGGTACAAAAGGTTCTCGCAATGTTTCAGAAATTTCTATGTATTCTCTATAATTTTACTGCTATTTTCAGTGATTAAAAGCAATTTAAACAATTACAATTAACCAAAAACAGTAAATAAATACAGAGAATAATAATGGCAGAAATAAATAAGCTTCAAATGCTAAAATAATTCAAAATTCAGATTCCCGAGGCCCTTTTATGCTAAAATATGAAATTTCAGCAAATTCTGCAATTCCAGAGGGTTTTTACGCAAATTATCCAATTCAGAGAAAAATTCGCGCAATTTTCTGATTTACCGAGGGGTTTTCTGCAAAATTCTGGACCCACTCGTAAAATTAAGGACCTATCGGTAATTTTCGGAACTACCGAGGCCTTTTCTGCAAAAATCTGGACTTTAATGCAAGTTTTAGGGCATTTCGGTAATTTCTACAATTACCAGGGTCTTTTCCGCAAAATGGCCAGCGCCCTCCACCGGCCCTCTTTTTTTTTTCTTCTCTCCCGGCCCATTTGCCTTCTTCACCCCGCGGCCCATCTCCCTTCTCCCCTCCTCCCCGCGCGGCCCACCCGGCCTTTCTTTTTGCCCTTGGCCCATTCGGCGCGCCCGAGCCATCTGACAGGAGGGGAGGAGGCGGTAGGGTTTCCCCTCCCTCCACTCGGGCGGCGGCGGCGCAAAACAGGACGGGGAGGCGAGCGGGCGCACTCGAGGCGGCGGGGTCGGCGCGTGGCGGCGGCGCGAGGCGGCGGGGCCGGTGTGCAGCCGGCCGGAGGGCCAAACGGCGGCGGGTCCGGCTCTGCGGGGCCGGAGACGGGAGCTGCGGTGGCCGGCGCTGCGGGAGCCGGCTCTGCGGGGCAGGGGACGGCACGGCAGAGGCCGGGGCGGGCGCGTTCGGGTGGTGGCCGGCGGATGCCAAGGCGCCGGCGCTTCGGGCGCAGGGCTCATGTGGGGAGGCCGGGGAAGCGGCGGCAAACTGGACGACGGCTTCGGGCCGAAGCGACCGAGAGCGGGTAGGCCACCGGCGGGCGAGCTGCGCCTTGCGGCGGCGAGCGTCGGCGGATGGGGAAAAACCGGTACGGCAGCGGCGCGCCGGCACTTGCGGGCATGGGCGCTGGTGGAGGCCGACTGCGGGCGGCCGGGCGGCGCACAGCTGCGGGTGGCGCGCGCTTCGGGCGTCGAGATTTCGGTCGGCGCGCGTGGTTCGAGCCGGCGCTCCGTGCGGGGAGGCGGCGCGGCTGCGGGCCGCGGTGGAAGCAGCACCGTGTGGGGCGCGGTCGGCAGGGACCCGAGCGCCGGCCGGTGATGGCGGCGGCGTTCGGGCAAGCGGCTGCGCGTGCGAGGAGGGCGCGGGACCAGTGGCATCCGGGGCCGATTCGGCGGCGCGCACGGATGATGGCGCCCCATGCGGGGATCTCCGACGACGATGGTGCCCATTCAGGGGTGGCAATCAATCGGCGGGACCGGCTGCTTGGCCGGCGGCCGGTGGCGCGCATGCGAGCGCGGCGACACCTCGATTTCCCCTTTTTGTGTTTTTCATGCAGTGATCAAACATAGAGAACGATGCCAATATTTCTCGTGCAGTCTTTTCTCATGCAATCTCCAAACAGAAAAACGATGCATAAAATTAATTTACGATGCAATCAACATCTACCCCTTTTTCATAGTCTACCGATCGACATTGTGCCGGCGATTTCATATCTGCTCGCGGTAGATTGGGGCGGATTTGCATCGTTTCTAATCTACAGTGCAATCAACATCTACCCGTTTCACAATCTACCGATCGACATTGTGCCGGCGACTTCAGGTCTGCTCGCGGTAGATTAGGGCGGATTTGCACCGTAGAATTTCAATCTAGAACGCGAAAAGAAAATACAGATTCAAAAGCGATCTAGAAAATTCAATCTGTGCTTCGATGATTACCTCGTTCATCGGAGCGAAGTCGTGCTGATAACGTGTTGAGGAACCGACGCTGGAGACCAGTCCGAGCGATTCCTCTGCTTAGAACAAGAACGAATCAATCACAGAATCACAGAATAATAGATTGAACACAGAGAGGTAGAGAGAACTCCTGGTCTTTCTTTATTGCTTTAGATTGCATCGGGTACATAATGAGGGGGGTCTAGGTCCCTATTTATAGCCTACGGTGGGGTGCCCAATTAGATCAGGACTCCTGGATAGAGTCCAGGTTTCCTAACAGGCCGTACACAATTCGATGTCGGTTTCTTCGATTTGGGCTATATCTTGACTCCAAATAAGCTGCTACAAAAGATTTCCTAGCCGTGGGGTTCGAGGGGGGCAATAATTGTACCTCGCCGTGATGCTAATTAATCAGGATATATAGCATAGTTGGTAGGGTGTTATCATCCTTGCTTCCTCAAAAGTGGTTATCGCTTTAGGAGTGCGAAGTATGAATCCATGCAAAATCTAGATTCTTTTAAGCATGTGGTGGTCCTTCCATGGACTTCTCAATTTCATTTGCCCAAGAGTGGTCACTTAGGGGCTTCTCTTTTTAAGACCAGGACCATGATGCCTTGATTTTGTTAAAACGGGCCAGATAAAATCGGTGAAGCAGATCTTATGATAGTGTGCTGAGGCGAAATGATACGAAGCTGTGTAGGGATTATGTGAGCAAAAGGAGTAAAAGAAGATCTGATTTCGATAAGAATTTCACTCTTTCTTTCATCGATGATTGGGCTTTGTCCTTAATTGGGTCATACTAGTGTCTTTCACCGCTGCACTGTATGGGAAAGCTGATCGAATTTGGATCCGAGCAGCCGGACTTGAATCACATGGTGGAGTTACGCACATATCTCAACCCCATCTGACCAAGCTTCAACTTACATGCCATGTTAATTGCCAGTTAGTTAATGACTTAATGCTCCCAAGCTTTCTATGTTCGGGGTAACAAAATAACCATAGACTAATATTTATTTGTTTGCTTATATTTCTCCTTTGACAAAACATACATAAGGTTGAATGAGATGATCATAGTTGATCTAAATTACCACCGGATTTTCCTTAATCTTTCTGGTTGAACTAGTCAGGCATGATGTCTTTTTTAGAATGTTTTAGACCTGTTGACACATCTGTTTTTCTTCTTTTCAGCCTGCTTTGGGCTTTGGTTTCATTTATCAATTACTATTTATTAGACTAATAAGCCGCAGCCCAAAAGAACAGAGCCATAATGTTCTCGCCTACCACTAGATGTAAAATTCCAACTAAAGTCTTGCCAGAATTAAAGTACTATTTTGATAGTATCTCGTGTTGCTCGTACAGGATCAACACAAAGAAACAGAAGACAAAGAGGATAGTGAAATGAAGGTTGATGCGCCGCAAGAGAAAGAAGAAAATGAAATGAAGCTTGATGTGCCACAAGAGAAAGAAGATAATGAAATGAAGGTTGATGCACCACAAGAGAAAGAAGAAGATGAAATGAAGGTTGATGCGCCACAAGAGAAAGAAAATGTAGAACCAGACAGTTCATCTACCTCTGATCATAAGAAAGAAGATCAGGGCCAGATAAGCAATGCTGAAGATAAAGCAACATCAGACCCAAAGGAGAATGAGAAGACAACAAATGATGAATCAGGCCAGGATAAGGTACTTAAGAAGCCAGATAAGATTCTACCTTGCCCTCGGTGCAACAGCATGGATACAAAGTTTTGTTACTACAACAACTACAATGTTAATCAACCTAGGCACTTCTGTAAGAATTGCCAAAGGTACTGGACTGCAGGGGGGACCATGAGGAATGTACCTGTTGGTGCTGGGAGACGCAAAAGTAAGAATTCATCGTTGCATTACCGTCACTTGTTGATGGCCCCTGATTGTATGATGGGGTCCAGAGTGGACATCTCTAAGACAGTGAACCCTGAAGCTCTTGCATCTACGCCTTCTATCCCAATACAGTCAATTAGTAGAGATGTAACAGTTCTCAAATTTGGGCCTGAGGTGCCACTTTGTGAATCGATGGCATCTGTGCTGAACATTGAGGAGCAGAACATAACCAATGCTGGGTCAGTACCAAGAACCGAAAATAAGGAAGATAACTCTTGTGCATCTTCTATCACATCATACAACGGGTTACCTGAAAACGCACTCCATACTGATACGAACGGAACGCCGGTTTATTGTAGTGGAGTTGGCCCAGTGCCTCAATATTACCTTGGAGCTCCTTTCGTGTACCCTTGGAGCATAGGATGGAACAACCTCCCTGTAATGGTGCCGGGTAGAAGTATGTCTGAGTCTGCATCTCCGTCAGAACGCTGCAGTACTAGTTCAGCTCCATGGATGACCTCTCCCTTGATGCCGGCCTCGAGACTTTCTGCACCAGCATTTGCATATCCTCTTGTGCCACCTGCTCTTTGGGATTGCTTATCAAGCTGGCCAGCCACGACGTGGAACATACCGTGGATCAGAACCAACGGATGCATATCAACATCGTCGTCAAGCAACAGCTGCTGTTCAGGCAATGGGTCTCCTACTCTGGGAAAACATCCCAGGGACTCCAATCCGATGAAAGACGAAAAGGAGGAGAGATCATTGTGGGTTCCCAAGACGCTCCGGATTGATGATCCCGATGAGGCAGCAAAGAGTTCGATATGGGCCACGCTCGGCATAAAACCGGGGGACCCTGGCATCTTCAAGCATTTCCAGTCCAAGGGTGAGAGCAAGGGCCAGACGTCAGATGCTCATCCTGCTCGTGTTTTACTGGCGAATCCAGCAGCGTTGTCTCGCTCGCAGTCATTCCAGGAGAGCTCTTAACTCATGCATGCTGCCTACCTATAGTTTTTCCAGCACAGGTTGTACTCTAAATTGTACATGTAGTAGAGTTTTGCGGTACTTCAAAAGATCAAAAGAGAGCTTTTTGTATAACCACTATCTTGAAGTGGAGCTTGCAGAGAGGTTTCATGAGAACTTCGTTGAGATGTGCTTGTATTGTAAATACTTGACAAATTGGTCGTGTACACTTAAGTTCAGTCAGGAATGCATTCACCTGGTTTGCCTCTCCTAGTATATATTGGTGTAAGTTGTAAACAGTTTACTTTGCTACAGATAATTCAGCAGTAAGTGCTAAAGCAACTATTTATACTAGCCTTTTTTAAAAAAAAAACTATTTATACCACCAAATAAATGGTTTGAAATGTCCAGCACTGTTCATTTTTCCAGATAATTGTTCCAAGTGTTTCACCGTATTTTTCCCAGTCAAAGTTGGCCAAGCTGAAGTTTCCCGTCTATGAATGACTTGTCAAGGTGAGTTCTTTTCGATTGCAGGTTATAGTTTTTAGTCCTAGCATAAGTACCCGTGTGAACGAACTAAATGTCAATAAACCGCTTTAAAAATGACGTCTTGATAAACCACTTCGAAAAGATACTTAAAAAAATCCTGTTTATTTAAAAGTATAAGCCAAAAAGAAAGAAGCTTATATAGAGTCGAATGAATCCACAGGATATATGCCCGTATCTAGCATAGCTCAATTGAGCTTACTAGCAATGTCAACGTGCTGTACTGAGATGATGCTATTTAGTAATTACTGCCTCCTAAATAGATGCCGTTTAGGAAATGGACATGATCTCCAATAATATGTTTTTGAAAACTATATGAATTATGATGATCTGGAAGTAATTTTAAGGACAAATCCAATAATATCATTTCTGTACGAAAAATCTAAAATATTTCGTGTATTCAACTTTAACTGCACATATCCATTTAGTATTTGGAAACAGAGGGAGTAAATTAGAATAAGCAAAAATATAACATATTTGTCCGAGTTCTGCAACATCAGTTCCCAAAATGACTGCTAATAAGACCACATGTTTTCACAGGAATGAGATGAAAATGCAACCACAATAATTCATCAATCGCCAAGCCTTTTGTTCTTATAAATTAACAGCTGAACTACATGCAATTCGAAAAAACCACTGTTCTACACATTAGGTTGTAGTACATGTAGTTTGTCAGGTGACAGCGTTAGAAACATCCTAGCTAAAAGCAGGGTAAGTTCGAGGTGTTAGACATCATAGGAAGAACATCCAATGTGATAGGCCTCCTGAAGATCCGAGCCAACATTCGAGGTCTGGTGGTAGGGGCGGTGGACGGGGGGTAAAAGCAAAGCCAAAGACTTGTCCATCATCTGAAGGCGTCGGCATTTACTGCATGTGAAATTTTATGCAAGTGTTATTTATTTGTACAGCAGAAATGCAATACTAATATGTTTAAATATCTAGGGGGATTACCTGCAAACTTTTGTAAATAGAGTCTGATAACTCGCAATCCAACGCTGCATATGTTAACATGCTGTTAGTAAGGTACTATTGTTGCAACAGAAATGTCCACAAAATATAGAAAGAAAACAATGATGATGTATCCCAACAAGTTCTGGCAATGACCACATTACTGTTCCAAAGGATGTACGCTACAACACAGAATGGAATTTAAGGTGTTTTCTAGAAGGCGTTTTCGAATTTAAGGTGTTTTCTAGAAGGCGTTTTATGAAAACGCCTCAAACTCTGCGATGTTGAGAAACGCCTTATAAATGGTTTTTTAAGGCGTTTTCAGGAAAATGCCTAAAAAAGTCCATGTATTTTGAGGTGATTTCATGAAAACACCTAAATAAAATTTGTATTAGAAGGTGTTCTAGAAAAACGACACCATAATACCTGTCTTATAGGGGGTGTTTCACAAAAGGACTAGGCGATTTTGGGAAAACGCCTAAAAACATGGTCTATATGCAAAAAGACCCCTGAAGCAACTAAAATTTCAACATCAAGTGCTCCACCTTTATCTTTCCTCTCCCCAAACCCCCACCATATAATCAGTATGAACAACTCAGGGGGAGAAAAATCTGATCTGAAATCGCCACCACCGCACGTAGCTATGCACACGCCACTGTCAAGCTCCATCGCTGGATACGTGCCCCTGCCACCAAGCTCCACCACTGGATGGGTGCCCTCCTCATCGCCGAGCCCTACAGTCGGACAGGCGCCCTCCTCGCCGCTAAGCTCCATGATGTACAGCCCCATGCCACTGTCTTTATTTTTAAATACATATATACTTGTCGTATCGATATATCCTTGTTTTAAGAAAATATCGTATCATAGTATCGCCATACCTGTATCGTGTATTGGGGTAACTTAGCTGAAATCTTAGTGTACTACCGTTGGTGTGGATCATCTCATTAAAAAAGCATGAAAGATATTTTTGTTTGCTTTAGTCGGTTAACTTAGTGCAACATGAAGCAGTAAGCACAATTTTCCTTTTGTATGTACAGGTATGGTGTCATCTCATCATGGTATTTGATTCAGCATATATACACTTGAGATAAAAGAAAGCAATCGCTCACTAGCTCAATTTTGCTTTTCTCGACTATATGCACTTGGTAACTGAAAATTGTACTACACATTAGGCATGAGAAAATTCTCTTTTAGTGACAGCTGCAGTTAGCAAATAATTTTTTAAGTATGAAAGAACTTCAGTAGTATAGTAGATGAAGTGAAGAGAGGGTGTGTTTCGGGTTGAAGAGGAACAAAATTGGTAGTGTTTGGTTATGTTTAATGAATTTTGTTAGGTGTAGTTAGTTCATATTTGTCTGTGTTGTTGGATTTACAGTATTTGCTTGCCACGATATAGCTAGGATTCAGTATTTAAACAAAATTTGTATTGTCTAGTTGGCTCTGATCATGTAAACGTTTCTCGTGGGCACTTTAAATGTAACTATGTCTTTTGCTTTTCCTTGCAAACTACAGAACTTTTATTTTCTGCCCTTGGCTACATGAACTGCATAAATAGTAGTATAGTACTAACAATTCTCTATAAAGTATCTTTCTACATTTCTCTATTCAAGTATCAGGAGTAGTAACTTCAGTATCCAATTAGATCGAGCTTGTGTCTATAGTTCTCTATGAATTAGATATTAGATGTAGCTATTCTCTAATGCACGCTCTATGGAAAAATTCCTTTCTTTTCTCACTTGTACAGCTGAACTATACTATCGTGCACCATGGAATAAATTGCTGATATTTGTATCATTGTATGGAAACTGTCTTGTGCAGGTCCATTACACTTCTCTACACTACAACATGGGAGGGATTTAAAGGCATTTCTTCAAGGCGTATTACTTAATTATTCACATCGAAGCTACTGCCCTGTTTCCCTGTGGCTAGGCATGCAACCTAATGTATTGCCTACTGGCACTATGTTCAGTAGTTGCATGTTGCTTTACTTTATTGCCATTTCTAGTTCTAGCATGCATTCTTTTGTATCAGAGATTATTGTGTTAAGGGTTCTTATGCTGCCACTGCTGTTTTTTTTTCTTTTTTGGGTGTTATTGGTAGGTACGTTTTAGCCTTTAGGTTTTATTACAAGGCTATCGTTGGTGTTATTGGAAGGTATGACTTGGTGGTGTCGAGGTGGAGTATGCAGCAGGGCCACCGATGGTGATGGAGAAGTTCCATAGCATCGTCAGCCAGCTCTTCCAGCACGTGCAGAAGTATTGGATTGTGCTAATACCAGACAACACTAAACTACCCAGTGGCTGTGGAGATAATTCATATACTAACTGGAATGTTGTTATTTTTGGTTGGTTGTAAAAATTGAAACTGGACTATGCATTTTTAAGATGGTTTTGGATGAATATTATATATGAATTTTTTCGTGGTTGATTCCAAAATTTGAAATTTCTGCTTGGAATGTTTGTTAATGTTCCTAGCTAGACCTCATTTAATTTTATTAATATCCCTACAACTTTTGGGGCGTTCCAGAAAAACGCCTCAAACATATTGGAGGCGTTTCTTAAATCACCTCAAATAATATGTCTAGGCACTTTCAGAACGCCTATCTATAACACTTTTCCCTTCGGCAGTATTCCTGACGTTTTCCAAAACACCTTAAAAAGTTTTTAGAGGCATTTTTTTTAACTATTTAGGCGTTTTAAAATGCCTCAGAAAGCCTGCTGTGCTGTAGTTGTATTCTAAGGACAAGTAATTGCTGCAACTTACCAGTAGTAGAGAAAGTGCTTTAGTGGGTTCCACACTGAGGAAGTACTGCAATGCCTTGTCCGCATGCTCCTACATAATCGAATAGTGTATTCATTACACCCATGTTTCAGTTTCAGTGCCTCTCATTGGACAAATAATCAAATAAAAAACATACAAGAAGCATTTACCGTTACATGCTTAAAAACATGATGCACCGATAAGCCTCTCGCATGAAGGTAACTTCCTCCCTGATAGAAGATTCACTTCATGTCTCAAATTTTACCAACGAGAAGACTAAATTTTGCCCATAAGTGTATGTTAGGAACATATTAACACAACAAAGTGATCTCGCTACATAGGCAAATACATGTAATTAAACAGTAAACACACACTGCCAACACCAGTGCTTGGTTGCTTATGCTAAGTTTATAATTGAGAAGATAAGAGTCAGCTTTTGGAAGATATCCTTACCTCAGTAGGAGAGAAGAATGCCACAGCATCAGGATCAATAGATCCTGCAGGATGCAGTGACACTATAGCTCTAAATATTGAAGGAACCAGTAACTCAATTACTGCAACCTGATCTATGGCAGTTGTCACAGCACCAGATCTCAATTTGCTCATATTTTGCAGGTTCAGCTCCTTAGAAGGATCCACGAAGTCATCATCCATCAGAGATGCTAATGATGAAGCTCTTTTTGACCAATCCAAACGCCGATATGTGAATATTTTCAAGTTAGGTACTTCATTTTCTAGATTCTTAAGTATCTCAGACAAAGTTTTTTCTTCTAGCTCTCCATTGCTTGCAGGCAACCTTGGCTTTTTAGCAATACCAGACTCACCATCATGGAGATGGCTAAGCACTTCATCTTCTAGGTGAGGGAAGAATCTTCTTTTCTGGTCAGTGAAGGCCTTGAGAGCTAACCTGAAAACAACAATGAATTAGCATGAATCCAAATCCGAACATTATAAAATATTGCAAATCCAAAATCTTTTGTCAGTTTCTAGCCAAGTCTTTTAGGTAGCAAACAATGGTATGCATGATAAATTAAGAAATGAAGTTGGAAGAGTAATATCTCCATATGAGCACAATCAAACATGGCCAATCATACATAGCTGTTTAGTTTAGTGCACACATAAATAAAAAAGAATGAAAGAAAAATGATGCCAAACTTTAGGCATCTTCTCATGGAGATTTAGATTATTGATGATTCCAAGGCATCATAGAATGTACTTACATCTATACAGTTACATGAATCATGAATGATAAAGAAATGGGAATATTTCCAATGCCATTCTATGTAAAACCAAACCATGTATGCATTGGGAGCAATATGTTCTATTCTGCAAACAGTGCAAAATAAAAACAAAAAGAGGGAAAGGAAGAATGAACTGCCTGCCCATTGCACAAACTCATCAAATAACAGCCATGAAAAAACCTATGCGATGCAATAACTGCAAGTCACAGCGACATTGGGGAATTGGATTATGAATGTACAAATTCGCCTGCCCAGAAATTATCATTTTATGGTAGGAAGAAATACTATGGAATAAGCATTCAGACTACATACTGTTAACGGTTTTGGTGGTGAAAATGTCACACATCAACAGCAATAATAGGGAAAAGAAGTACATGTACATCACATTGCAACAGTAGCTAAACAAGACAAAAACAATAGAAGTAATCAATTTCACCTAGTTCTATCAACAGCTGATGCACCAGCTTGGCCTGCCAGTTGACGCTTCCAAGCATATGCCACAACAGCACCATCTGGACATACAAGTGGCATGTGCAAGCCCCATGAATTGCCTCGAGCTTTAAGGGCTCCATTTAGAACTCCAGACTCTTCCAATTGCCTTCCTAACAGCAAAAAATGAATTATTCACAGCAAAAGAAATGCTAAAGGAATACAAGAAACTTGTTAGGCTACAGTTAAACAGGTAGAGCTTTTAAATGAAAAGTGCCATTTTAAAGGGAAAGTTCGAAAAAGCAAAGATTATTTTGGTAAGGGCGCACAGAACGGTACCAGTATAGTTGTGTCAGTGATGACTATTATAAATGTGAGAGCATGAGAAACACCAAAAATAATTAGCCCAAAACACTGAAAAGTGAAAATGATATTGATACCCTTATGCAGGGGCGGGCCCAGCGGGTAGTCCATATAGACCCAGGACTACCCTGCAACAGTACAATTTGGCCCAAAAAAAATCCCGTGCCCTAAGCCCCTAACCCACGCTCTGGCTCCGCCGAGGCGCCGACCGCAGCCCAGCGCCCTGCGCCCATCCGCCTCCACTCCGCGCGCCTCCGGCCTCCGCGTCGGCGCCTCCGCCTCCGCCTCCGCCTCGTCGCCCTCCACTCCGCGCGCCTCCGCCTCCGCCTCGGCGCCCTCCACTCCGCGCGCCTCCGCCTCGGCGCCTCCGCCTCCGCCTCGGCCTCGGCGCCCTCCACTCCGCACGCCTCCGGCCTCCGCCTCCGCCTCGGCGCTGAGGGAGTTGCGGCCTGCGGGAGTCGGCGGGCTCTCGGGCGGCCTCGGCTGGCGCTGAGGGAGCTGCGGCGAGGGCCGACCGGCCGAGGGAGGGAGAGGCCGAGAGAGGGAGGAGGCGGGCTCTCGGGCGGCCAGCGGCCTCGGCTGGCGCCTGGCGCTCAGGAGCTCCGCCGAGGGAGCTGCGGCGAGGAGGGCCGAGGGAGGGAGAGGCCGAGAGAGAGGGAGAGGCGCTGAGGGAGCTGCGGCGAGGGCCGAGGGAGGGAGAGGCCGCCGAGAGAGGGACTGAGGGAGCCAGGGAGGAAATGAGGAATGACTGTCAGTGCTGAGTGCTGCCGATTATAAAAGAAAAGGAGAAAAGAACTTTGTCAATTTGGGGTAATTTTTCTCTACTGTTTTTTATCAATTTAGTAATTTAGACTTTAGATTTTAGACTAATAATTTATTTATAGATTTTACATGCTAAATGGTTAATAGGATCATTTATTGTTTTTAGATCTACAACACACATTAGCACTGAATTGAGATTTGAGAGGCATGAAGAAGAAGAACAGAAGCAAATTTGAACAATTTGAACAATTTATATTATCAGTTATGCAAATTTCGAACTTATTTGTTGAATTTAAGGTATTATGAGATCTTTTAGATATATTATGTTTTTTACCGAACCGTTTACCGAATTTTTGTATTAAATTATATCAACATTGGATAATAATTTCTTAGTTAGGCATACCCTGGATTCAAATCCTGGGTCCGCCACTGCCCTTATGCATGTAAGCTCCTTAAGTCAGTTTAAGTAGGAGAATGAAGTGAACACAATACAGAAGAAGCAACTCAAATCAAGCCGCTTCAGATGGCTTTCAAGTATTCTCCTCAATTATACTAAAGCTGGTTCCAGATATCTTTATGTCCCTCAAATCTTACAAGTCACATGGCCTATTAGCCAAATATATCAACTTACGGGTTTTCTCAAACTGAAGTCTTATATGTATCATTACAATTATGTTGCCCAAAGTATTCAGAGAAAAGACCAAAAACTTCTAGAACATTCGAGTCCCATAGATCAAACTTTAGCGTTTGATAAAGATATAGATCTAGGGTGTTTAGCAAGAAACAGGTTTTCGAGAATCTGTCCAATTTGCAGACTAATTTTTAAATTTCTCAATACATTTGGCTCAAAGTTATCAAAATTTACCATGGATCCATTGTCTTTACAAAATATTCAAACAAGTCCAAACTATGTCAAGCAGGCCACAATAAGACCAGAAGTTAACAGAAATTAATTCAATATAACTGAATTAGCTAGCTGTCCATGATTCAAATTACCTCCGAAGTCCAAACAGTGACCCGCACTGAACCTTTTATAAGTTATAACCCAAAACCAAATATCACCGCAGCGCAGTTCCAACAAGACTTCTTTTTTTAAACTCAGCATTCCTGGAAAAACTACAGAGAAATATGCATATCTAGGGGAACAACCCAAACCCTAGAAGTTACAGTTTTCCTACAAAATTCAGCTATACAACTCGAACAAGCTTAGCCGAAATCACAGTCATCGATTTCCCGAACATGATCTATACAAGATCACATGTACTAATTTCCATGATCTCAATAATGCCCTAATTAAGATTTAGGGCAGGAGAAGGGGGGCAGGGCTGTCTCTCATCCCTTCCAAAATCATCTCAGCAGCGTTCATTTCCCCAAACTAATAAATCCTTTGTCGAGTCAAGTAACCATACATAGGGGCTATGAATATCAAGAAGCTCCCGGATCAATAGAGGAACGGGGCCGGGGGAGGAGTACCTGCCGAGGGCGCGGAGGTCGTCAAAGTGGCGGTGCATGGCGGCCTCCTCCTGGGCGACGGCGCGCGCGGTCCTGTCGGCGTGCTGCTGCGCGCTGTGCGGGGGCGCGTCGCCGGCGATGAAGAGCGCCTCGAGGAGGCGGTCCGCGCCGAGCCGGATGTCCGCGATGAGCCTTCCTGCGCACCCCAGCCGCTCCATCGCCTGCGCCACTTGCTTCGGCGGCGCGTCCCCGCCGGCCGCCTCGTGCTGGTGCGCCGCCGCCGCCGCCGCCTGCTGCATGCTACTTCCTCCCCGTTCTCGTTTCCCTTCCTCACCTGCGGAGTCAGATGCGGGACAGCGGGAGTCGTCGACGGTGCATAACCTTTGTGGCCGTCTACTAGCGACGGCCCAAACTTGAATGATTAGACAGGGCCCAAGGGAAACTAGACTGGGGGCCTAACCCAAATCAGGCCCTGTCCAGTTGAACTGGATCTGGGCCCAGGTCAGACTCCAGCCCGAAACCGGCCCGGCTCAGAAAGATAGCTTCCGAGAAGGCTACGGCTACCCCTCCTCTCTCCCGGCATTTTGAACGTTCCACTCTCCGTCCCACCGCGGCAGCAGCCCACTCCGCTCGCCATGGACTTCCCCGGCGGGAAGTCCCCTCCGCCGCCGCTCCCGTCGCTCATCAAGGTCGGCCGCGCCGTCACCGCGCGCCACGTGGACCGCCTCCTGGCCGCCCTCCTCCGCTGCCGCAGGCACGGCCTCGTCGCCGCCCTCGCCACCCAGGCGCTCGCCAACTCCCTGCCCCCTACCCCGCGCACCCACCTCCTCGCCGCCTCCGCGCTCCTCGCCTCCGCCCGCCCCCGCGATGCGGCACGGCGCCTCGCGCTCGCCGGGCCGGCCTCCAGTTCCTCCGCCCGTCGCCTCTGGGACGCTCTGCTCCGCCGGGCCTGCGGCCTTCACGACGACCCGCGCCACGCGCTGGAGATGCTTACCGCTGGCGTCGAGGACAACGGCGTGTTGCTGTCCCCGTCGACGTACCGTGTGATGGTTTCGGGGCTGTGCGCCCGCGGGGACATGGATGGCGCACTCAAGGTGTTCGATGTAATGACCGCGAGGGGGTGTCAGGTGGACGATCGTGTTTGTAGCATGATCGTTTCTGGATTTTCCAAGGCCGGGAAGGCTGCGTCTGGGTTGGAGTTCTACGGGAGGGTTAGGAGGGAGTTCAAGGGGTTTGAGCCGGGGCTGGTGACATTGACTGCGGTTGTCAATGTGCTTGGGCGGGAGGGGAGAATTGGTGAGGTGGAAGAGCTGGTAAGGGAGATGGAACTGAAAGGTATGGTTGGTGATGCGGTGTTTTACAGTAGCTTGGTTCATGGATACATGAGTGGCGGGCTGTTGATGGAAGGGCTTCGGGAGCATCGGTTGATGTTAGACAAGTGCATTGCAGCCGATGTGGTTAATTACACTACTGTTATTGATGGTCTATGTAGAGAAGGTAGTGTGGAGAAAGTGATGGGGTTCTTAGATGAGATGGAACAAACCGACTCTAAGCCGAATTTAATCACTTGTACATCATTAGTTGGTGGTTTCTGCAAGAGGAACAGGTTGGAAGATGCTTTTTCTATAGTGAGGAAACTGGAACAAACAGGTCTGGTGGTGGACGAGTATGTATATTCAATTTTAATCGACAGTTTGTGCAAAAAGGGGGATTTGGATCGGGCTTTCTCTTTGCTTGAAGAGATGGAGTGTAAGGGGATAAAAGCTGGGATTGTGACATACAATGCAGTAATAAATGGTTTATGTAAGGCTGGTGACACTAACAAGGCTGTTGAAATCTCTGAAGGTGTTGCTGCTGATAATTTCACATTTAGCATGCTGTTACATGGTTACATTAAGGCAGAGGATACAAGAGGTGTTATGGTGATAAAGAGTAGGCTTGAGAGCAGCGGAATTGCCTTTGATGTTGTCACATGCAATGTACTTATCAAAGCATTATTTGTTATCAACAAGGTGGACGATGCCTGCAGCTTGTTTCATAAAATGCCTGATATGGGCTTAAGACCCAATACTGTCACCTATCATACAATCATAGACATGATGTGTAAACTTGGAGAAATGGACAGGGCACTGGAGTTGTTTGATGAGTACAAGAAAGATACATCATTCTCCAGTACAGTTGTTCACAATTACCTGATTAGAGCACTATGTAATGGCGGAAAGGTCAACACGGCTGACCAAATTTTTTATGATCTTATTCAGAGAAATTTAAGGCCTGATTCCTGTACTTACAGGAAGTTGATTCATGCACACTTTAAAGAAGATGGTGAACATGGCGTGCTGAATTTTGTTTTTAAGATGAATGAATTAGAAATCGACTTGTTTTCATCAGTTTGTAATTATGCTTCTGCTTACTTAAGCACCAGGGATTGTTGTCAAGCAGCAATGGATGTTTACAAGTTACTCAGAATGCAAGCATTTGCTATAACTAGCAAAACATGCCACAAGCTCCTCAAGAGCTTACTCCGAAATGGAAATGAACAGGTCATACAACCATTGTTAAGTGAGTTCATTAAGATCCATGCCCTACATGAACCTAGAATTATTAATATGCTGTCTTGTCACCTCAGCAAGAAGAGTGTTGGTGAAGCGATTTGGTTTTCCAATTATATGGACAATGGCAGTGTTCCTGTCAGTGTTCTAAGAGGAGCTGTCTATGCACTAAAGAAGGAAGGTGAAATTCTGGATGCATATAACTTTTTGAAGGAAGCTAAACAAAGTGGGTTTTCAGTGGATCTAGCCATGTACTCAATAGTAGTGGAAGGCCTTTGCAAAGGTGGTTATCTTGAAAAGGCGTTAGACCTGTGTGAAAGCATGAAAAGAGAGGGGTTTCATCCAAACATTATCATCCATAACTCAGTTCTCAATGGTTTGTGCCAGCAGGGATGCCTTACTGAAGCATTCAGGCTCTTTGATTACTTAGAAAGCAGCAAAGTGCTTCCAACAATGATCACTTATGCCATACTTATAGGTGCTTTGTGCAGAGAAGGTTTCTTGGATGATGCATATCAATTGTTTCAGAAAATGTTCAACAGGGGTATCAGACCCACTACACGTGTTTACAATTTGTTGATAAGTGGTTATTGTAATTATGGGTTAACTGAAAAGGCACTTGAGCTTATGTCACATTTTGAGGAACTCTTTCTACTCCCAGATGCTTTTACACTTGGTGCAATTATTAGTGGTCAATGTTTAAAAGGTGATACTGAAGCTGCATTAGGCTTCTTTAATGAATACCGCTATAAGGAGATGGTCCCAGATTTTGTTGGTTTTATGAGCCTGGTCAAAGGACTCTATGCAAAAGGAAGGATGGAAGAATCCAGGGGCATCTTGAGGGAGATGTTCCAGTGCAAAGAAGTTGCGGAGCTAATAAACAGCGTTGGAGTTGAGATCCAAGCAGAGTCTCTTGTTGGCCTTCTATCTTCTGCATGTGAGCAAGGGAGGATTGATGAGGTTGTGACTATCCTAAATGAAGTGGGACTCATGTCTGTATCCTCTTCAGATTCTAATAGTTGTAACACGCTTGCTCACCTCAAGAAGCTACAGAGAACTGACGATGCTTGTGATCCCAGGACAGATTCAGGACAAGTTTTAAGTGCGGTCGCTTATGATGTTTCTAGCAACCACCTTCATGGACGTTCTGAAGGCACAGTGCAACCCATAATAGATGGAGCTGATAATTTATGCACCGCAAGTGATGATACTGATATTGACTATGGTAATTTGCTAGGGAAGTCTTTCTATGATGACTTTGACACATATTATCCTGCTATTGCTTCACTTTGCTCGAAAGGGGAGCTGCTTAAGGCCAATAAGGCAATTGAAACAATGATTCAGAATTCTGTTTAAATTTGGTAACAAGTGCAATCTGTCAGAGAAGTTTTACTGCCCCACAGTATCATCATCTGCAAACAAAGCAACTTGTAAGTACACCATGTTCCTTCAGATATAACTGATGCTTGGTGATGCACGCTTAAGAATTATATTCCTTGATATCTCATATTACTTTGTCTATCCTGTGTTCTGTTACTGTAGGTGAGGGGAACATTTGTGAGCATCATTAACCATCTTGGCAGATGGAAACAGGAGGGTTCGCAAAGGTGCAAATTAACTTTTCACATGTAGCAATATCTGTCTCTTCTAGCAAAACTCAACTGCCCATTTGTCTCATTACACAAACTAGTATGTACTTAATGATCTAACCATTCTTGGTTTCTTTTATCCCAGCAATGCACACCAAATCAAATGAGAACCCTGACCGTCCACAGGTTCCAACAGTTACAGACGTCCTCTGCTGGTGGACACATGGTACCTGTCTTTTCTTTTCCCATCCATATTGATCGTTCGGCTGTGCACATGTTTGCTTTTTTGCAATATGGTTCAAGATCTGAAAGTCACGATACGTCTTGTAGGCTATGAGAAGAGGAAACCAATGTCAGTTCATCGAGCAGGAAATACACTTAAATGACAAACCAGATCAACTGAGGGTAGTAAACTGCTAGACAGCTACCATACCTTTGTGATAAAAAACATTGCACAGGAAAAAGGTGTGCAAATAGAAAGCCTATAAGAGCAGTGGATCTGCAGGTAAATAGTTTTTGTTAAACTTTTGAGGAAGACAACTCAATTGGATGTATTGCAAGAGCCCAAGGGCATCTATATAGAGTATAAGGGACACAACCCTAGACTAGCACTACAATACCACAAATACCCTTGACACACATTACATTATTACAATACTACCCTTAACAATTTTCACTTTCTAGTCCTATTTCCAAATCTAACTGCCTTATAAATCTAACAACGTATTTGTCTCCTGCTGCAGTTACAGATTCTGTAAATACATGACAGAAGCTGTACCACTCTCTCCCTTACATTTGTTCCTGTAGAAATATCTGAAAAGGCACCTTATAGATATGAACTGGGAACAAGCAGGTGCCCTCCCTTGTTTTATTTATGCACCCTTCTATTTAAAGGAGCCGCATCCTTTTAAACAATGTATTTTTAATTCAATTGGGTGAGGGTTAGCCCACAACTATCTTGGAACTGGCTTGTTTCAGATAAACATGTTTTTATTAAAAAGAACTATTTGGATTTACTGATCTTAAATTTTTGGTTTTGTAGGAAACCTGCGCATCTTTGTTGGAACTGTGATGATATAATCATGATTCATGAGTCCCTGTCTTATTTCCCAAGAGCAGCCAGTTTATAAAATGTCTTGTTTCATTCCAAAAGCCGCCCTGGATGTTGAGCTGGTTATTATGAGCTATTGAGTGACTTCTTGAATCATAGAGTCCACAACTAAATCCTTTCATAGCAAAGGAAAAAGAAAGCGAAAGTAACGCCAACCTGCATGTGTTCCTGTCGATCAGTGGCTTCCCTTTAAACCTCCCCAAGGCCGACCCACTTGCACGGTTGCTCACGCTCTGCCTCCTGCAAGCTCTCGCTGCTGATTTTATCTGGTTACTAAGTGATAATTCAACAAGATGTAAAAAACTATATGCAATTTTTTTTTAAAAAAATAATAAATCCTTTATATAGGGTGTTCGTATTGGCTGTGATTGATGGCTGTTGGCTAAAAACGAATAGTACTGCTTAAAAGAAGTAGCTTTTAGAAGGAGAGGGTGAGCGGGTGAAAAAAGTGAGGGAGAGATGCGTGCACATGATAGAAACGGGATGAGTGGGGTGTAGGATATACCCGTAACTCCCTGTCTTATCCTTGTAGCGAGAGGAGTGAAGAAGCCGCTTCGAAAAGCCAGGTGTTCATATTAGTTTCTGTCTTCTCCAAACGAAGGCAGAAGCAGAAACTAATGCGAACAGAGTCAAAGTCAAAGTATTCTGAACTCTCCATATGTTAGTTTACGATACTGAATTTCTTGTCTTCCTAAAGTTCAATACAATGAACACTACTTTTTTTTTTTTGCAAGTTATGAATTTTCTGTTGTCTAACAGGATATACTTTATCTACTGTCAGAATAGATTCTGGAAACAGATTACTGCTTCTGATATGCATAGGGTTTGTGCTATCACAAATAGCACAAGTCAGGTGCCAGTTATCTATAGTTATATTTACTATGGTCCTGAGCTTAGCTCCTAAACGTGAATCTCATGTGCTACCTTTTCGCACTGGCCACATTTAGATTCCTATGCACTTCAGATTTTGAATATAGAAAAAAAGAGAACTTTGGTGGGATCTGTATGGGATACACTGTTGTGGACGCCTTTATCGGGAAGACTTACCAAAGGAGAAGGCGCCCTGTAGAAGCGGCAATGGATATCAGCGGTATGGCAAGTATTGCCGGCAAGGGAGGAATTGTCAGATATGCAATAGCACCAGCGATGGAGTCAGCGATACGATCGGTTGCACCAACGGCAGAATCAGCTGGGGATGGGTTGCACCCGCAGAAGATGAGTCCACTAAGGAGTTTTCTCTTTATATATTATTGTTAGTGTAACACCCCGCCCATCCTCTGGGCCTAGAGTGCTACCATCACTGCAATAAAACCATTACTGGACATCTACTAAACAATTTAAGCAAACTCTACCTTAATCATGAAGCAACAACCACTTACACCATACCATTCCTAAACAACTTTTCTAACTTACTAGTGGAATTAAACATACTACCAAAAGCTAGATATGTGAAGTGCTGCAAGAACGTGTAGTCATTCATGTGCTACACCCGCCCGTGCAAGACGTCCTCAACAGTTACCTAAAAAAACACAACAAAGTAAGGGTGAGTCCAAAGACTCAGCAAGTACATAATAGAACAATAGACATTACCAACATAAGCAAGCATATAACCATAATGCACATGGATGCGCGCCTGCAGGGGCTCCTCCGGCGTCGCTCGATTGCAAGCATTTCCTTCGCGGCGGCGTGCCTCTAGACCGGCATCTCCGGCCTCGGTTCGTCGGCCCCGACCCTCTCTCTCCGTCGGCCCCCCCTACCTTCTCCCCTCGCGCGCAGCCGAGCGGCCGGCCCCCCTCCCTGGGCGACGCGGTAGCGCATGGGTGCGCCGGCTGCCGGGCCGCCGGCCTGCCTCCGCCTTCTCCTGCGCAGCCCCCACCCTCTCCCTCTCTCTTTTGTGCAGGTGCCCCTACGGCGAGGTGGAGCGCGCACGGCCGAAATGGTGTGGCTATGTGGGGATGGTTCAGTGGAGAAGAAGAGGAGAAGAGTATTGTGGGTTGAGCTGTGGCAGAGGTGATGAAATGGGGGGTGCTGACTTCCGCTGGATGCAGGGCCGTCTCCAGGAATTGGAGGCCCGTGAGCGAAATGCAATTGGGGCCCTAAAATATATAATGCAACTGCAACGTACGTAAGAGCTCACCTCAAGTTTGTCGATCGGCGCTCTGCGTCACCCGGCCGCCGGTCGCCGGAGCCGTGCCGTGTCACGCGTCTCCGTGGGGGGGGGGGCGGAGGAATCACAAGGACGACTGGACGAGGTGACGCAGTTCGCACTTCGCAGCGGCGCGGCGGCACGGACGGGCGACGGAGTCTTCGCGTCGAAGCGATCGCTGAGCCTGTGCCGCGGCGCTTCAGTTGCCCCTGGCCGGCATAGGCTGAGGATTGAGAAATCTAACCTGCTATGGGCCTTCATCGTAGACTTTTGGGGGCCCTTCAGTTTTGGGGGCCCTGAGCGGTCGCTCACTTCGCTCTTGGCCTTCGACGGGCCTGGCTGGATGCATGGCACAGGTGGCTCACATGCACGCTAGGGCAAGCATGCAGCTTGCCACCTCCCTCTGGCAGAAGCAAAAGGTAGGTGAGGTGTCCTGCTAGCTGGCATTTTTTTTTCTGGTATTACAGTTAGGATATTATTTGTGCTTTCCTAAATATGATATTAGTTTCCTTTACAAATCTATGCGCCTAATATATAAATGCTGCTACAGATCATTGCGTGATCAATCAATAAAACAAACAATTTTCAACCGGTTGGTTACAAGATCAGAGCCTCCATTAGGAGCGACGTGTAAAGGGTTTGTGCTTCAATTGTGCCTTGAGAAATTCACCTAGGAACATGCGGGCACGTGTTCGATGAAAAGCATTTATCTTCTAGAGCTTGATGAGGGCGACGGCTTGGTGGACACCGACGACGATGCAGTGGAAATTTCCCCGCATGCTCTCATCGGCATATGTACAGGCAAGACCATGCAACTTCAAGTATAGATCGACGGGGAGAATCTTCATGCCCTTGTGGACTCAAGTTCGATGCACACATTCTTCTCTCACGCGATGGTAGAACGCCTGGGTCTGGTGCCTACACCGCGTCCTGGCATGACGTCCTAGTCGCCAATGGGGACTGTGTGTCCAATACTAGCTTATGCACTAACGTCCGCATGATGATCGAACAAGAGGGGTTTCTTCTGGATGGCTTTGTCATTCCCTTGGATGGCTACGACCTCGTGCTCGATGTGCTATGGCTTCGCACATTGGGGTTGATGCTCTGGGACTTCGACAAGCTCGTCATGTTGTTTTGGCGGGACAATCATTGCGTTACTTGGCATGGCACCGATGACCAGAAGACTACACCACACACATGCGTATTATGGGCCATGATCTACTACCCGAGCTCCTGGATGAGTTTGCTGACGTCTTCAAGGAGCTCCATGGCTTGCCACTAGAACATCGCTTTGATATCAACCTTCTGCCAAGCTCCTCTCCGGTAGTAGTCCGACTGTATCGCTACCCCCAGCTCATGAAGGATGAGATTGAGTGTCAGTGTGATGACATGCTCCAGCAAGGCATTATCCGGGCCAACACTTTGGCCATCTCCTCACCGGTGCTTCTGGTCAAAAAGCACAATAATTCTTGGTGGTTTTGCATCGACTATCATGCTCTCAATGCCTAGACAGCTAAGGATAAATTTTCCATTCCCGTCATAGAGGAATTGTTGGATGAATTGAAGGGGGTCGTTTCTTCACCAAACTTGATCTCCGCAGCAGATATCATCAAGTGCGAATGCATCCCAACGATGTGGAGAAGACCGCCTTCCATACACATCGGGACCACCATGAATTCTTGGTTATGCCATTCGGCTTAACCAATGCAATGGTGATATTCTAGGCACTTATGAATGATATACTCTTCACTTTGTTATGGTATACTTCGACGACATCTTGATTTACAGCTTTTCTTGGGCTGAACATTTGCGTCATATGCGGACGGTGTTGCAAGTATTACGCCCTCACCAATTGGGGTTGCGCCGTTCCAAGTGCCACTTCGGCGAAGCATCCATGGCTTACCTTGGCCATATTATCTCCAGTCATGGTGTGGCCATGGACCCTAGTAAGGTAGAGGTGGTGGAAGCTTGGCTGACACCATGCACGATGCGTGCACTACATTTTTTTTGGGTCTCACCGGATATTACTGCAAGTTTATTAGGGCATATGGCGAAATTGCAGCTCCCCTCACCAAGCTTCTCAAGAAAGTAGCCTTTGTCTAGACACCAGAGGCCGACACTTCATTCTGTGCCCTCAAAACTACACTCATGATCGACCCTTTTCTTTAATTGGCAGACTTTGACAAGCATTTTTTGGTCAATTGTGACGCATTCAGTGCTGGTTTTGGTGTTGTCCTTCACTAGGGTGCAAGACCCATTGCTTTCTTTAGTTGAATAGTCGCACTACACCATGCCGAGTTGGCCGCTTATGAAAGGGAGTTGATTGGTCTTGTTAAAGCTATTAATCATTGGAGGCCTTACCTTTGGGGCCTTTTTTCACAGTCCGGATCAATCATTATAGTTTGAAATATATATTGGACCAACAGCTTTCAACCATTCCTCAGCATACTTGGGTGAGTAAACTCTTTGACTATGATTTTTTAGTGGAGTTCCAGCCGAGTCACCAAAATGCTACTGCTGACGCTCTGTCTCACCACGACGAAGATGCACAATCTGTGCATTGTCTTGCCCGAACTTTGCATTGTTCACAGCTTTACAGAGGGAATTTGACACTCTTCCTGAATGGGTGGACAAGCGTAATCTGATTCTTGTGGGCAGGGCATGGCCGAATTGGACTTTGGTGGATGGTTTCATGATGCACAAAGGTCGATTTTTTGTTCACAACACCTCAACGGCTTGGTCTTAGATTCTGGAAGTCGCACATGGCAGCGGTCATGAGGGTGTTTAGAAAACTTTTTATCGGCGACGCACTTCCTTCTATAATACCCATGCAAATCACCTAGTTCATGAGTTCATCCAGGTCTGTATCACATGCCAGCGTCATAAAATGGAGCATCTTCATTCGGTCGGCTTGATGTAGCCCCTTCCCATTCCACAATCGGTTTGGGCTGACATCCATAGATTTCATGGAAGGTTTTCCAAAGGTGGGAGGCAAGTCTATCATCTTAACATTGGTTAGTCGCTTCTCCAAATATGTTCACTTCGTTGCATTGGGTCATCCTTATACTACCAGTATGGTTGCTCGCGTATTCTTTGATTACATTGTTCGCCTTCATGGATTGCCATGTTCGATTGTAAGTGATCGCGACCCAGTATTTAATAGCAATTTTTGGACTGAATTATTCCAGTTGGCTAGTGTTAAGCTCTAGTTAAGCTCAGCTTTCCACCCCCAAACGGATGGTTAGTCAGAGGTGACCAATCGCATCATCATGGTATACTTACGTTGTCTTGCGAGAGATAGACCAAAGCATTGGCTTCATTAGTTACCTTGGGTTGAGTTTTGTCACAACTCCTCGTATCAGTTGGCACTTCAAATCACTCCATTCAAGGTGGTGTATGGTCGGGATCCCCTGACTCTGATATCTTACCACCCTAGAGTTGCAAGGGTGGTGGCTGTGGATAAACAAATGCTCTAGCGTGATACTTTTCTTGCTGAAATACGGGAGCGCCTCATTCAAGCACAAGGTTACATGAAGTAGCAGCATGACTGCAAACATCAGGCACTGGACTTTGAGGTCGGGGAGTGGGCATGGCTAAGACTCTATCATAGGGCGGCATCATCCATCAAAGATAGAACACTTTCCAAATTGTTTCCTCGCTTCTATGGGCCATTCAAGGTGTTGGAAAAGATTGGTCAAATTTCCTATCGCCTGCAATTACCTCCTAAGGCCTGAATTCACAATGTTTTCTATGTGGTTTTTCTTAAGAAGTTCATTGGCACTCCTCCTACCGACATTCCTTCGCTACGTGTCATCACTCATAGGCGTGTTCTCCCTATGCCGGACATGGTTCTCCGCGCTTGTCTCAACCGGGACACTTGGGAGCTCTTGGTTCAGTGGGTGGGGTGTTCTCCGGCTGATGCCACTTGGACCAACCTTGACGATTTCAAGTGCAACTATTCTGAATTTCAGCTCGAGGACATGCTGTTTCGTGGAGAAGACGGCAGTGTTGTGGACACCTTTATCGGGAAGACTTACCAAAGGAGAAGGCACCCTGCAGAAGCGGCAATGGATATCAACGGTATGGCAAGTATTGCCGGCAAGGGAGGAATTGTCGGATATGCAACAGCGCCAGCGATGGAGTTAGCGATAGGATTAGTTGTGCCAGCGACAGAATCAGCAGGAGGATTGGTTGCACCCGCAGAAGATGAGTCCAATAAATAGTTTCCTCTTTAAATATTATTGCTAGGATATTATTTGTGCTTTTCCTAAATATGACATTAGTTTCCTTTAGAGATCTATGTGCCTAATATATAAAGGCTGCTACGGATCATTGCGTGATCAATCAATCTACCCTACTCTATAATACACCAAAATTTTCTTTACTAAATCCACCCCCTCAACCACCCCCACAGTCATGCCTAATCTAAGTCCACCCAGATTTGTGTACCAAAGGGTTCCAACTTCATACAAATGAATGGCCTGGATCTCTCCTCAAACTTTTTTCTCTTACTCATTGAAGATCCTAAGGCCAAAATTATTTGGTTCATGCACATCATCGAACCTCTCCCCTCTCTGCGCTCCCCCCACCTCGCGAAATTTCTGCCCGAGACGCCGCTTCCCACCCCCCCCCCCCCCCCCCCGCGCCGCGTCCCATCTCCACTCCTCCCGCTCCGCCCTCGCTCCTCCTCCACCGCCGCCTCCCCCGCTCGCCGCCTCCTCCCCCCACCCCTTGCGCCACCGCCTCCTCCTCCCCCACCCCCGCACCGCCGTCTTCTCCTCCCCACACCACCCCGCGCCGCCGCCTCCTCCTCCCCCCACCCCTCCGCTCCCCCGCCCGGCCGCCGGCCTTCTCCTCCGCCCGGCTCGCCCGCCGCCCTGCGCCCCGCTCGCCTCAGCCCTCAGCGCCTCCGCGCCTCCGCCTCGCCCAGATCCGCCGTCGCACCCGCCGCCGGCCGCCTCCTCCACCCCTACCCGGCCACGGGCCGCCTCCTCCGCCCCCCACCCGGCCGTCGGCTTTCTCCTCCGCCCCGCTCGCCCAGATCTAATCCGCCTCCTCCCCTCCCTCCCGCGCCGCTCCGCCCTCGCCTCCTCCCCTCCCTCCCGCGCCGCTGTTGCCTTGGAGAGGAAGGGGCAGAGGTAGGAGGAGGCGCGGCTACGGCGATGGCTGGCTTGGAGAGGAAGGGGGCAGAGGAAAGAGGAGGCGCGGCTGTGGCGGGGGAGAGGAAGGAGGCGACGGCGGGGGCGCGCCCCAACTCCTCGCCACCTCGCGACCGCGGCGACAATGGCGGTGGCGCGGCTGCGGCGGCGCGGTTCCAACCGGCGCTCGCGGGCCGAGGCGAGAGGCGGCGGCTTGGGACGACCGCGGCGGAGGTCGCGGAGGCGGGGCCGGTGGCCGGAGTCGCAAGGTGGGAGCCGTTGGGGGCGCGGGAGTACTACGACTACCGGAGGGCCATCTACGGCGACATCACACACAAGGTAGGCGGCCGCGGGCGCTAGGGGGGAGAGAGGGCTACCATGGATGCCATGGAGGAGCTGTCGGAGCTCTCCGAGTCCATGCGCCAGGCGGCCTCGCTCCTCGCCGACGACGACCCCTCCGACGACGCCGCGCCGCGCCGCCCCTCCACCTTCCTCAACGCCGTCACCCTGGGCAACGTCGTGAGTATCGGGAGCCGCCGGCCCCCCGCCCGACGCCAAAATCCCCCCGGCGATCCGCCGCTCGTGCTCCGATCTGATCCATTCTGATCTGTTCGTGTAGGGCGCCGGCAAGTCGGCCGTACTGAACAGCCTCATCGGCCACCCCGTGCTGGTGAGCTTCTACCCGACCAGCTCAGCCCTCTTTCTTTCTCGGTGGTTATTAGATTTGTGTGGTGGTGTGTGGTGCAGCCGACGGGGGAGAATGGCGCGACTAGGGCTCCGATAGTGGTGGGCCTGCAGAGGGACCCGGGACTCAGCAGCAAGTCCATCGTGCTCCAGATCGATAGCAAGTCTCAGCAGGTGTCCGCAAGTCAGTGGGATCTCACAATCTTGCTTTGCTTGATCCAGTAGGGATTTTTAGGATTGACCTGGTGCTGAATTTGTGCTGTTTGTTGATGTGCAGGTGCTCTACAAATATTAGTATAAATGTTATAGCAGGCAAGATTCAGGCTTTCTGTGCTAATTGCTTGGGTGCCTCGTGATGGTTGGTGTTTGGTCTTTTAAAAAAGGCACAATAGACGGTTGTAGCAAGAGGATTCTTCTAACAGGAAAGCTTTTTTTCTCCTTTTTGCAGCCAAGTAATACCTCTTTGTTTTTTGCAGCCAAGTAATACCGCGGGGGTACTCCATGAATGAGAAGTCTGTGTTTCTATTGCAAATCATAAGCATCCTACAATTGAAATGAGCTCACAAGTTTGTGATGCACCTGTTCAAGAAAAGTTTGGAGTTCTCCTCCATGCGCTCTGACAGTCATGTGCAACCATCATGGCGTGTAGCTGTGCGTGAGGTGCCGGATTTCAGTGCTCCCAAATGACCAAATCCAATCCAAGGTTTCTTATGGTATATGTCATCTTCCCTGACAATCTTTTATTTTTCCTGATAAGCCAATAGCTTTCGTTATCTGTTTGGCGCTCTTGATTTGCTTTATTTTGTTTCTGATATTGTTGTGATGATAGCAGCTGAAATATTTATTGTGTCATCACAACATTGATATACATAGAGCGGAGGAGATAAGATATGTAGCCCTAAGGCATAATCTGATCATCCATTGCGATTTTCGTCAATCTTTCAAGGTGACCATTTTAATTGTTTCTAGGTCAAATTCCCTCATATTTATCTATTGTTCCTGCTCTTTCTTTTTCTTTATTATTCAGATTTGTTGGGATTTCTAGATAGGACAGATTGCTGGTCAGTAGGATTGTTGAAGCTGAAAAGAAGTTGCCACATCAGTCATTAGTGGACAAATTAGATACAGTGCAATTTGCACCTCTTTAGCATTGGAAGAAATTGTATATAATTCTTTTGCTGGCCTAGGTAGTACAACGGAGAAAGAAAATGGGATAAGAGTCCATGGTATATATGCCTGTTAGTCTGTTCGATGTGGTGTTTCCTCGTGCTGTCAATATGTCACAGAGTGTTGGTTTTCCGATGATCAGATTTGCCTTTTCTTTTTGTTAGATCAATATGTGATTGGATTGGCAGTCATTTACCCTTATTATCAATAATCCCTGATCCTTTGCTTGAGGTAATGGAGCATGCCAGCTTTCTCTCTGGTCCTTTATGTGGATGATTTTAGCGTTTACTGGTTAAGATTTGTTTGCATGTGAGGGATATAGAGATCTTCTTGTTCTGTTCTTTTGAAGCAAGGTGGTGGATGCCGACCTTGCTTGCTTTTCTTGAGAAGTAAAAAGGAGGTCTTCATTAAAGTGTGGGGATCCAACAATGGTGCTTACATGGGCTGGAGCTGTTAGTCTTAAGTGATGGCGTTGCTTGGATTAGGGTTAGCTGGGGGTTTGTAGGTGCTTTGATAGAGATGATATATTTTTCCTTGCTCATTCTGCCTGGTAGCTGAGATCAACATGATTTGTTCTCCATTCACTGCTGACTGTTCCAGTATGTTATTCAGTGCTCCATTTAGGTTCAACTTCTGTTTGTAAGTAGGCGCGTTCATAGATGTTCCATTACTGTATTTAGTGATAATATTATTTTTGGTATGCCTCATTTCCATTTCATTTCGTGCTTATAATTCGTGACTTAGTCTCTCACCATTTCAACGGCTTGGTTCTCTATTATTGATTTAGCTTAGCATTGCACATTTTCGTCAATTGCTCCTTTTAAGTTTCTCATGTCACATCCACTGCAATGGATATTAGTTGGATGGGGGAAATTATCTTGGATATTAGTTCGGAGGGAGGGAGGGAGAGGTGTGCTGGTGCAAATTTGATTTCTGGGTGCAAAATGTAGTTTCTACCACGTTTAGTGCTCGTTAACTTGTTATATTGTTGTTGCCTTGCATGCGTGTTATATTTTTATGTATCACCAGGATTACATGCAAAAGTATTTATGTTGATATTCAAATGCATTCCATATCTTTTGTTTGTTTAGCTGCTTCTGTAAAAGGGCAGTTTCACCCTAATTTTCATTATTAATCTTTGTTCATAGACAGCATAACAAAGCTGCAGTTCAGATCATCATCAAGCATGTTGCTCCTTTCAAAGCTACGCTTGATCACTGTGGATGTGACTGGTACTCTGATTGCTTACAAAGGACAGCTTGGGGATTACTACTGTATGGCAGCTAAGTCTGCCGGGATGCCATGTCCTGACTATAAGCGCATGCATGAAGGCTTCAAACTTGCATACACTGAGATGGCAAGACAATACCCATGCTTTGGATTTGCGGCAAAGATGCCAAATGTCGATTGGTGGAGGATGTGTGTTAAGGATTCATTTGTGAAGGTAATATCGTTTTGTAAATATGGAGCTTTTAAGGAAATAGTGGTGCTTTTTTCATGTGCAGATGGCTTAGATACTTAGTTATTTGGCTGCTCTATATATTATGATGATGAAACATTTGAGAAAGTCTTCAAACGCATTTATTCTGCTTTTGGCTCCTCTGCGCCATACTCGGTGTTTCCTGATGCGCAACCCTTCCTGAGGTGGCTGCGGGAAAAGGGACTCAAAGTTGGAATCGTCAGCAATGCAGAGTACCGTTACAAAGATGTCATCTTGCCTGCTTTAGGGTTGAATCAGGTTTGATATCATTACAAATGACAGTTACACGCTTGTGTAATCATTTGTTTTGTCTTTATTCGTAGATGCAGTGGTCTAAAGCATGTCTTGGTTTTGCAACTAGGGCTCGGAATGGGACTTTGGAGTGTTCTCAGGTATTGTTGGTGTTGAGAAGCCTGATCCAAGGATCTACAAGATCGCACTGGAAATGGCTGGGAATGTTGCGCCAGAAGAAACGCTTCACGTAGGTGACAGCATGCGCAAGGACTACATTCCTGCACGGAGCATTGGGATGCACGCGCTGCTTCTGGACCGATTCAAGACTGCTGACGCAAAGAGCTGGAAGCAGTCTGGCGCACCGGTGCTCCCCGATCTGGTAGCTGTTAAAGAGTGGCTCACCAAGAATCTGAAGGAGCCAGTAGCAGCTGGGCAGAATGTCTGAAAAACTTCATGTTTAAAATTTGCTTCTCGTAGAGTTCCTTTTATGCCGTAGTTGTGAAATGAGGGAGCCAAAGAAACAGGTGGTTGTGTAGGTGATGGTTCTTGTCTACCGGCTGGTGTAATTAGCTGGAGCTGACAGGGTAGTAGCTTCTGGGGCTGATGCTGATTGCTTAACATGCAAGCAAATCGGCGTGTCATGGATCTTAATATATTAGACGTGAATCTTAATGAATCTGATTGTTCGTTTTATTTTTTATTACAAATTTTATCTTGTTTTGTATTTTACCGAAGCGTTAGAGTTTTAATAAATGTACTATTGATGAGTATCCAAGCACATTTTTGTGGACATTGGGTGTTTAAGTGTCTAGAATATGGGAAAAAAGTGCTCATGAGTTAAATCCTTACTAATGTACATTATTTTTTTGCATTTTGATCTGGCAGATATTTTACTTTATTGGATTTGGAATGTTCTGTCTTGAATCACTGCTAAGCATAGATGTCATTCAGGTGGGTGTTGTTCCTCTCTTGTTTCCTGGATGGTTGGATCTCCAACCTTTTCTATTTGAAAACTTTAACCTGCATATGGCCTATTACATATTAACTGTTTTATTTCTCTTCCAATCATGACTATGGGTTTACTGCTTGACTAATAGCCAAAAGTCAAAGGAATATTTTGTTTTTCTTTCCATTACCAATTTATGACTATGGACTGCTGACCGCGTTGTTACGGATGAGTAGCTTCATATATGAGACGTGAATCTTAGGTGGTGATCGGTTCGGCTGAAAGCCTCATGGCTTATGGCTGAAAACACTGTAGCTGGCTGAAAAAAGCACTGTAGCTGACATAGGCTTATTTACCATAATTAAATTTAAAAAAATTTAAAAATAGAAAAAACATATTAGCCCATCACGTATAATGTAAACAAATACGAGGAAAAAAAGAACCGGTAAAAAAAACTCAAAAAAAAACCAAAAGTTCAGAAAAAGACAAAATTTATGAATAGTGCAAAAATAAGCTGAAGCCAGAAGCTGAAGCCATATTGATCAGGGCCTCAGAATCTGATTGTTCGTTTCATTTTTTACAAATTTTATCTTGTTTTATATTTTACCGTAGCGTTAGCACGGGCACAACTACTAGTAAAACAAACGAGTTTCAACCGGTTGGTTACACGATCAGAGCCTCCATTAGGAGGGTGATCCAGTGCCTCCCTGACCTATCTTTTACCATAACATGCACACCCTTGTTATGTGTTTGAAGAGACTAAAAACGTAGGAGGCCTACTCTAGGGAAAAGGGGTATAAGGAAAATGTAAACGAAAGTAAAATTAGCTCTAGGACTGAATAGGGGTGGTGAAATTTCCAAAGGGCTCCATCCATGCATGAAATGTTGAAACTACGGTCCCGTTGTGTGTGTGGTGTCTGGTGTGTAGTGTGAAAGCAAGAACTACAGTATTTGCAATGCAAATACTTGCTCTGTACCTGCATCTTTTGATGTGAAGCAGTATCCGTTTGACGAAAGGTCAACATAGCAGATCCTTGAAATTATTTTCACAATCATCAAGTGCATCTCAGATTTTTTTTTATACTGAACCTTGGGATAACCAATTTACATTGTTTTGATGCTACCAAGCATGATTAATTCCTCGCTTGCTGTTATTTAAATTTTATTGATGTTATGCAGCTGTCATCTAAGGATGAGACTAGCTCTGAAGCTCTGAACTATTTATGCTGGAAGGGACCACTTGTGCCAGATTTTCTTCGCTTGCAATTTGGGCAGTGTACTTGTTTTATGACACTAGTGTGCCTGAGAAATCTGATTTGGTGTATCCTAGTGATCGTCAGAACGAACTTGGTCGAGTCATATTTAGTTTGGATGGTTGCACGAGAGGCCGGGAGATTTCTTGGAGAGACAACATGACGGTTGTCTGTCCATGAAATCTCAGGGCACGAATGGTTAATCACTTGTAGGTATCTCCAGTGGCGGACCCAGGATTTGAATCCAGGGTATGCTTAACTAAAAAATTATTATCTAATGTGGTATAATCTAATACAAAAATTTGGTAAACGGCTCGGTAAAAAACATAATATATCTAAAAGATCTCATAATACCTTAAATTCAACAAATAAGTTCGAAATTTGCATACCTTAAATGCAATGCTTCCGTTCTTCTTCATGCCTCTCAATTCAACCAGTCTGCCAACACATACACAAAACAAGCAAAAAAGGCGCATCAGGCATTCAGGCATATGCCCCAATCCATTTAGCAATCGCACAATTTTGCACAATTTACTCTTTTCTTAGAAACTTCATAAACATATCATTATATCAAATTCACTAGCAAGATAGCTGCATGAGAACTGGTTCCAACAGACTTCAATTAACTCCTTACAAGTCAAACAAAGCCGTCTCTGCTCTTCCCATTTTATTGGATTACCATCTAGGATAACAAATTCTGCAACAATTTACTTCCCAATTCCAATCAATCATCAGTGGGCTGGGCAGTGGAGCTCACCGAGCAATTCCAAATTTCCAATCCCAATTCCCGATCCCGCTGGTGGGCAGGCAGCGCCGGTGCCGCGCCGCCCTCACGACCTGGCGGCCTGGGCGGGAGCCGGGCGGAGGCCGGAGGCAGAGGCGGAGGCGGAGGCGGATGGGCGCCTGGCGGAGTGGCGGACAGGCGGAGGCGGAGAATCGGGGTCGGGGACAGCGCCAGCGGACGGGTTAGTGACTTAGGGCACGGGAGTTTTTGGGCCAAATTGCACTATTACAGGGTAGTCCTGGGCCTATATAGACTACCTGCTGGGCCCGCCCCTGGGTATCTCGTACAAACTAACTCTCGGTCCATTTCGTTGACAGGTGATAAATGTCAAAAGCTAGCACGGCTGTACCACTAGGGAACTCTCGAAGAAGAGGTGGACATGTACCATGAGTTGGGAGTCCGAACTTGGTAAGTTAAGTCAAACAACCAGATCTCCTGCAACCAAGTGAACTCATCTTATATATATATATATATATATTGAACTATTATTACGTTCGCATTTCGCAATACAATCACATGAACACAAAGGTCAAAGGATGAAACAAGTTGGAAGATCACGACCACACTTGCTTATTCAAACAAAATATGACACCAGCACCACGTACAATGCATGCAGCACATAAAGCAGCCTCGTCAGTGATAGTTGTTGAGCCTCCTGCAGTTCTTCCTGACCTCCCCCTGTGGCACGGTCAGGGGCGAGATGTTGCCCATCCTCACCATGGACTGCGCAAAGTGCTGGAAGAAGAGATCCACGTCACCCGCGTACGCCTTCACGAGCGCCGCTGTCTCGGCGCTCTTGGTGAGCAGGACCTCATCGGAGCTGAGAAGGCCCTTGCCAGCCAGGAGGTTCTTGAAGTACAAGTTGTCGAACTTGCCTGGGGTGACCAGGTCCAGTGGGAAGAGGTTGTTGTCGCCGCCGGAGCGGGGGCACCCCGGCCTCAGCTGCGCCGCAAAGGACACATCCAGTGTGCTGTCAGCCATGCCATTGCCGGTCTGGTTGTAGAGCCTCTGGCGGAAGCTGGTGCACCGAGACATACCGATGGTGTGGCTACCTGCAGTATGCCATGTTGTGCGAGGTAAGTACACCGAAACTGACGTAACCAAGGCCGGAGGAAACCATGGATGGCAACAAGTTTACCGGAGAGGGCGACGACATCGACGACGCTGAGGCCTTGGCGCTTGAACTTGGTGATGATGGTGGGGAGGGTGTTGTTGGGGGCCGGGATGTCGTTGTTGGAGCCTTGGATGCTTGCGCCCAGGGAGTCCCTCCGGCCGAGCGGCACCTCCCAGGATGGACCACCAACCTGCAGGTATGAGCTCGAAAGAAATCACACACTGCATTGTTTAACTGCTCCTATGAGCAGTTTTTCACCAAGGCTATAGATAGATAGGCATACATGGGTCCGCTCGTATTAGCTACAGTTAACGACTTTTGACTGAAAATGAATAGTAATAGCTGAAAAGAGTTTTTAGAAAAAAGAGAATATAAGCGGTGGAAAAAGTGAGAGAGATGCGTATGTGAATAGGAGCGAAAATAGTAAGGTGGTACGTACGAGGGCGGTGGAGTCGCGGGCGGCGAGGGCGAGGATGTCGGCGCAGGAGACGGTGCCGGGGCAAGCGGCCTCGAGGGCGGCCTTGATCTGGTCGACGACCTCGAACCCCCTGAGGGAGTTCCTGTTGGGGTTGGACCCCTTCTCGCTGACTACGCTGCTGCTGTTGTCCAGCAGCACGGACGCGTCGCACCCCTACACACGTCGGAAAAGGTTAATTTGTCGATAGATTAGGCACATGCGACGAAACAGTGGTATAGACTGATTAGCCACATGCATCGAGTGAAGGGTGAACACTGCATGAAGAGCGCCAATTATTGTGCATTTGAATTAGCCAATCTTCAGTACCCCCTTTGAAAAAAGAAAATACAAGCAAGCAATCATGGTACGGGCTCGATCATGCCACAAGACAAATGGTAGTGCTCTGCTCGCACGGGCAACGTAAGTAGGCTATCTTTTCATTGGTTAAAAGTTAGCCTAAAAACTACAGGTTCTTCCATGCTCCTAAGGATATCTTTTCCAATACCTAGGTACAGATATGTATTTGAACACTTTAAGGTTGTGAGTTATGTATTTGAACAGCTAACGTTGACAAGTAAGTACGCCTTTCTTTTTCATGCTTGTTTGCAATGCCTTTCCATGGATTTCACCCTTAGGAAGTCGAACAAAATGTGTATCATTGACTTTGAAACAAAGGATCCGATTGTACTAAACATGCAACTCAAAATGTAGAGTATGCAATTTGCATTTTGCAGTACGACACCAGGAACTATGTTCAGCAAGCATCATATATAGCTTTGTCGAAACAATGTAAAGAACACTATAGCAGAGAGGAAGCAGACACCTTGACGAAGCAATCATGGAAGTGCAGCCTGACCAAGGACGCCGCCATCCTGGTCTCCTTGGCGACGGCCTGCGCCACGATGGACTGGACAATCTCCTTCGCCTTTGGGCACGAGTGGTCGTAGAACTGCGGGAACAAGCCGTACGACGGGTTGCCGCGGACCGCGCCAGCGAGGAGGAGGGGAGAAACGAGGCAGAGCACCACCAGGCAACCCATGGAAGCCGCCATGTAAGTGACCTTTGCTGCACTACGTTGTGTGTGAGAGAGAGAGAAGAGAGCTGCTACTTGATAGTGATTTGTTTCTACTTCTCTTCTTGTGGATGGTGAGATGAGGTGGGCATGGGGTGGTATATATAGCAGGAGGAGCAAGGAAAGAAGGGTGGTTTCGAGCAGAGGGCGGTGAGATGCAAGCAGGGCAGCTGGGTTGTTAGGCAATGCGTATAGAGTAAGTGAGTCAGCTAGGCATTATTGTTTTCAACTGCTGCGGCCGAAATTCTTCCATCAAGTAACTCAGAAGATTTAAACTTTGCCCCCCCAAGGCCTAAGAGGGCTAACAGTCCTGTTTGGGGCTTCATTTTCAGTGTGAAGTTACTCGAAGATTAAACTTTCGTAAACAAATGTAGATGGAGAGATTTCCAAGATAAATTCAATGTTCAAGAAGGCGCTTGGCGCTAGGCGGGCGGCGAGGTGGGGCCTAACGCTTAGGGAGCCTAGGTGGGGCCTAGGCGACTGAATTAAAAATAAGAATAGCAGGTTGAAAATAAACAAGCATGCATATATATATTTGATGTTTAGATGGAAAAAATAACAATTATTTGAGACTCTTTTTCTTCTTTTCTTTTCCTTCCACTTTCCTCTCTCTCCTCCCTATTTCTCCATCTGGCCGATGCCCCAGCCCCTCATTTCTTCTTCCTCCCCACCCCCACACCTATCTCTTTCCTCCCTCTCGCTCCCGATCTAGATCCTAGCGTTCTTCCTTCCCCTTTCCTCTCTCACCTCTTCTCCCTCTCCCTTACCTCCCCTGCTCCCCCAGCCGCCGCCTTCCCTCCCCTGCTCCCCTAGCCATGGCTGCCTCCCCTGCTCCCCCAGCGTCGTCGCCTCCCCTTCTTCCCTTGCGTCATCGCCGCCGCCCCCTTCTCCCCAAGCACCGCCTCCCCTTCTCCCCCAACGACGATGTCGTTGCCTTCCCTGCTCCCCATAAGACGCCGCCGTCGCTACCATTGCTCTCCCAAGAGATGCCGCCGCCACCCTTGCTCCCCCAGTCGCTGCCTCTCCTCCCCTGCTCCCCCAGCCGCAGTCGCCTCCCCTCCCCTCCTCCCCCAGCGCCACCGCCGCCTCCCTGCTCCCGCCTCCCCTACTCCCCAAGAGGATGATTCGCCAGTGAGGCATGCAGATCTAGTGGCTATCCCGGTGGATTTGGTGCGGCGGCGTCTCTGTCTTTGACTGTCGACGGCCGCCTTGGACCGCCGCAGGCTGTTTAGGCAGGCTGCTGATTTTGGCTAAGATGCGACGGCGGCGCTCCGCCCAGCGCCTAGGTCCGTCTAGGTGGCCTCCTAATGCCTTCTTGAATGCTGGATAAATTTGAGCTCAATACTTATTTTACTGAGAAGCTAAAATGCAAATGAGATAAGGGAGCTAGGGTGATTATTCTGTCCATATGCTCTATACCATGTCTTTAACAAACGTACCCATAGACCACAATACGATATTATTAGGAACTTTGTTTATGAAATAATCACATAATTTTGTGATTATGTAATATTGCCCCTCCTGGATCAGAATGTTATAGGTTTAAACTACCTTAATGAGACAAGGGGGGCAAGCAGGGCCTGGCCCTTCCAATATTTCTGTTTCTCTTAATTATCTATTAAGTATTTTAGTAATTAGATTGTAAAGTATTCATTTAGCCCCTCTCATAAGTGAGCAAAGTTTGTTTTTGATTAAACTATTGACATCTATGATATTCTTAGTAGGCATAGAGCCACATTTAAATTAACAGAAATATAACTTCTTTTGTATTGTTATGTTATATTTTTATGTGATTATTACTTTCTTGACAAAAAATTTATCCAAATCCTGGTTCGCCCCTATTTAATAAGGCTGGTACAATCTTACAATAGGTCAATCATAGGTCTCACTTCAATCGTTTTGCATCACGGTAGGTCCACCCCTAATAAGTAGTGGTATACATTGCCCAACCATATTTAATAGGGGTGGGCACTTTAAACCCGAGAACCGAACACCGAACCGAACCGAACCCGGATAGACCGAATTGTCGGTCTATTCGGGTTTCGGGGTTCGGGTTCGGTCAATATTTTGATATAGTTCGGTCTTCGGGTTCGGGTTCGGTCTTTGGCCTACAAAACCCGAATATACCAAATAACCCGAATTATTTGATATGTCTCTTGTCTCTTGAATTCATGAACTTAATATGTGATTTATGTACTTATTTGATATGTCTATCATCTATTTACTGGCTGGCTACTCATTGCTTTATGCATGAATATTATTTGTTTTGTTTAGCTCATTACAATTTACAAAGATTTTGAGGGGTGACAAGGTTCCCCATCTTATTTCGGTCAATTCGGTGGACCGAATAGACCGAACAAAAAATTCGGTCTATTTGGGTTCGGTCCTTATTTTTTTTTCTGAGAAATTTGGTCCTCATTTTTTAGAACCCGAATTTTCCAAAGACCGAATAGACCGAACCGAATAGACCGAAAAGACCGAATGCCCAGCCCTAATATTTAACCTCGCGCAACACATGATAATACAACATATCATATGTGAAATCAAACTGACAAAGTACAAAAGGCGTAGCAAAAAGTGAGGTTTTGCTTGCCAATTAATCCTGCTACTTTTGTTATACACAAGTGTCTTTACAGGTCGGACGGTATTGATTAATGCAACACCGTATGCAGGACTCTGCGCAAGGAGGTTTTCTTATTGTTGGGGATCATCCAACACGGATTGTAGTTTGGATTGTAGTGTTTCCAAAAACTGATGCATTTCTTCGTAGGGATAGCAATTGTGCCCGTATACTCGTGGATAAATACCCTAATGGAGCTGGGTATGAGATATTTTCTTTACCCACGGGTATGAAAATGGGGGGAATATTCTACCCGTCGGGCAAACGGGCATAGGTATTGGTAATCTCCACCCGTACCCGCCCCGTCCGTTTACCCACGATATAGATTGACAGGTGGTGCAGCTATAGCAATATCTCTAATTGCCATTGATTGTTATAAACTTTTGCATATCTCTAATTGCTATTGATTGTTATAAACTTTTTTGATAGCTATTATAATTCCTAGCAATAGCTGATGATTATATGTACCTGTCATTATTTCAACTCTCAGATGGTAACTCTCAGTTTGCGGGTAAACGGGCATATCCACGAGCGACGGGTATGGGCGAGGTTCTTCACCCATCGTCCTTCGCGGGTATGCCCGTGGGACGTACATCGGAGTTGTGGGTATGGATATAGGCGAGCACTACCTGTACCCGCTATGCCCGATTGTCAGGCCAACATGGCTACAATACTCTTATGATTTGAGTACGCTGAAGCAGCCATGGTTGGTGGTTAGGTCGATTGGAACCACCAATCCTCTAAAATCTTAGACTATAGAAGAAACAATTAGGGAGACAGAGCGTGAGAACCTGCGAGAGCCCCTCCATCCCCTTCCGACGTGTCCTTCTCCAAGCCTGTCGGCCCCCACGGGCGCCCCGGCCACCCACTCCCCTTCCACCTCCCTCTATATCATCCGTCCTCTTTCGTTCCCCATCGCTCCAGATGGCTTCCTCAAGCCAGGATTCAGTCGATGTTGGGCATGGAAAAGGGTAGAGATGGCTGGACCTAAGCCTCCTCATTTGATAGCCCTGCCTCGGGAGCAAAAGTGGGGGCGCCTTCCTCCAACCTGGTGGTGGTGGTGGGTGGGGCTTTAGCCTCGATGGCCTCGGTGGTGGGTTCCAGCATGGTGGCTATGACTCTGGCGGCACCTCCATCGGTGGCCTCGCTGCTTGGTGCTCCTCCCCTCTGCTTGCGCCTAGCAGGTAGACTCCACGCACCGCCACAAGCCGAGGAGGGATGGCGCGTGGTGAAGAGCAAACGTCACTGGAGACGCATCAACTAGCGGCTGTCGGCACCATCAGAGCAAAAAATGAAGTCTCTGCTGACCTTGTTGGTTATCATTGGAACTACTTGGCCTTTGACAACGTCAAAGCCGATTGTAGGAACCCCACAAGGTGTAGGCATTGCCAGGCCTTCGATCATCACCTCAAGGACTACAAGCGCCCCCAGAGGCTGCCGTAGAGAGTAGGAGCGCACCATGATTGGCAGATGCACCATCGTGATTTCCAAGCTGGGCATGCCCCATTGACGGTCCAAATTCACGTGGACTCTGCTCCTGGGTCTGTGTACTCTTGGTCCAGTTCTTTGGACACTCCTGGGATTGTGGTTGGCTTCGATAGTCATCGTGCTACCACACTGGAAGTATCCACTGAGGTCTTCGTACCTCGTCGTGTATTCCTGTCGTCGACCATCCTTGGACACCTAGACACTCGCCCAGAGCACACCATCTGCATCATGCCTCGCACAACATTGCATGTCAAGCTAGAGAACCACCTCAAGCATGCTCTTATCGCTTATGTTAGAAACAGGAAGCCGTCGGTGTCTAAGGAGGAAGTAGCATTGGTGATCAAAGAGTGGATTGGCATCCCTCATTGCAATTTCTCAGTGTATAACTTCCACCCAGAGAACTTCCTCATGGCTTTCGCAACAGAGGAGCTTTACAATTAGGAAACTTAGCAAGACAAAATTGAGTTATCCCATTTCACCCTCTTCCTCAAACCCTGGGCCAGGCAGGCGCAAGCTTCCAATGTAGCCCTCCTGTTCAGAGTGTTGCTTGACATTGATGGATTTCCTGCTCATGCTTGGGATTGGCACACAGCCTCAGCCCTGCTCTCACCTTCGTGTTGGATTGAGTGCCTCTACCCTAACGTGGCAAATTCTCAAGACATAGCGAACTTCAGACTTGACATCTAGACTACCGATTCCAGCTCTATCACCAAAGAAGCAACCTTGCTTATCGCGGAGCCAGACAAAGAGAACCCCTATCCCTTAGATCCTATCTTCGGCCATCTGTCATTGCTAATCCGTGAGAAGGCCCTGGTGTACAAGGTAATCCTTCACATCTTGCCTCTTCCCCATCTTCTTCAAAGTATTATTGCACCTCAAGCGATGGCAACAACGGGCACAACGGTTGGTTGGAAATGGGGCCTCATGGCTTGTCAAGCTTAAGTCCAAAGCGGCAATTCTTCTCCTATTCCCACGGGCACCCAGACAATGTCTAGACTAACGGCGTTAAGTAGTTGAAGTGACACTGGCCACCACCATATATGCAATGAGCTCTGCATGTAGCATAGTTGGTGGCTTCCCAAGCTGCCTTATCTCCACCCACACCATGTTCTTGAACAAATGACGTTTCCACTTCGAATCCTTTTGGACCAAACAAGAGGGGTTCTTACAAGCAGTACAGGTGGCATGGACTTCCAATCCCACTATCTCAGACCCAGGAATGTAGCTTGCAACTTGCAAAGCTAAGGCCATAAGAAATTCAGCACCATAATGATGCAGTTGCTATGGCCAAAGAGCTGATTTTTCAGTTCAACCGCGCCCAAGACATGAGCCCTCTTTCCCCTTAAGAGAACTAGCTTCGCAAAAACCTCAAACTCAAATGCCTAGGGTTGGCTTCACTCGAAAGAACTATGGCCAGATAGTGATCTCATATTAATTGGTTCAAAAATGGGGACGCAGACACAAAATTCTTCCATTTCCATGCATCCCACCAACGAAAAACATCCTTCATTGGTTCTATTCTTGTGGAAGTTAGATTGATCACAAGCGGCACTGAGATAACAAAGCACTTCCATGAGTTCTTTGAAAATCTCATGGGCACTTGCATTGATCGTGATCATACTCTCGACCTTAACTTCCTTGAGCCACCCACTGCTAACCTTGCCCAACTGGATTCACCATTTTCCAAAGAGGAGGTCTGTGAGTTATCAAAGACCTTCCATCGGCAAAATCTCTTGACTCGGATGGTTTCATGGGTGTCTTCTACAAAAACATCTGGCTAGTGATCAAACCAAGTATAATGGATTCATTCCAAGTTCTGTTCAATATGCAGGGATGTTGTTTCCATTGGTTAAACAATACATTGATTACCTTGCTACTAAAGAAAAAGGAAGCTACAAGTATTACAGATTATCGATTGATTAGTCTAGTTCATAGCTTCGCCAAGCTTTTTTCCAAGGTGTTGGCCAATAGACTGAAAAAGACCTATCGGGCCTCGTGAGACCAATCAATGCACCTTTGTTGCTGGCTGAACCATACATGACTATTTTCGCTTTGTGCAACTCGTCGCTAAGAACCTACGACCAACAAAGAAAAAAGTCTTATTGCTCAAGGTGGATATCTCAAAAGCCTTTGGCTATGTATCTTGGCCATTCCTGCTACAAGTTCTCAAGCACATGGGCTTTGGTTCGAGATGGTGTGAATGGATCTCGTTGTTATTAACTAGTTCGTCCTCTAGAATCCTTCTCAATGGAATACCGAGTAACAAAATCTTACTGCGTAGAGGGCTTTAGCAAGGCGACCCGTTGTCACCAATGTTATTCCTATTGGTCATGGAGGTGTTGAACTCATTTTTTCACAAAGCCAGCTCTTTAGCAACTTTTACACCCTTGGAGTCCGAGGATTAGAAGAACGTCTCCATGTATGTTGATGATGTCATTTGTTTCATTGCTCCAAAGCACTAGGACTTGCAAGTAGTCATTGTGCCTTTGTCCCATTTGCTACGGAGAGGATGAGATAAACATGGCTCTACAAGAACTACCTTGAGAGCTATCTTCTTTCCCTATAAAATACCTGGGGTTGCCATTGGTGTTATCAAAACTCTCAAAGATCCAAGTATAGCCGTTGGTAGAAAAATTCATCAAGAAGCTCCCAACCTGGAAAGGTGGTCTACTATCATCGGGCGAATGCCTCCTCATTGTTAAACATGTCCTCTCCGTCACCCCTCTCTAACACCTTCTATCTCTTGACCTGCCAGCCTAGGCTATCAAGGCAATTGACAAATGATGTCACGCTTTTCTATGGAAAGGATTAGAGGTAGTTCATTCTGGCCAATGCCTGGTAGCTTGGAAAATAGTCTGCAGGCCCCTCCCTCTTGGTGGTCTAGGCATCCTTGACCTCAAAATCATGGGCTATGCATTGAGATTGAGATGGCTGTGGTGGCAAAAGATAGACCCGTCGCGCACCTAGGCTCATCTTCAAATGTCACATGAACCGGTCATTCAAGCAATGTTCAAAACTGCAATGGAAGTGAGACTTATAGATGGAAACACTACGCTCTTCTAGCTAGATAAATGGATTGATATGGGAATTCCGTTGAATATCTGTGGCCAACCCTTTGGAAGCTCATTCCACTAAGAACCAGGAGATCTACCACACTGGTGCAGGGGCATTGCAATGAACGCTTGGGTTCGCGACATTCATGGAGCACTCATAGTTCAAGCACTTGCTGATTATATCCATCTTTGGAACAAAGTATCTAGCATGTCCTTGAAACTGAAAACTGAAGACAGGTTGGTCTGCAAACCAAATTCATCCGAGGTCTACTCAGCCAAGTTGGCTTACAATGTGTTCTTCCTTGGAGGAATCCATTTTGCAAGCCACCAGCAGATTTGGAAGAGCAAAGCACCTTTGAAATGCAAGTTCTTTGTTTGGCTTGCTGCCAATGCTGCTGGATAGCTAAGCACCTTGTGCGTCGAGGCTTGTCAATGAATCCATTATGCCCCCTTTGTGATCAAGGACAGGAAACTATTGACCATCTTCTTGTCCATTGCCCATGGGTTAGGCAGGCTTGGGCAATATTCATGTGTCTTTTTGGCATACACCGGGCAATGCTTACTATGGATGACCAGCTAATTGATTGGTGGAGTACTCTACAAAAGTGCTTACCCAAGGATCAAAGAAAGGGTTTTGATTCAATCGCAATCCTTTTCTTTTGGATCATCTGGCGTGAACAGAATGCTCGAGTCTTTGCCAACACAAAGCTGGACATCGATGCCATCCTGGGCAAGCTCCTCAATGAACTATCGAGTTGGCATCATGCTGGCGTGGAGTCACTGCCAGTTCCTCTGAGATTGTCTGTTTAGCATCCCTTCCTGGCAGATTTCCTGCGTCAGCTTGGGGCACCCTCCAGTCTAAAATGTCATGTTTATTTTCCTTGCTTTCTTGTGCCAACTATGCTTCGTTTTCACTTAGTTTTCTTGTTTTCCTCTTGTAACTCAAACCACTATTCTTACTAGTGTGTTGTAATGTTTATCTTCTTAATGAAACGGCATGCAAATTTTTTGCATGGTCCCTAAAAAATCCAACACGGATTCGTATCCCCGGCCTTGACAGGGGCGAAGCTAGGGGTGGTGGCTGGTACGCACTAGCACACCTAAAAAATTCAAAAACATAGAGAAAATATATAAGTATTAGGATTGAATTGTTTGTTCTATTGAACCTTGGTAGTGATTATTGTACAAGACACTACTAAAAAAGCCTAATACTAGACGCCAAATCAAAACCGTCTGTGGCCGACACTAACACAGACGATTTTAATTTGGACATCGTCTGTGTTGATGGCGTTGGAGAAAACGAGTATCACAGACGGTTCTTACCGATAAACCGTCTGTGATATTCCAGTATCACAGACAGTTTTTATTTAAAACCGTCTGTGATAATATGGAATTATCACACTGTCATAAGCTGAACCAGATCAGCCACATGCACTGGTGCCATCTCCACAAGGCCTATCTCCACCACCGCTACCTGCATTGGTGTCATGTTCACGGGCGCTATTCCCGGTGCAGCAAGTTCCACCGGTGCTACCTTTACAGTCGACCTACAGCCGAGGCAGCAAGGGCAAAGCAAAGAAGACCGATGATGATATCTCGTACCTGCCATTGGCCCGCAATTCATGCTTGGCGAGCTGCTGGTCGACCCGGTAACGCGCCTCAAAACCCTACCAATTAGTTGCCTGCAATTACATACGTGGTATATGGAACAGTCCAATAAGCCAAAGGGAGAACGACGCTCAGGTATCACTGTCAAATTCGGACCGGATCATTTAGAGCACAGTATTCAAGATTGTGTCTTCGTGGTCACCTTCGAGGATTTATTTGATCTTTTCACGCTCAACGCTCTCAACGCCTCACTCATTCGATGCTGGACGCAGTAAGTGTGTACAATCACAGTCTCCGTTCATGTCATACCGATAAATGTCATATATAATTTGTTTCTTTCGTGTGTGTATATATAGACACATGGTGACTAAAGCTAGATCATCCAAATCATCGGTTGGTTTCTTGAAGCCACACTTGGTCGCCATGCATACCATCAACGAGGATACACCCTTCGTCGAGAGGTACATTGCATCAGCACTGGTGGCTTACCACGATAAGGAATATGTACTTATGCCATACAATCAGGACTATCATTGGATTTTAATAGTAATTGTACCAAAATGGAATAAGGCAATATACCTTAATTCCCTAAGTAAGAATAAAAAGGACTACACAGTTGTCAGCCAAGTAATCGATAGGTAAATACATTTTCTCCATACATACCTATATTGTACTCTTTCTTTCCTTCCGAATGACTAAGGTCAACTTTTTTGAATCACGTAGGGCGTTCGCGATGTACGTTGCAAAGGCAGGTGTCTCAACACAAGGGGCCAAAGGCCTGACACATGTTCGAAAATTTAAGGTATTCGTTATTACACATTAATTAATCCTATGCAATAGTTGGTAGTAATGCTTCTTGAATTAACACATTCTATTTTTTGCAGTGCCACCAGCAGTCGCTGGGCAACACGTGTGGATTCTAGGTTTGCTACCATATGAACCTACTCCTAGATTCCTCGAGGATCACCAATTCTAAGGTTTGTTGATCTTTCCATAATTACTTCATACTTATCAGGTTATATATATACGCACATTGATATTCCTATTGACAGGCCGTGTCCATCCCGTCAACTGCATTGAAACAGCCTGACCTTGCACAATTCGAGGAGAGTGCGTCTACTTTTTGGTGGCTAAAGTCATAAACTCAGATGGAGAGTTCCACAACAAACAATGATTTTTTATTAGTCTTATCACTCCGGAATCGAGGTCTCGCGAAAGGAACAGATCCATAATCAACGAACTTGTCAGGCTGCACAAGCAATACTTGGATGGCAATCATGCACCATCTAAGTATTGCTTGTGCAGCCTGACAAGTTCGTTGATTATGGATCTGTTCCTTTCACGAGACCTCGATTCCGGAGTGATAGAGCAATAAAAAAATGCAATGTTACCATCTAAGTGTAAATACAATGCAGATCTTTTGTAATTGTGTATTTGTTAATGGATTTTTTATTTCATTTCAATTAATTGATTTGCGAAATGGATGTTTTATGTTTGTGAAATGAAGTGCGATGTGAATTGGATGTTTTATGTTTGTGAAATGAATTGTGATGTGAATTGGATGTTTTATGTTTGTGAAATGAATTGAGATGTGAATTGTATGTATACATTTACATGTTGATCTACTTGTTTCAGAGGGCATGGCTAGCATTTCCTGAGGCTAGCCAATAAACAGAAATAGATTTAGGGATAGAAAAGAATATCACAAACGGTTTGTAACTAAAAACCGTCTGTGATAGCTGATAATCACAGACGATTTTTACTTACAAACCATCTGTGATTATCACCTATCGCAGACGGTTTTTAATTACAAACCGTCTGTGATATTTACACCACAGACGGTTCGAAAACCGTCCGTGATAACCTTCGATTATCACTGACCCATAAATTCAGACGATTCAGAAAATCGTCTGTGATGACGTATCTGAACTGTCTATAATACGGTTTTCTGTAGTAGTGAGACTTTAGACTTGTGTAGAGCGTGCACCCCATCAAAATTGTTGCTACAATGCCTTTGGGGATGAAAGTATGTTGCTATAACGCCGTCATCAAAAATTTTCTAACTCCACCACTATGTCTTTAGGGATCAAAGTATGTTGCTACAGCGCCGTGCCTTTTTTTCTGTAGAAGTGTTGGATCAAAGGGTAATCTTTAAGACTTCTTCGGACATTGTCGTAGTAGTATCTTGTCGTAGAATCACACCAAATTAGGTCACTTTTGCTATGTCACTGTAGCGACCAAACTGAGTTTGGATGGTTCATCAGATGGTTAGAGAACATGCGTAACATGGTGCCTTTTGTTGACATTCAGGCACTGATTTCCTAGCTAACACACATGCATGCCGATCAGGGCAAGGAGATGTGCGATGCACCAACTCTGAACACACAGGATGCGTGATGATTCGCGTTTGGTGCTCGAGTGGTCTGCGTTCATGTCGCGAGCAGGTTCCCGGAAGGACTCGTAGTGTTCCAAAGCTTCATCGCCGGTAGAGCAGCCTTGTTCTTCTGTGCAGCACATTTCAGTGGCCGTTTCTTGAAGAAAACAATAGCGTGGTTGTTACTGTCAGAGAGTACTTACAGGTATATGTATGCTATGTGTATAGTGTGGGAACAGTTGTTCCAGAGTAGATGGATGAATTTGTGCTAAGTAAAAATGTAGTGCTAATTGAGTAGTAAATGAAACAGTTTTCTGAAGAACATGGGGAGATAGTCACAGTAGTGATCAAGTACTACCTTTAGTCACAGTAGTGATCAAGCACTACCTTTATGTTAATTTCATATCCTAACTCAATTGACATTGGTAGAGTCAGCATGGAGAAGATTTGTCGAAAAGTTAGATTTTGTGCTTGTAATGAAGTAGTGGTGTACATTGATTATTGTTTCTCTCTTTATCATGTGTGGGGTATATATTTAGCAGTTTGATGGCTCAATGCTATTTATATATTTCTGTCAAACATATATAGTTTCTGCCTAATGTGTTATTCTCTAATGTTCTGAGTCACATTTGTAGCCATGTAGCCATAGCAAGAGTATGTCACAGGCCTCAAAAGAGACTACAAACTTATCATCCCTACTGCTAGAAGCCTTGGGGGACAAAAGTGACATGTGCAAGAGTACCTGCTCCTGTTGTGTTATTCTCCTGATTCATAATTGTCTCCTGTTCCTCTAATAATCAACTCATAACAGCATAGCAATCATGCTTACTGTGGAAAAAAGTCCAAAGTTTTGAATAGGTCCTACACATGTCTTACAAGTTAACCTACACAAATTTTCCGAAAGAACTGAAAATAGTCTGCCAATGATTTCTTAATTACAACTTGTTCCATGAATGAAAGGACTTAGCAACTAAATGATTGATTAGAGAGTTGCTTAATGTATTATTCTGATTATCCTTTTACCAACTTCGACCTGATTGTAAGCAAGCTTTTATTAAAAAAAAGAGACATTAGTAGGCAAGCTCCTTTAAATTACTGTGTTTTCCACACAACATATATCTTCATTTTACTGGGCTATTTTATTTCACAATTGTAGTAGGTCAAGCCTTACCTTTTTATTCTTGATGTTACACTTGCTCAGTTAAGCATACTAGACTTTTGACCTGTGTTAATTATGAAATAGAGCAAGTATTTAATGAGATCCCTTGGCACATGGAAGCCTACAAATGTTATACTAATAAAGAATGTTGCAGGTCATCGTTATGATAGTTGTTGATCATAGAAGAAGACAAGTTGAACACCGCTTTGTTGACTATCAGAGAAGGCCCTTAATTGGCTTCCAAGAGATGGCTAATTCTATTTTGATCTTTGTGTTTTTGTTTTGTGAAGTGTTTTGTTCGATGGAGAAGGGAGGGATGTGCATGTTTCTCCACGCTTCTGGAAAAATCAATAGCACTTCACGCAATCTGATGCGTGTGATGAATATTTGAGACACTGGCTGCAAGCCTGCATGCCATGCTACGTTACACCGCATAAAAAAAGAAAAGAAACACTAGCTACATTAATTCTATGGAAATGAAGAATGAAAATAAATTATATTGACCGCGTTAAAATGTAAAATGATATATTTGGTTAATTCTGCAGCTCTTGTCCCAAGCTTGGGACAAACCTTGGTCGCAAAAATTTGGAAAATTGGTCCTCGATCAGGCTTGGGCCCGCTCGGTTGGGCTAAAAAGCTGTGGGTTATGGCTGAAATTACACTGTAGCGGCTGAAATTTTACTGTAGTTGAAGGTGTCTTATTTGGCGTAATTAAATTTAAAAAAATAAAAAATAAAAAAATATGCTAGCTCATCACGGACAACGCAAACGAATACGAGAAAAAAGAACCGGCAAAAAATCTCAAAAAAACGAAATTTATGAATAGTGAAAAATAAACCAGAAGCTGAAGCCGAAACGAACGGGGCTATATGAAACATATGCGTATATGCTAGCTAGCTTACTTTCCGGGTTACATGTGAAGGAGACTCAAATGCTAGAGAATATGTATTCAAGGTTAAGAAGATAACTATGAGTTTGATCCTAACATGGAAAATTGGATGCAAAACAACACATTAACACGTGTATCGTTGTAAGCATGTGATTATGTACACCGCATGTGTATATTAATTAGCATATCCAGTGGTATATGCATGACACTCGACACAATCCTACCTAGCAACTCACATGGACCATGCACCACAAAGGAGTCAAAGATGCATCCATGGGTAGATTCGATTTCATCAACATTTCTACCAGGAGCATTTTGATGAACACACAACGATATATAGCAAAACTCAAAAACTAAAAGAAAAAGGGCATTACTTCATTGCCTCTCTCTCTCTCGCGGAGAGGTACATGACCTTTTTTTCTAAAATTTTTGCTGATACAATTACAAGACTGTTGTTTTAATTAGTACCCTCACAAGCAATTCGTGCTGGTCTGGAAAAAAACAATCAGGAAAGGGTCATGGGTCATGCCAATAAAAAGAATAATCGTTCATGCATGATTGCTGCTCAATCATCTCGTTTTTTTTTTTTTTTGCAACTGCTAACCACCCTATATATTTATTTAATCTACTTTGTTAAAACTCGAGAAAGGCAAGAAGAACTCAAAACACATTGAACCATGCCTGAAAGCACGTGGATGTAACTTATTATCATCATCATGATTGTCATTACTAATTACGCAAAATCACATCTACCTATCTACAAGAATCCCTAAGAATGCAAAGTACAATCATGTTAAGCTCAAAGGCTATTACTAGTGTACTACAGCTAAGAAAAATTAGTACTACCATAGCTGGCTTTTAGCTTTCAAAAGTTAAAAGTTGTTTAAAATATGTTAGCTTCTTAACACATTTTTTTTTTCTTTTCTCTTTTCTCTTTGCTTACTTATAAAAATTTAACTATGTTTTTGTTTTTATTTTAAATTAAATATTTTAAAAAACTAACGGGCGCTGTACTTCCATTACAGCCAAAAGCTAGGGCACTTTTGCCCAGGTCTAAGAAAACAGTACTAGCATTAGCTAGTGTACGAACTGCAGAGCCCCACACCTTACCTAAGTAACACGGTCGTCTGCTTCCATGTGGCCGTACGGCCTTTTCACCTGCCCCAACCGGCAGCTTAACAGCAACATCGGCAATGGAATCTGGATATATAGCCACTTTGACTTCGAGATTGATGGCCGCGCGTCAATTATATGGGGCCTAAATATAGTTTGGTTTGATATATATGTTCATGTTGTTCACCCCTTTTTAGGTCAGGGCTCATAATCTTCATCCGTCCTCACCTGCTAGATGTTCGTTCTATGTAATCTAACGGAGTATGTCTTGTAATCGTCAATTTGTCCATGGATTCTCGTGTCTTGGTTGGCATCTGCTGAGACGCACCATATAATCATAATTTGGCTTAGGGTTACGAAATTGTGGTTATTAATTTGCCGGAACACACTTTGGTCGGCCCAACTCTAACTAGCTTATGGTTTAAGCTTCTGACTTTGTCTTTTAGCTTATAGTTGAAAGTGCACTATACCGCATGTTAGCTTTTTCTAAGAAAATAGAAAAAAATCATTATATCGTCATAGACAATACAAAGGAATAAGGAGAAAAAGAAAAGTAAAAAAAAGCCACGTCGTGTGGATGGTGTGGGAGTTTAGGATCAGCTGAACTGTTCGATGCTGTGGAATTGTGTACTAAGAGTCTTTGTTTCATACATCAAGCTAGAGAGAAGAATAATAACAGAAGAGAGAAAATAGCGTGCTAAGCAGTTGCGGCACAACAAGTGTATTGTGTTCTTCTTCCTCTGTGATAAGAGTGTGTTCATCTTTGATTCCAACCGCTACAAGTCGCCTGTGCGCTGCTGCCCTGCTCTAGCCACGCACCACTATTTTGCCACACTACTGCCGCGCGGTTTGAAAGCATCTAGGCCTCTAAAAATAGTTTTAGTAATTAATGAATTTATGTGAATATGGGACTAACATGTTTGTTGAGTGTTTAAAAGGCTAAGTCCCAAAAATGATGGCAAGACGCATGCTAAGGATCAAAATAAAAATCAAAGTGACTCAAGGCAAAGGTATACTTAGACTAGGACCCTCTTTTTATTTTTACCGGTCTTAGGAGAAAGGATGAAAGACCAGATTATAAGCTAAATGTCGTACCGTAAAGAGGGATCATGGTAAGTAACTTGATAGCATATTCTTGTACCCTTTGAATCAATTTAGGATCATACATTCTTTGACAATCAAAATAGATAGCCAAATCTGTGTTCTGTCTGAAAAAGCCGGAAGTACCGGAGTCTTAACGTGGAACTACCGTAGAACGAAAGTTCTGCAGTCTTGAGCGGTACTTCCAGCGCTCGGAAGCTCTAATAAACCGAGCGAAACCTTTTTTTTCCAGAAAGCACCCCCAGAGTCACTCGGTGCTCTGTCCGGACAACCGGAAGTACTAACGTGCAAATAGCGGTACTTCCGCTTCCTGGAAGCTCCAACTATCCGAGTGGAGCCTTTTTCCAGAGAGCACCCTAGGGATGATTCCGAGTCCGCGGCAACCGAAAGTATCGGAGTCTCAACAGCAGAACTACCATTTAGCGGTAGTTCTGTAGCCTTAAGCGGTACTTCCAGAGCACGGAAGCTCTGAAAGGTCGGGCAGAACCTTTTTCCAGAGAGTGCCAACTCTTGGCCTCAGTCCAGACGGAAGTACCACGCCGACTTCCTGGAACTACCAGCAAACGGAACTGCTGGATTTATAACAGCGATAGTTCCGCGCTGACTTTCAACGGTTAGTTCGGAAGCTTTGATATAGCCGTTACTGTCACGTCAGAATAGGTGCGGAAGTACCGGCCTTGGCCTGTAGTACTTCCGCTCGCCCTGAATTTTTGTAGAATTTCATTCTAACGGCTAGTTTTGGTTTGTGAGGGTATAAATACTCATCTACCTGCTCAAGGACAGTAAGAAGAGACCCTATTGAACATCTTTGAGCATTGAGCATTCACTCCACACCTCTTTTTCTCATTGTGCATTTATTTGAGGTGGTTGAGTCAAAAAGTGCATTGCATCTATTAGATTGATCCTTTGGCACTTGATTATGATCAAGCGAAGAGCGTGATCTTTTACTCTTGGTGCTTGCCGGCACCTGGACGACTTTGAGGAGTTTTGCTCAGTGACTTCTTCAAGAAGGTTGTGAAGAAGCCCAGCATCGACTTATGAGTGGTTGGAGTCCACCACGTTCGGAGTGAAGGAAGGACTACCATTAGTGGATTGAGGATCTGAGGTAAAAGCTAGAAGTTACCGCGTTAATTGAAGGAAAAGAAAAAAAGCTAGAAATTAAAAATATTGACCATCCAATTTCATTCAACCAACGGCTTAGATCTATGGCGAGTTCTTTTCGACTTTCAGTCGGCTTGTGTTTGTACTGTCTACAGTAACTACCTTTTAAACGGTGCATTTTTTAAAGCGGGGTCAACAGGAAGATTGTAGTAAAAAGTGTATTGAGTTCAGTTGTATCGTCTAAAATCACATACAACTATTTTTTTTGTACGTACTACTTCTCGCGAACAGCTAGAATTCAAATATTTAAGTCATAAGTCATCAACCTAAAAGATTCCACCCTATCTAGGTGCTAAATACAAAGTCCCATTCAAAATATGTAACATGGTAGTAAACTAACGCTTGCCCAAAGTGCCAATCCGGATACAACATGCATGCACACAAAGCCGGGACCCAATAAAACACTAATTGAGTGTTAAGATCGGAAAATCATCCTCCTCTCCATAAAAATCGGAAAATCCTCCTCCTCTCCGTAACAATCTTATCTATCTTTGACATTGTACTATTGCATGGCGTAGAATATTGCCCCTCAAAAAAGGTACCACTAGATATTGTTTCATGCTTCACCATATATATCTAGTTTGAAAATTCCGAAAAAAAATTATATCTATGCATATATAAATTCCCAATTAAAAGAAATTATTATCACAAACTTATATTAAAATTAAATTTTTTAACTCAGATCTTATATTAAAATTAAAAATTTTAAACTCAGATTCCAAATTTTAAATAAAATTTTAGAAAGATAAATAGGAATACTAAAATATTGTTAAAATTAAATTTTATATAATATCGGAAAATTATAAAAATAAAAAACACAAGTTTCATTCAGTCAAACTAAAAAAAGGCGATGGTACATAATCTTTTACCCTAATGCAATTGGAATTGATAGAAGTTCAATAATACCGAACAGCATCATTTAAAATGCAGTGCAGATTCAGATTCCAAACTGAAACATTAAACCGTATTATATATAAATTTTGAAAAAGATTATTAGTATTACTAAAATAATGTTGAAACCAAATTTTGTATAATAGTGGAAAGTTATAAAAATAAAAAATGCAAGTTACGTTCACACAAACTAAAAAAAAAGGCGATGGTGCATAATATTTTATGCTAATGCAATTGGAATTCGTAGAAGTTCAATGCCGAAAAAAAAACATCATTTAAAATGCAGTGCAGATTAAGGGTTAGAAATGTCTACATAAATTTCGGAAAAAACTTTTTCCATTTTAAACCTAAAAATTAGGAAATTTGGACCAAGAATTCGAAGTAAATATTTTATAACAAAATGTATATAAATTTGGAATTCCATTTATAAAATGTCCGTAACATCATTGAAAACAAGTAGCAATCCATGCGGATGCACGGGTTGATGACTAGTGCATCTAATGTGCCATGTTTTGATAGTTTTATCAATAAACTTCTTTTTGGTGTAATATAGTCCATCTAATGTCATGCCATTCACTGTCATAATCGATGTGTTTTTTTACCAAACGGTCTTAAGTTTTTGCACACGTGAATGTGTTCAGTCAGAAAGTGGCCCCCAGCCTCTCAATTTCAAGCGCATTCTATATGTGTGCGTCCTGGTGGTGTGCTTGTGTGGAGTACTCGACTGTCCGCATGCCCTTTCAATTCAAAATAAACCATGCTTGCAACATCGCAAATGTCGGTGCATCGCCATCCCCCTATACATTCACGATGCTAATTAAGCATCAGTGTCGGATAGGGTTCGTTTTTGAAAATAAGTTCAGAAGGAATTTATTTTTAAATATCACTAAAAGAGATTATTTAATAAAAAAATTCTGGAATTCATGCATGGAGAGAAGCTGAAGAAAGCTGGTCGATCGAAGGCTCTATCATTTTACTTGCCTTGTTCTAGTATAAACTACTGGTGATCAGTTCTTGTCCTGTCCTCGCTCCTCGCACATGAATCATGATGCATGAAAGCCTCTCGACGGATTTCTGACTGTAAGCACATAGCACGAGCGGCACACGGGGTTAATCTCTTTCACCCGAGAGAGCCCAGAAGTATTGACCGTACTCAACTACTCATACGTACCTAGAGTATACACGCTTTGGAAGTTGGAACTCGTCCTAGCTAGCTCACAGAAAACCTGGGCTAGCTTCGAAATGGTTGCATTCGAAGGTTCGTCAATGCACTGCATTGCTTTCTAAGCTTGGTCAGAACTCTGAAACCGAAGCATGGCAATTAGCAAGTTGCATAGCCCGAAAGCCAAGTCCTGAACCGCCGTCCAACTACCAAGAGCCCATGACATCTCCGAAATCAACAGTTATTGGACATGCATGTGAGTGCTTACTGATACACAATCATCGCAGCGAAAAAGAATCATACGCAGACCTATATGATAATATCTGTATTCTGTATACATCTAACAAGATGGATACATGTATGCACACGTCCAAGTGTCAAACAACCAAACTTCGCAGAAAGCAAGTAACGTCCCATTGTATACGGTCATACTCTTACCAGGTGTGCAGAGCGTAGACAGTACGGTTCAGTCAAAATGTCCAAAGGAATATTAAATTTCCACTTCTATTTTACTAGAAATCCTTTGTTAAGTTGTAACCAAACGGACTGAATTTCCAACAGATTTGATTGGTTATATCGGCTGTCTCGTGATCTACAAACATTTAACAGAATAGTTATATCGTATATCTCGTCATCTACAAACATTTCACTCTTTCATGCATGCGTAAACATAACCAGATATCGCTAGTAAGGCTAACAATGCTTCCTTAATGTGAAATTTATTTCTATATGTGTTCATGTGCTTTCTGTTCATCATTCCAATGGTGTATTTGGAGTAAGTGCAGCTAATACCAACACTTTCCATTTATGTTACCAGGATTTATTGAAGTAGGTGGAACAAATGCTAACACTTCCTGTTTCCAACATGTATTTAGAGCACTAACAAAGCAGGATCTTTAAAGACAGTACTAACAGGGGAACTTCAATTATGTTAAACGCCACACACGACAGACATAGCCCTAGTATGAAATTGCCATTGCTCTTCATGTGGAACCAATAATAGGAAGACATAAGGGTTCAGGCAGGTCAAGCATGGCTACACATGGGGCATGAGATAGTGGTAACAGATGAGTGATAAAAGAAATAGACAAAGGCTACCTCTAAATCAGGTACACCTGAAGCATACAAATGGTTCTTACCACAAGTGGAGTGGATGGAATGATGCAGTTGAACTTTAGTCACACGAGCTCTATAAATAGGAAGTAAAATGCAAGAACTGAATCACAACAGCATTCCCAATGGTTTCATCCAAGAGAATCCTTGGCGCGGTCTTCATTGCTTCTTTCTACTTCTCTGCCTCTCTTGCTTTCCCTGGTCACCACGAGGATGCTTATCCAATTGGACACAGTCCAAATTCAGGTCTCTCTCCAGATTTCTACAAATCCACATGCCCACAAGCTGATGAGATTGTGGTGTCTGTCTTAAAGAAGGCTATCGCAAAGGAACAGCGGATAGCCGCTTCCCTTCTCAGGCTCCTTTTTCATGACTGCTTTGTTCAGGTTAGCACATTTTAAATTTTTTTCCGTCTAAACTAAATAAAATTTCTACAACCACAGTTCAACATCCGTTGAATATTGTATTTTCTTGAGAACTGGAACCATGCTTTCAGCTTGAACCATTCATATATATTTCATAATCTAGATCCCCTAGTGGTGTATTAGTGCTGCAGATCAAAATGGTTTTGCTCACAGGATCAAATATATTTCAGGGGTGTGATGCATCTGTTCTGCTGGATGACAGCGAGGTAGTCGTAAGCGAGAAAAATGCTGTCCCCAACAAGAATTCTATCAGAGGATTTGAAGTCATAGATGAGATCAAAGCAGCACTTGAAGAAGCATGTCCACAAACAGTCTCTTGTGCTGACACTATTGCCCTAGCTGCCAGAGGTTCAACAGTACTGGTAAATATATGCTCTCCAATTATAAAAACCTCTGCTAGTTGTAGGAAAAAAAATAGTGAATTTCTCAAAGCAACTAATAATCTTATTTAGAGTACTAAAAATTGCACCCTAAAGTAAAACTTAATTTAGCTCTAGTTTTTATTTAAGATTAATTTACATATATTTTGAATAGTTTTAATACTTGCCTGATAATGTCATCTCATGACAGAGTGGTGGCCCATATTGGGAACTTCCGTTAGGAAGGAGGGATTCAAAGACAGCAAATATGAAGCTAGCAAATAAGAGCCTTCCTCCACCAAATGCAACACTCCATCGTCTTACAAAGTTTTTTGAAAGGCAAGGACTGGATAAGTTGGATCTCGTAGCACTATCAGGTATGGCACCTCATCAATGTTCAAAGTAAACATTAGAGGTAAAGTAGTAAACAAAAGGCCTACCCAGAAGTGGCTCGGTTGCACATATTCTCTACGTCAGTTTCTTGTCATAAGCTTAAGCTTGAAAATGAAGTAAAAAAACCATGAAAGTGGTTAAAAAAAGGCATAAATGTTGTCAGTAATGATATCTACTAGAAAAGGATTATTAGAAGCACATGTAAATAAAATAAAAAAATTATTTAGATCATAATCATATTAAAAGTTGGAACTAACAGTGCAATTTCAAATGCGATTCCATGAACACAGTTGTTACTACTGGGTCCGCGATTCTCCTTCTCAAGGATACTTTTATCTTCTGTTTCAACAGGTAGCCACACCATTGGAATGGCCAGATGTGTGAGCTTCAAACAACGGCTATACAATCAGCATAGAGATAACAAAGCGGACAAGACACTAGAGAAAATGTTTTATTACACATTGGCATCAGTCTGCCCACGTACTGGAGGTGACAACAACATCCGCCCACTAGATCTTGCCAGCCCTTCAAAATTTGACAACAGCCATTATAAGTTGATAATGGAAGGAAGAGGACTTCTTAATTCAGATCAGGTTTTGTGGAAAGGAAACGACCCAGAGATAGCAGATCTGGTTAGAAGTTATGCAGAAGATGAGTCACTGTTCTTTGAACACTACGTGAACTCAATAACCAAAATGGGGAACATAAATCCACTCTTGGGCTACAATGGAGAAATACGCAAGAACTGTCGCAGGGTTAATCAGGACATCTAGTCAACAGAAAAAGCTTCGATTTGAATCTGAGTTCCTTTGCTTGTGACCAACCATTTGATTTACAAGATCCTGTCATTTTAAATGTCACCATGCTAATGTTTGGTGACGTAATTTGTACCTGCGGTCTCCGTTTGCTTTTCCATTCATCAATGTAATTCCATTTCTTTAATCTCATCTTCTTTTGCTCTGAAACAATCCATTCTTCCAATGGAAGATACACAATGCGCGTCATTGTGCAACAGTGCAATCATGTCTTACCTTACTATTTCTATAACGGAAGATACACAGGGTGCGAGTCATTGTGTAACAGTGCAATCATGTCTTAACTTACTAATTCTATGATGCGTTCGACCTAAACTATTATGTTGTACACTTTTTCAAAGAGCATGACTCTAGCGAATCCTTCTACTGAATTGGATGGTTTTCTAACAAGATTTGCTAAAGAATAGTATCAGCAGGATAGGATTGTACGAGCTATTTCCAAATAATTGTTTAACAAATCAACAGAACGAGAAACTCTATTGGGAAGCCTGGCTAGGGCACAAAGGTTGCACCTGACAGACCTGGGTTCAAATCCTCACCCAACTTGTGATCATTTGGGCTTTTTTTTGGTGGCTCATGGCTGAAAAACACAATAGCTGGCTGAAAAAACACTATAGCTGACAGAGACTTATTTAGCATAATTAAATTTAAAAAATATAAAAAATATGTTAGCCTATTACGTATAATACAAATAAATACGGGAAAAAAAAGAACCGGCAAAAAACTCAACAAAAAGCCAAAAGTTCAGAAAAAGACGAAATTTATGAATAATAAAAAATAAGCCGGAAGCTAAAAGCTGAAGCCAAAACGATCACAGCCTCTCCTCCTAGTTCCCTTCCCCTTCTTTACAAATCAACAGAACAGGAAGTTGCAGACTTGCGGTTGCGTGTGTCTGTAGTTTGAGTTGTCATATTTTTGTGTTGTACCATGTTCTAACACTAGCAGCTAAGATCGTAAGACAAAATAGTTGCATGCACGGGGGGTATCCCAATGCCCAACAGTGTCTGTGCTGTTGATTTTTGAAATCGTAATACATTCAAATATCATAAATAATATTCATGATATCTCTTTCCTTGCCTTTTTTTTTGTCTGTCAAGTTTGCAGGCATCCATGCACTGATGCATATGCATGGTATCGTGGTAACTGGTGAGAGTAGTGGCAAGTTTAGTGAGCACCCCCTGATTTGTAAGAGTTATTCAAATTGAATGATGATTTCCAATGCTCAAAGTGCAGAGAGAAGAAAAGCTGGAAGAACTGATGTCTGGCATAATTATACATATGATAAATGACAATAAACAAAGCCTAAGATAATTGAGTACAGAATGCAAACCTACAAGAATTAATCCCCAAAACTAAGCATCCTGTAGTTCACATTGTCCCATATGTCCTATAGTTTGTCCTCTGCGCTGCTTGTGTGGTACCAGAAGTTCTTTCCCATGATGCTTGGCTTGCGTGGTTTCCGCTAGGATCATCTGCTCGTACGTAGTCTCCTGGTCTTCCAACCTGATGAATGACTATGTTAGAAAGAAGTAGCTAGTATCTACTGGCATGATCATCAATGCTTTGATCCGGCAATAATAAGGTAGTTCAGAGTTCAGACAAAGTGAACACTCACAGTATCCAGAGACGCAGACAAGATGGTCATCCCAGGCAGTGCACGTAAACCATACTGAAATTGGTGTACAAGTGTCATGTTTTCAAGAGAACTTTGAATAGCATTACTCAATGACTTCACAAAAGGAAAGAGAAAATGAAAAGAAAACCTGATGCTCCACACGGGTTTTGTAGATGAACCCCCCACAACAAAGTAGACTTGACAAGACAATGAATCTACACACAAACAGCACAACAGTCAGAATGGTAAACACAGCAGCGACAACAAAGGCACAGGCATGCAGCAATAACAAAGCGATGATAGTAGAAATAAGAGGAAAAGCTAACTTCAGTTAACAGACGTTACAAATCATGATAGAATCTGTGGTTACCATGAAGATAGTTTATATAGTTTAAGAAACAGATACATGCAATAAATAATTCAAAAATCAGGGGAAAGCGAACTTCAGAAAATAGATATAACAATTCATGACAGAATTGGCAGTTACCATGAACTAACTTCTAAAGTTCAAGAGACACATACATGCAAGAAATAATTCCAAATGTTGCCCAGCCTCTCATAACATCACTCTCTCTTTCTTGTGTGTAACCTACACAAACAACAGATATGAAACAAATGCATATAACTCATACACAAGCTCACAACTCACATGTTGATCAAAACTGACAAAAAAGAATGTACAGTGAAATATGCATACTCATATATTAAAGAACAAGAATGATGAATACTGAAACTGTTCTCAAATGTGGTTCACTTTCCTTATATCGCAGTACTTACAGTATTTATTCATGTTTTATGATTAATATAATTACGATGTGTATCATGAACCTGTCATGCTGTTGTACCTTAGTCCTAATTTACAATGTTGCTAACATACATGTAAATTAATGAAAACACTGCACCTTTTGTGACAAATAGTTCTAAGTTTTAACATTTGCTGTGCACTCAAGCTCTGAGTCGAGATTGCAACATATTTATCCATTCCACAATTTAAATCTTCAGATAATGATAAGGATTCAATTGGAAATGACACATTAAATAGACATACATATTTTGAATCTCTCCCCATAGTATCCAAAATTAAACCTATAGCATCTCTTAAGTGTGAAATTATCTCAAGTCGACTGAAACTTGCATAAGATCCATCTTCTGCGATATTCTAGAATGTAAATCAAGATCTAGTGGAGCTCCTGTAGGAACAACTCCAATGAATAAAAATCTATATGCACAGATGATGATTGTGTGGCTATGACCAACCACATTCTTTGGTAAGTGTGAATTCAATTGGATCATAGCCCTCCACTGGGATCAAAATATTGACCTCATAAGGACTGCTTCGAATGATTTCACCTACAAAATGTAGAAGACAGAACTCATTTGTTGATTGTTACAATAAGGCATCAGTATGGACTATGGAGAAACAATGAAGAACTAACATCTCCAATTCACATTCAGAACTGTAGGAGATAGGGTAGTAGGCATGGCACCATTGGCCCCTGATCCTGTAAGTGTAACACCGAGCCCTTTCACTGGATTAACCTGTGTAACGGAAATGGCAAAATAAAATTATACGCATAGAGTTCAACACGTATGATATGCAATGGGTCTTTTGGTTAACGCAAATGATAAAAGCAGTCTCTTAGTCTTATCTGGTATTCTTAGCTGCTGGTTTCAACAACAATGCACTCATTTGTTTGGTTAGCACTAGTGATAACAGTAATCCCTTAGTCTTATCTGGTATTCTTAGCCGCTGGTTTCAAACAACAATGCACTCATTTGCCAAAATCATGCATTAATGATGAATTACATGGATACATGTGAATAAACCTTTGGTCACCAACAAGAAAGTAAAGAAACACAACTTATCCTTGTACTTTTTTACATCTTTCAGTAAGACTAGAAACTAACTAGATACTCAAAACTAAAAGCTAACAACATCACAAAAGCAAGAGCTGAAGTGCAATAAAGAAAATTATAAGTACATGAATGCGTTGTTTTCCTAAGTCTTTCCTTACCTTGAAGATAGGTTTTCCGACAAGACCTGAGAGGGAAGATATGGCACTAAGATATAAAGAGACGTGAATCTGCTCACTCTGAAAGCTGCATAGGAAACAGAATATTGCAATGAAATTATACAGATATAGTATATATTGCTCATATGGTAGAACAAACAGCATCCTAATTACAAGTAGGAAGAATTAAATCAGGTGGATTAGAAAATTCTAGGAGTAATTTGGTATTATTTTTAGCATGCAAAAATAAATAAATCACAGTGCATTGGGGAAAAGAAACATTTTTTTAAGAAAACTTAGAATACTCTTCGATTTTGTGTGATATTATTGTCTAACTGTGCAATGTTCTGATTTTGATGTGAAATTATTGCATCAATGATAGGAAGTATGCACTATCAAGGGCTTCAGTGCCTAAACATTTTTACTATCTATTATTGAAATTGTAACATCTGAACGTTTTGTTGAATGAAAGTGATGGTAGAGTTTCACAGGTACTGGAATAGGATCCCATGTAAAATCCAATATTATCTTGCAATCAGCCAGTCAGCTTTTGAATCAGATCGTATCCAAATTCTTAGATAATATGGATCAGAGCTAGCTTTGATCGCTACCCAATCTGTATTTGATCTGTTTCAGCCACTTCATACATACATGTACTAGCAGCACCATAGTTCATAATAAAACATCAAATCTTGACCGGAACATCTAGCATATATCTTACTTTTAGTCACTTGACATGTGATGAGCTGATGGCATGTCTTATTGTATAGGCTCTTGTTGGTAGTTGTAGAATTTTTGGGGAACAATCGTGTGTTGTCCCATAGGACCCCCACACCCTTTATTTATAGTGCCAATGTTACAATCCAACTCCAGTACGACTCACAACTTGCACACGACTTAAAGACTCTTATTCGACCCTAATTCTAACTCACACCAACGGTAGTACAACAAGTGGCATCAAAATCCTCATTCGCTACCATAAAGTAACCAAAGAAATGAGCAAATGTTTCACACAAAAATGATTCTTGAAAGATGAGCTAAGTGAGATAACATGTATCGTACTGCGTTTCAGTAGCAGTTTTTTTTGGGGGGGGGGGGGGGGGGATGAAACAGGCAGGAGAGCTGCCTATTATATTGATAAAGCAGGAATAAAACAGAGGTCTGATCCTAACAGATCACAAAAGGTTTAAAAAAAGAGAAGAAAACTCTCGAGTTGCCCAAAGGCCCAAAGATACAATTAAAACTATGCACCGGTCAGGAAGCTGCGCTAGGCACCTCTCTCTAGCTAGGGATCAGGCCCTTGCTTTCCCCTTGTTCTTGGCCAGAGTCTGCTCTGGGTCACTGGCCACACAAGGAGCTCTCTTGTTTTGTTGAGACTTACCAGGCAAAGCCACGACTTCTATCAGCACACTGAAGAAACAGAAGTACAAAAAAGTTTGCAAGTTGCAACGGCTTGACAAACATGCTACTCAACATCTTCCCTCGCAGGCCAGTAACAACAAGCATATCAGCCAACAGTAGCAAGAGGAAATCTTGGCGCGACTTGCTCTTGAGAGGAGCTGCCCAAAAGGCCTAATTCGTTTCCGCTGCAGTAGCATCATCAAGAAAATCACCTGCTCCCTGGCCACCGAGCTTAATTAGAGCAGTGTCTAGCTCAACAGCTTTGTTGTCGTCAAACTTGAACAATGCATTGAGCAGCGCAATCGCTTCAGGAGGCATTGGGCCATCGAACATGGCCATGTATCCCTTGAGGGCTGTCTCAAGGGGGGTGGCATCATCCTGCAGAAGACCAAGCTTGTGACATAGGTTCTGTTGCGCCCTTTCGGTCATAGTAATTGGCCAAGACTTGATGGCGAGGCGAGCACTGCAATGGACATTGGTCATGTCAAAAGATCAACGAGCGCGCTTCGGTAGAGTTGAGACCGGCAACATCGGTGGCAGTTGCAGCAAGGATGGCTAGGGGGGGTGTCAGTGAAGAGTGTTAAGTGTATATTTGTAATATAGAGTTAAGAGTGGTCCATGTATACGGTAGACAAGCCTATATGACCCATGTATGGGTGTGTATATAACTCCTCATGAACTACAAAGAAGGTCAAGGGCTCCATTTCATAACATGATATCAGAGCCTAGGGTTAGAGACTGACCTAGTCCGGCCGCCGCCATCCTCCCCGTCGTCGGTGAGCCATCACCGACGTGCTACCTCTCTTCCTCTCCCTTTCCCGTGGTTCACTTTCCCTCCCTCAAATTTGTCATCGCCTTGCTTGGCTGCCACCTCTGGCTCTGCTTCCTCGCGACCGCCTGGATCCACCCTAAATCCACCAGCGTCGCCGTTGCCTAGCTGGCTTTGAGCTCGTTAGCTCGTCACATAGCTGCTCAACTACTCTGCTTCGGCTCGCCCAGCTCTACTCTCATTGCCCAGTTGCTCAGCTGCCCTGCTCTGCTTCATTGCCCAGCTGCTTGGTTGCTCTACTTCAGCCCGCTCTGCTCTGCTTGCAACTCTACTTCGGGCCTTTTAAACAGAGATCACCGTAGTTGCTCCCGGCCGGATCTGTTGCTACTCTGCTTCACTCATGGCTACTTTTGACCCATTCCTTGGTGGTGTTCTCTTGGCCTCCGATATCAAACTTAATGGCCAGAACTATCGAGATCGGGTATGATGAAGCGGCGGCAAAACCCTAGGTATGACGAAACCCTAGTTTTGGCTACCTCTTAGCTTTGATACCATGTTATGATTATTGTGTATATATATTAAGAGGCCCAATAGGCAATATATATAGGGTACAAAAGGGACACAAGATTAAACCTTAGTACAATAAAAAATACCACTAATACCCTTAACACCTTGGTTGTGGTGCTCTCTTGGCCTCCAATATCAAGCTTAATGGCCGAAACTATTGAGATCGGTCCTCCTCAGTACGCATGCTGCTTTGATCAATTGGACTTGCTTCACATCTCATCGAGGATCACTTGCCACTTCATGAGATTGATCATATAGGTGCTCGTGCTTGGCAGGTTGCAGATGATCGTGTGACGAGTGTACTATGCATGAGTGCAGAGGTCCCGATTTGAGCATCATTCATCAATATGTCCTCTGCCCAAGAGATGTGGGAGTACTTCTAGCAACGATATCTACAGACCACGAGGCACTTTGTTTCTCGCTTGAACAACATCTCATTGACCTATAGCAGCAGGACATGTCCATCGAGTACTATAGTGCAATGTCTTGGCAGCGAAGGCTGCACTTTACCGCTTTTGTCCCCTTGGCCAAAGGCATGCAAAGCTCGGTCGGGGGGCGATTACAATAGATTGGATACGCTTGCAGGGGTCGAGGAAGACGTGCTTGTCAAAGCTGGCTGAATTGTTGGCATGTCAACTCCAAAACATCTGGAAGATGGGCTTGTGCTGCTGCAGCTTCTGAGGTAGCTTCTACGATAGCGGGAGACGGAATTGAGGTCGCCGAGGCTGGGATGGCCGGTGGGTTGAGAGGCTCTATCTCTGCAATTCCAGCCTTGATCTGCGGCTCTAGGGTCTCTAGGTCCACTTCAACTTCCTCGTTGGAGCTCCAGGATAGCTTTTCCAGCGACGAAAATGGGCTTCGGGGAGACAAATCTGGATCTGGGCTCTTGCGGGGAGGGGTGAGGGTGCAGTAGCATGGTGAGGCGTGTTAAGTATATCAAGGCCCATATACTATAGGCCCATGAGGTCCATGTGGTTATCTATATATTGGCATCTCCACTATTGGAGTTCTTAACTTCTCAAATCCCTCATGTAAGTCACATGGTATCAGAGCTTAGGATTAGGGTTAGGTTAGGATTAATCTAATCCTCCACCCACGATCCAAATCTTCCGGTCATCACGTGCATCGCGCCAGGCATGATCTTCACGCGCGTCGCGCGTACCGCCCGTCGCGGCTTCCCTCAGTCGCCGTCTGCCCGTCGCAGCTTCTCTGGCCGTCGTCCGCCCGTCGCAGTCTCGTCACGGTCCCAGCAGGCGTCGTCTTCCTCGTCGACTCCGCCGCCCGGTACCTCGTCAGATCCGTCCGGATCTCCATCGGCGTCGTCTTCCTCGTCGACTCCGCCGCCCGGTGCCTCGTCAGATCCGTCCGGATCTCCATAGCCCGGGGACGGAGCTCTGATCTCGCGGCCGAAGGTTCCACCGCTCGGGGCCGCCGCTTCCTCGGGGGCTGCTCGGGGTCGCCGCCATCGCTCGGGGTCGCCGCTTCCTCGGGGGCCGCCTCCATCGCTCGGGACCGCCGCCATTGCTCGGGGCCGCCGTTTAGGCCTCGTCCACCCGGGGCTCCAGCACCGCCTGGGGCTGTTGTACGCCCGGGACCGTCGCTTGGAGTCGGCCTCGCCTCCGCTCGGACCTTCTCGCCTGGGGACGCCTCGTCAGATCCGCCCGGGGCTACTGACCTCTGTTGGAGCCGCCTCCTCTGTTGGAGCCACCTTGCCTCATCCGCCCGGGGAATTGCTGCGTCGCTTACTGTTGAAGCCGAACTGCTGCGTGTGGGGGTTTTGAGTACTACTCTGCTTCTTCTTGGACCACTGTGGTAACTGATATCTGTCCTTTGTGCTGCTGCTCTGCTTCTGCTATTTTGGTCAAGTCCTAGCAATTCTCCACGTCTCAGGTAAATGCAATAGTTATCAATCTCACCCTAGATGGTCAGAATTATCCAGAGTGGGCTTTCTGTGTAGAGACTGCATTAAGGGGGCTATGGTTTACTTTTTCACTTAACTGAAACTCCACCTGTGCTTAAGGATGATGGTAGTAATGTTGCTGCAGTAAAAGAATGGCATATTAATGATGGGAAAGTGATGGCTGCTATGGTGAATAGTACTAAGCAATCCATGATTATGAGTCTTTCTAAGTTCAAAACAGCCAAGGGTATATGGGACAACTTGAAGAAACGCTATGTTCAGGATAGTGGTGCTCTTTTGCATACTCTCATGCAGCAAACTCATGAAATTGAGCAGAATGATGTCTATTGATGAGTACTACTCTGCTTTTGATCGTCTGATGGGATCATTGACTTCCATGATACCTGAGTGTACAGCTGTTCCCTGTCCAGCACATAAGTTTATTGAAAAGTTTTTTACTTACAGATTTGTCATGGGAGTTCGGACTGAGTATGATTCCATTCGTACACGATTGCTTCACAATTCTTCTGCTCTCACCATGGCACAGGCATTGTCTAATTTACTTGCAGAAGAAACACGTCTTAAGTCTATGTCTTCTTCTGCATCTGTTCCTCATAGTGTGTTGGCAGCTTCTCAGAGGATCAGTGCACCAAAAGTTTCTCTTCAGCGCTCTGTAAGCATTGTGGCAAGTCTGGTCATCTTCCAGAGAATTGTTTTTCTCATTATCCAGAGAAATTGGCTGACTATCGTGCACGTCGTGCTGCTCGTGGTCGTGGTACTGGTTCCACTCCTAGAGGTTCAGTGTCCGTTGTTGTTGCTTCGCCTGTTAATGCTTCTTCGTCGTCTTGGGTGCTTGATTCAGGAGCTTACTTTCATGTGACATCTGATCAGTCCCAGTTGGTTGCTTGCAAGCCGGTTACTGATGGTGCTTCTGTTCAGACAGCTGATGGTACATCTTGTCATATCACTCACCAGGGTTCACTTTGCAATCCTCATTTTTCTGTACCTGATGTTTCTTTTGTACCTCAGTTGTCCATGAATCTTCTTTCGGTTAGTCAAGTTACCGACCAACATTGTTTTGTTGGATTTGATGACTCATCTTGTTTTATTCAGGACCGTCGAAGCGGGAAAGTGATTGGGACTGGCCATCGCCGTAAAGGTGCTCCTAGCCTCTACATCCTCGACACCTTGCGTCTTCCTTCTTCCATTGAGTCTTCAGCTCGTGTGTCATCCGCTGTTTCGTCTTCCGCCTCTTCCTTCGCCCAGTGGCATCATCGTCTTGGTCATCTTTGTGGTCCCGGTTGTCCACATTAATAAATAAAGGTTGTTTAGGTCATACACCTATTGAGTCTAGTTTTCATTGTAAGGGTTGCAAACTTGGAAAACAAATACAACTACCATATTCATCTAGTGTTTCTCATTCAGCTAGACCTTTTGATCTTATTCATTCAGATGTATGGGGTCCTGCACCTTTTGCTACAAAGGGTGGTCATAAACATTATGTCATTTTTATTGATGATCATTCTCGATATACATGGATTTATTTCATGAAACATCGCTCTCAGTTGTGTTCCATTTACCAGTCTTTTGTTCGCATGGTTCACACACAGTTTTCTACTCCTATTAGAGTTTTTCGCTCTGACTCTGGTGGTGAATATTTGTCTGATGCTTTTCGCCAGTTTTTGTCCTCTGAGGGCACTCTTGCTCAGCTCTCTTGTCCTGGCGCTCATGCTCAGAATGGTGTTGCTGAACGCAAACATCGCCATCTTATAGAGACTGCTCGCACACTTTTGATTTCATCTTTTGTTCCTTCTCATTTTTGGGGTGAAGCTGTTTCTACTACTGTCTATCTCATCAATAGATAACCCTCATCCAAACTGTCTGGAAAATGTCCTGGTGAAGTTCTTTTTGGTACTTCTCCTAGCTATGATCATCTCCGAGTTTTTGGATGTACTTGCTATGTTTTGCTTGCACCTCGTGAGCGAACTAAGTTGACTGCACAATCTGTTGAGTGTGTTTTTCTGGGGTATAGTGCTGAGCATAAAGGATATCGGTGTTATGATCCTTCTTCTCGTCGCATACGTATCTCTCGTGATGTGACCTTTGCTGAGGACCGTCCTTTCTTTTATAACCCCTCTACTCAGCCCTCATATTCTTCCACAGAACCCACATCGTTCCTGTGCCTTCCTCCTATTTCACCCAATACTGATGTCACCACACCTTCTCCATATATTACGCCCATTCCTGCTCCTTCTACTTCCATCATGCCACCTTCACAGGAGACTAAACCTCCTCCTGCACCACCTCCTTTTCATTCTAAACCACCTATCACACGTGTTTTCCATCGTCGTCCTACAAACACCACAGTGCCTCCACCCAGTTCTACCACCACGGCCAGTCCTAATACGACCGCTGTTGATGCTTCTAATAATATTGATGAGTCTCATACTATTCCTGATGAGTTACAGGTTGGTCCAAGATATAATCTACGAGATCGTACTGCTATTGGTCCAGTTGACAAGTATGGTTTTCCTCGTGTGAATGCCGTTGTTGATGAGCCATCCACTTACCAGGAAGCCTCTCATATTCCGGAATGGCAGCTTGCTATGTCTGAGGAGCTTGCTGCCCTTGATCGTACAGGAACTTGGGATCTTGTTCCATTACCGTCACATGCAGTGCCTATTACATCTAAATGGGTATTCAAAATTAAGACCAAGTCTGATGGTTCTATCGAGAGATATAAAGCCCATCTTGTTGCTAGAGGCTTTCAGCAAACTCAGGGTCGAGATTATGATGAGACCTTTGCACCAGTTGCTCATATGACTACTGTTCGTACTCTCATTGCAGTGGCTGCTACTTCTTCTTGGACCATCTCTCAAATGGATGTTAAGAATGCTTTTCTTCATGCTGATTTGCATGAAGAAGTTTATATGCAACCACCTCCAGGTGTTGATGCTCCTCCTGGTAATGTTTATCGCCTTCGTCGTGCTCTATATGGTCTTAAACAGGCTCCTCGTGCTTGGTTTGAGCGTTTTGTTTCGGTGATACGGGATGCTGGGTTTTCACCTAGTGATCATGACCCTGCTCTATTTATTCATCTCTCTCCACGTGGACGTACTTTGCTTCTTCTATATGTTGATGATATGTTGATTACGGGAGATGATGTGGAACACATTTCTCATGTGAAGAAGCAACTTGGTGAGCAATTTCAGATGTCTGATTTGGGTCCTCTCAGTTATTTCTTAGGAATTGAGGTGTTGCATTCTACAAAGGGCTACTATCTCTCTTAGTCCAAATACATACAAGACCTTATTGCTCGTTCTGGCATTACAGATAGTCGAACGGCTGCGACACCTATGGATCTTCATTTACAACTTCGTTCTACCGATGGTACACCTCTTGAGGATCCCTCTCGATATCGGCATATTGTGGGTAGCCTCATTTATCTCACTATTACTAGACCTGATATTGCTCATGCGGTTCATATTCTGAGTCAGTTTGTCAGTGCTCCTACTTCCATTCATTTTGGACATTTGCTTCGTGTACTACGGTACTTAAGGGGGACATCTTCTCAGTGTTTGTTCTATGCTCGTGAAAGTCTGCTTCATCTTCATGCTTACTCGGACTCCACCTGGGCGAGTGATCCAACACATCGTTGTTCCATCACAGGTTATTGCATTCTTCTTGGTTCTTCTCCTCTTGCATGGAAGTCTAAGAAGCAGGCGGTTGTATCTCGTTCTAGTACAGAGGCAGAACTTCGAGCACTTGCCACTACCACTTCAGAGATTGTATGGCTTCGATGGTTGTTAGCATATTTTGGTATTTCTTGTGATGCTCCTACACCTCTTCTATGTGATAATACTGGAAATGATCCTGTGAAGCATGAACTTACAAAGCATATTGGCGTTGATGCTTTCTTTACTCGGTCTCATTGTCAGCAGAAAACAATTGATCTTCAGTATGTGCCCTCAGAACTGCAAGTGGCAGATTTTTTCACTAAAGCACAAACTCGAGAGCAACATCGGCTTCACTTGCTCAAACTCAATGCTTCAAAACCTCCGTTTCCACCTTGAGTTTGAAGGGGGGTGTTAAGTATATCAAGGCCCATATACTATAGGCCCATGAGGCCCATGTGGTTATCTATATATTGGCATCTCCACTATTGGAGTTCTTAACTTCTCAAATCCCTCATGTAAGTCACAAGGCGGAGAGGGAGGACAGCCAGGTGAGGCGGCTAGGGACGTCTGCGGCAGGTAGGGAAGAAGGGCCATCTCACCTCATGTGGATGACGACGGTAGGCGACGGGTGGTAGAGGAGCGGATCTGACGGCTTGGGGCTTGAATATGGGTGCTGGAGATTGGGGAGATTGGGGAGGAAGGGAGACAGCGGCGCTAGAGGGGTGGAGGGTAGTGAGGCTGGATGCCGGCTAAAGGTGGCGACCGCGGGGGTGTGGGGACTTAGATTGCCATGGTCTCCACAGAAACCAGAGAGCACACCTTCGCTTGGGGGTGGTTCCAGTAGCAACTTAGACAAGTCAGTAATTAGGATCTGTTTGACCTATCTTGTGGTTCTTCCATCAAGCAGTTTGTAAGCCTGTTGAAGATTCCTCATATGAAAGCAATCAAGCTTTCCCATTTGGCATTTACTTAGGCTTGTTAGATAAGCTGAAGCTATAACTAGGCCAAAAATACCTTAACCTCATTAAATTTGAAGGATATTTTGACAGGATCATACCTAAATTCATGATGAAGTTGTTCGAATCCCAGCTGAGTCAATCCGTTGTAAACCTAGAGAAACCAAGCTGACTTGTAACACAAACTTAATCACGGCTTAAGACAAAAAGAAAGAGCCAACTTTACCACTTCCGATGACCGGGGATGGAAGCCCACAGTGAAACCCTTAAATACTCTCGGGCCACTTTTAGCACAAGGTATAGCAAGCTCAACAACCACCCTGACAAAAAGGAACCATGTTTAGCCACTGAGTACACAAGAAAAATGATGCCAAAAGCCTATATGAGAACAGACAAGGAAGCACAACAAGCAGCAATCACACATTTTACGTATAACGTGTTCAATGTTCATATTACTGTAGTTTCTTTGGTTTTAGAGAATTAAGAACCATATTTATATCAATCAAAATATTTTCATTTTCGTTTACCCAAAATACAGGGAAATCAGGCAGCTGCAGCAATTATAATGCTCCAACAGATGAAACACAGAACTGGGATAAGGCAGCATGGATGAAATAGCGCTGCATGTGCAGCAGATTTAGGTGTCAAGTGCTGATAGTCAACATCAAGTGGGAAGCTTAATATTGTGCTGAATTAGATATATAATCAACCTCGTTACCATAGCCACATGCATGCAATGGCTCGGTACCTGTTACTGTGAGGAACCAGATTTTTTTTATATAAAAAAAGGTGAAAAGCCAAAAGGCCCACTTACCAAATGGCTTCAGCCTTTTTTTTATTTGCTTGCACCAGAGTTATTTTTGCCAATGTTCAGAATGTTGATCAGTGTGCAGAGTAAGAAATTATGTTCTCGTTAAACTATCCCTCTTTTTCTGAAAATTCTTAGGAACTCAGAAGCATATTTGAACTGTTTTTTCCATGGAAGAAATTATCGTGAGTACGTTAACATGTGGATAGCAACTATATGTATTACATGTGGACAACTGTACATATTAACTGGGATGAAAAAACCTAGACTTGAATCTTGATAGTAGATCAGCTTCACCTTTGTTCCTAGCAAACACAAAATTTTAGGAAACCAGTTGCAACTTCTTGGCAGTTAACTTTTACATCAATAGAAAGAAACCACTTCACTTAAAATACAAATAGAGCAAGGTCTTCATGGTTACCTGCACATCGTTTCATCATAAGATATGCTGCAAATGCATCCTTGTTCATCTGCAATCTTATCAATGTTAGTTTTGCTTTCTCAAGAAGTATGCACCCAAAAAGAATCAAAACATATGAATGGAGTTTGTAAGATCACCAAGATTTGGTGGAAAATTATCAACAAAAAATATGTAAATGGAAAATTAGGAAAGTCAGCAGACCTTTGCATGCTTTATTTGAGCAGCGTCCACATATGATGTTTACCTGAAATATATTCAAAGATGTTAGTCCACACTCCGCACGCCTAAAATGGAATTTGATTTTTAAAAAAATCCAATGCTCCAAATATTTGTAAAAACAACAAAAGATCTCACAAAAAATTAGAACAAACCTGTGCTGTGCGACCCATCATTTCAAAGGTACTTTCGCAGTTCACTAAATCTCCATTGTGGAATCTCTGAAATTGTGAGAGATTAAAGAATGTATGCTGATTAAGCTAATGCAATAAAGATTGAGAGCCTCCTATGAGAATGTATGACAGTGAACAAAGCTATATGGGGTGGGTTCGAATGCACTTATGGCTTATAGCTTATGTACGGCGCTACAGTAACTCGCTTTTAAATGCTATGTTTTTTAGGCGGGGTTTGCTAGTCGATTGTAGTGTATATTATACGGACTTCAGCTGTACATGCCAAAATCACATGTGATTGTTTCCCTCTTCATAATCTCTCTCGCGAACAGCTAGAATTCAAAAGCCATAAGCCAAAAACCATAAGCCACAGCCCAAAAGAACCCATCCATGATCAATAAACTTAAGTCAATAGTCTTCACAAGTTGACTTCAACAACCATCACATGCCAAGAATGAAAATGCTTTAACCAATATTCTGATTAGTGATTAGCCCCGCTCCAACGGGCTCATGCTTTGGCTTACAGTTGCCGGCTTATGACTTTTGGCTTAAATTACATTGTAGCAGTTGAAAGAAGCTAAGGCTTATTTTGATGTGCTCCAAACTGCTTATGGCTTATTGTGTTGTGCTGAGCTGATTTTTGGAGCGCAGATTATGAAACATTCGTGATAAGGTACATGCATTCGAACCCGCATGTTCGTAGGTTAGTACAATTTCAATACAACATCACGTACAGCACAAGGACACGTACATCGTACATACACGGCTTCTTAACTTTCGCAATGCCGAACCTACGTGCTCACCACCAACAAAGTCGCTATACAATCCCGTGTGAGGTCCATGAGTACCAAAGATACTCCCTGTAGCGGGGATGGTAACGCGGACCCGCCCAAACCTGAAGGGCCCGCGCGCCCCCGTGGCTCTGTAATATCTCTCGCAGGCAATACACAGTCAATAATAAAGTTGTGCAGTGCCATCATAATCACAATTATTGCCTTCTGCTTCGATGCCTCGTAGCTACGAACGTTGTCGAGAATGCACTTCATCTTGCACATTCTAAATGAACGCTCGACAGCATTCCTCAGGGATGAGTGAAAAAATTGAAAAGCTCCTGCATTCCCGAAGGCTATGGACCATTATGGAACTCCAAAAGGTGGTACCGATGCTGCCGATACAGAGCAAGGTATCCCAGCCTGTTGGGATACCCTGAGTCCACAAGGTAGTACTTGCCTACATCGTTAACATGGTTCGGAGTTAGCTATAGATTTGCCTCGTACAAATGACAACTGTGGGAAATTGTTACCTTCCGGTGGATGCGGGAACTAATCGCCGTATTTCGCCATGGTCTTGTGCAAGATACATGTCATGCACTGATCCTGGACATCCGACACACATAAAAGTGAATCTGCAGTCAAAGTCATATACCGCAAGCACGTTCTAACTTGTGTATCCGTGCCTATTAAAATGCCTTGCGCGCTCCGCATTTGGAATTGTGACTCACATGTGTGCCATCTATTGCCCCTATAGAGTTCACAAAATGAGGGTAGAACCTCTCGCTCAGCAGCCTAGGATGAACAATCTGATACGTAGGATCTGCTAACTTAATAACGATGTTGGCAAACCTGTAGACACACTTCAGAACATGATTGAACTTTCTGGTTATTGTTCCTGCTAAGTGCTCAAATATGTTCTTCGATTGCCGTTGTGATTGCGGAGCTCCACAAGTCCACAAAAAGATTGCAAGTGCTTCCTTTGACGTGACCTCCATGGTGGACTTGATGCCATAGCTCTGCACTAGAGTGCCGTGCAGCCCGAACATGGGCTGGTACATCCTAAACATGTCGTAGCACTATTGGTCATTTACAAGTTGCATCTCGACCCACTGTAACCCAGACATCACTAGAACTCTCAAGGGTGGCCTCCTCCCAGAACTTCCTCATCACTTGAGTCACATGCCGCGAGGGCCAAGGCAACTGAGCCAGAGGAATATTCGGCCCTCTGGCCACCCCGCTACCCCCTTGCACTCATGGATGCCACTAAAAAACCCCGCACTGTCCCCGGGCAGTTAGGTCTGCAAGACTGCAACACACAACAGAAATAGCTCAACACAAATGTAATCTGCCTCACATAGCAATACCTTCTAAGGGAAAGCATCAACAACGAACTAACATCCAGAGCACTACACCCAGACAATACAGACAACCGGACCGATCAATGCACTGAAGCACAATAGACACAGCAAAGCATAGCACACAAGCACTGAGAGCAAACAATACTGACAGCTCATAGCACAACCAAAGGATAGCACACAAGCACTGACAGCTCACAACACAAGACTGTCGTAGCTTAAGAGATATGTCGCCAGGCTCCCACACAGAACACAACTGTTAAGCAAGTGGAAGCCGAGACAGAGAAAACAAGCAGGTGATATTCAGCACCAATAGTAATAGCACAACAGAAATAGCTCAACATTAATGTAATCAAGCGCACATAGCACTACCTATTAACGAAAAGCATCAATAACGAACTAATAAGCTCAGTTCACGAGACACATACGGAAAGCATGATTATTGTCCGAGCAACCGCAACAATAATGAAGTAATAACCTCAGTTAACGAAAAATGACCTCTAGTCGAGAAGCAACAGAACATAGAGAAACAACACTACACGACTTAACATGAAAGCATGGAAAGATGTTGGACCGAAGGCAATGGAAGCATAGTTCATAGATGGTTCTTCATCCCTTCCCAGGTATGCCGGATCCAATGAAGGCGACCTTGTCTGATTTCATGGCAAGAAAGCTTATGCAGTACTCCGGCTATTAAGAGCTGAGTTGCGTAGTAGTACTCGTCGCTCTTCGCACCGGCCCCGGCGTCCCCGACCATACCCATCAGCCGCGTGAACTCATCCCTAGTGGAGTCCTTCACGGGGGAACTGGGGAAGTAGCAGAACTGCTCGTTGTGTGCATCCTCTTGTAGATGTCGACGAGCCACTTGACCTGTGCGTCATGCTCACTCTGTTTGGATTAGGGGGCACCCTGTAGGGGGTGGATGACAGCCGAGACCTCTTCCCAAGGGAACTGCCTGAGGTGCCAACACTGCTCACTGTCTACAGGGGTAAGGGGGTTGGCGTCGTCGCCGTCACAGTCCAAGCCAAGCGTATTGACCCCAGGCAGGAAAGCGTACGCACTGGTGCAGGTGCTATTGTCGAAGCACACCTCCATTAGCTCCTGGTGGCGAAGGGGTTCCTTCTTGAACTTGGATGGCACACCAGCCTGCACATGGAAACAACCAAGCGGTAATCAGGCCACAAATGCCACCGAAATGCAACAGGAATGAAACTGATTGCAGGAGGTTCGTTCGCACTCACTTAGAAGGCCTCAACCCATCAGGCGTCGTTTGCCGCAATGGTGCCCGTCTCTGGGTCGATGCCAAGCCCGGAGGCGCACTGCAGCAAGCTCTTCCACGCCGCCAAAATCGCATTTCAGACTCCCATTTGTTCTTTAGCTGCTTCGCATGTAAGACCGGCCGATGCGTTGCGCTATTTTGAGCCTGAGGTTGGCATACCCTACCCAGTTCAGACAAGAATACAGGCGATTTTGGGCCACGATCTTGTCGACACTAATCTCCAAGAACGCACACATCGCCTCATCGCTCCACGACGCACATCCGGAGTCCATCTGCTGGAACAGCCCACGTCGGAGACAAACGCGACGAACACAGGCGCACACAACGGCTGTGAGCATGAATGGAGTGAAAAAAGGAAATGACCGACTTCGCATGCATGCACACAAACGGGGACCTCACCAAATTGAAATAAGGAACCATCATAGGGGACCAAAAAGCAACACAAAGAACTACCATGTACCTGCCATACTACCCATCGCACGAACAAATGCAAAAAGATGGACAAGATGAACAGGCAAACGGGCGGCACCTCACTGTTGCCGGTGCCCTTCTTGGGTGGCTTCATTTCTGTACGCAGAGGGATGATGGAAGGAGCTGTCGGAGGTGGTGGTCGCCAAATCTAAACAAGTCGCACGAGGGATGCACGGCGAGGCCAGGGACGGCGCCGAATCTGGGAAAAGACCACTACAAAGGCGGCGAGGACGGGGAGGAAAACTTGCTAGCGGCACCGACGTCCACAAGCCCGACCACCCGGTGCGGCTGTGGTCGCCTTGTCGTTCGCCACAGCAGGCGAAGTCAGTGGTGTACGAGGCAAGGGCAAGCCGGTGGACGACGAACGCAACGTCGACACTGATTGGGGAAAGAAGCTGGGGTGGGAGGTGTGCGAACTGGCGTGTTGCGAACACCCGGCTTAGGGCTTATGCTGCCCTGAGCAAGAAGCGGATGCGCTCCAACCGGCTTACCGAAGCCCGAAGCCGTAAGTTGCAGCCGGTTGGAGCGGCCCCTTAGTTAGAGAGCTTGGAAGCACCCTGCTGGAATTGTTTGCGTTGATAGACATAGCAATGAATTGAGCAAACCATTATGTGAAGTATTTGTTGGTCCAAATTAAATATAGCAAGTTCAAAACTTTATCTTGAACTTGAGAAGTGTATACCTTGGGAGTCCTGGGCCCTGTGTAGACCTTCTAAGTGTGTGCCTTCAAATGTAGAAAGGACTACACCAACTGAACAAGTCACTATTATTGGTTGAGAACTTGAGATTATATGTTGTCACTAGTTAGCTGAAACTGTCACTGAAGCTTATGACGGTTTATGTTCCATTTATACTTTCTGTCGTTAAACCAATACTCGACTTAAGGGTTGTGATTATGTTTAACAAATGTGCTTGATGGTGTTACTTCCATGTACCCTTTCTGTTGTGGCTACAGACCAAACAGAGAGAGAGATGGTAGTGGCGAGTGAGGGAGATGAGTAATGGCTTGGGTCTTCCCCCATGGCCTGTATTCCATATATATACATGTGGAGTGCTTTTACAATTATACCCTTACAGTTGATCATCCCCCACAGGGGCATCTATGTCATTACACATGGCCTATTCTGAGCCTTGTAACCTCCTACTAGGCCTGCTGGGTTTAGGTGGGGGCCACCCCTACAACAGGAGCCTCTCATGGAGAAGGGCTTCACAGGGCCGAAACCATGTTGTCGAGTCCTTTGGCCCCCTCCGTCCCTGCGGCCTGTGAGCTTTTTCCGAACTTGACCAGGGGCTGAGGCCATAGCCGAAGTAGACGCGCGCGCTCCGTCCCCTACCCTTCGAATGGGTGGCGGTGGAGCTGGCGCCTAGACGAAGTAGACGCGCGCTCTCCGTCCCGTACCCTTCGAACGGGTGGCGGCGAAGCTGGCGCCTGGTCGAAGTAGACGTGCGCGCTCCGTCCCGTACCCTTCGAACGGGTGGCGGCGGAGCTGGCGCCTGGTCGAAGTAGACGCGCGCGCTCCGTCCTGGCGCCTGGCCGAAGTAGACGCGCGCGCTCCGCCCCGTACCCTTCGAACGGGTGGCAGCGGAGCTGGCGCCTAGCCGAAGTAGACGCGCGCGCTCCGCCCCCTACCCTTCGAACGGGTGGCAGCGGAGCTGGCGCCTAGCCGAAGTAGACGCGCGCGCTCCGCCCCCTACCCTTCGAACGGGTGGCAGCCGAAGTAGACGCGCGCGCTCCGTCTCCTACCCTTCGAACGGGTGGCAGCGGAGCTGGCGCCTAGTCGAAGTAGACGCGCACGCTCCGTCCCCTACCCTTCGAACGGGTGGCGGCGGAGCTGGCGCCTGGTCGAAGTAGACGCGCGCACTCCGTCCCCTGCGGGCGTAGCCGGGACTGTCGGGGCGGGGTTTAAACTTCTTGGATCCGGGGTTCTTGCTGGGGGCGGGGCCGAAACCGTGGGCGATGTGGTGGTGAAGGCGGGTGCTGTACCGCCGGCTTTCCCGCGTTTCGCAGCTGCTACGGCCTCGCGGCCTGATAGTGCGCTTTAAATGACGGCTGGAATCGTGCCGACGCCTGGCCTGTCAGAGGGCAGGCTGTCGCGTTATGCAGTCTGCCTTCGCGTGGGTGGGGCACGCGGCAGCTTGCAACTGGCGCGTCGTGGGATGTGAGCGGTTGCGTGCTCGCGGCTGTTCGCTGCTTCCCCAGGGAGGCGGGACGCGTGTCGAGCGCGTACTGGGGTTGTGTGCTGCCTGGCCACCTACCCGGCGCGCCCCTCCAGGTACCGACGGTTCTTCTTTCCAGATCGTGTGTATTCGAACCGCTGGGGTTCTGGCCTAACTGCGCTTTCTGGCCGTGGGGGAGGCGAGCGGGCTTTATAAGGTGCCCTCACCGCGATGGGAGCACCTTTGTCCCGCTTGCCACTTAGTTCTGGTTTATTCCGTGCCGGTAGTAGCGCGACTTCCTGCCTTGGTTTGTTTTACCCTGCCTTTAGGAGACAATGGCCAGCCATGGCGACGCGTCTCGCCCTCCCAGCGGCGGCTCCTCGTCTAGTTGGGACAAGTTGTCCTTCCCTTCTGGGGATTACAAGCTGGTGGTGCGGGGGCGCTCGCATGCCGACAGGCGATGGGACGCCATGGAATACTCGGGGGGCCGCTGTTCCCGCGTGTTGGGAAAGAGCCGCGTGACCGAGGAGACGTTGCAACGGCTTGTTCGCGACGGGAAGATCGAGGATCGGGATGGGGCTCGCCTACCCCGTCGCAACGAAACGGAGCCGAAGCCCCGGGAGACAGAGACTATCGTCTTCGTCGCGTTCTTTGACGCCAGCCTTCGCATGCCCTCAAAGATGTTTGTGGGCGAAGTCTTGCGAACTTATGGGTTGGAGTTAGCGCAGCTGACGCCGAGCGCCATAGTCCGCCTGGCTGTGTTCACCTGGGCGACGCGGACGGAGGGCCGGTATCCGAGCGTGAGCCTGTTCGCCACCCTGCACGACGCCTGCTGCCGCCCCAAGAAGGCTGGAGATGGAGCTATTTCCAATTTTGGCAGCGTGGACTTCGTGCTGCGATCGTCCTGCACAACGCTGTTCCCCGCGCCGGCCGCCCTGGGGAAGTGGGAGTCCAGCTGGACGCGGTGGTGGTTTTATTACCACGTGACCGGCCCGAGTGGCCTGCTGTGCCGAGGCGGGCCCATCTCGTTCAACACTTCGCCAAGCGTGAAGCCGGAGGCTGACGACGCGCAGAGACTCTGGAGGCTTGTCGGCGTCGCCCGCCGGCTAAGTATGTGTGACCTGGCCGAAGAGTTCACGATGTACGGGGTGGCGCCGCTGTCTTCCCGGTGGAAATACACGGGCCGGGGCGATGACTGAGCGGACGGGATCAGCCCGCCAGTGTCCCGCCTGCTTCCGCCCTCCGCCCCTTGTAAGTTGTTTTAGAGTGCAGCAGGCATCTCTTGACGTATCCGCACTTGTTCTCACGTGGTCGCCCTGCTGTCTCTTGTGCAGTGGCTCGGCTGGAAGACGCGGAGCGCGCGACTGAGGTGTTCCTCGGCCCGTACACACTCGAGGAGCACAAGCTACGCGAGGCCGCGACCCAAACGGCGAAGCCAGGGCGGGTGAACCGCACATGCGAAGTCTTGGGTATTGCTGTGCCGGAACGCCCGATACCAACGGAGATTCCCGCGAGGACTTCGGGTCATCATGGCGGTGGCGGCCGCGCAGACGTCTCGTCTTCGCGGCGTCGGGCTCGCTCCGATGCTGTCGTGCTCAGCCTGCCAGCCGCCTCGGCGGCCGACACTGCTGGGGCAGGACGCCCGACAGGTGACGCGCCCGGCCGGACCAGTTCGGCGGGGCGCGCCACCTCGATTCCGTCGGCCGCACTATCCGGAGACTCTGCTGAGCGTACGGGCACGGCCTTCACCAGTCCGGAGCCCGCCAACCCGGAAAGGAACGTTACGCCTGACGAGGGGGCCGTGGCCGCTGGTGCTGCTGCTACCAGGGACACGTCCGGCGCTGCGGAGACCGAAGGTGGAGTAGGGGCTGCGGCCGCTAACGTCACGGAGGAATCGCCCTCGGTTCCTCAGCCGAAACGTCCTCGGATGCAGTCTCCCCCGCCTCCGAAGGGTCGCTACAACGTTACAGGCCCCATGCTTGGGATTGTGGCCGTGGCCCCGATGTCGCCGAGGGGGCCACGCCCCCGACCACCGAGGCGCTCACGCCCCGCTTGGTGGCCTAACAGACACCACCCCCTACTGCGGTGAGGGGGGCCGGAGGTAAGCATGGCTCCCTGTCTCCGCTCGACTTCGCTAAACTCTCTCCGATCTGCTCGCTCATTCCGTCAGCATCAATCGAGACGAGGTCTCCCGGACGTGGTGACGGATCGAGCAGCAGGGGAGTGCGCGAAGTCCAAAACCTTGTGCAGGGTGTCGCGTCGGTATCTGCCGCTGTCGAAGCAGCCGAAGCCTTCATAGCCCTTGGCGCGGTGGGGTCCGAACCCGTCTTGTCCGACTACCTCCCGCGTCCGGAGATACTCCGTGCTCTTACCATGGCTGCAGAACGCGCCAGTGGCAGCCTTGACCAGCGGATGCTATCATCATGCGAGGGAGACCACCTGGCGCTGCGGGCTTCGGAAATAAGGGTGAGTACGTGGGCCACGTGTTTTGTATGGTGCTACCGGGCGCCTGGTGACTTCCATTGCTGCTTTCAGACGCTTGTCATCAGCGACGCGCTGGACGAGGCCCGCATCCGGGAGCGGAGGGCCCTAGAAGCCAGGCTTCGTGAAGCGGATGACGCTCACGCGACCAAGGACGAAGAGCTCCGCGCGCTGGAGGGTGCCTTGTCATCCCTACAAGTCGAGGCCGAGGAAGCCGAACGCGCCGCTGCAGAGGAACGCGCCTCCTTCCTGCAGCAGATTGCCGCCTTGGAGGGGGAGAAGACCCAGCTGGCGGAGACTCTTGCAGGGAAGGCCCGCGCCTTGGACGATGCGTCCACTTCAGCCTGGGGGGCAATGGAGTCTCTGAACCGGGCCCTCCGTGATCTGTGCGTTGACGTGCCCGACGGGAGGGGGCGGGCGGACCTGATGGAGACGCTTGGGCTGATCGAGGAGGGGGCGGGCGTCGCGCTTCACAGCGCCAAGACCTTCGGGGAGCATTGCGGCTATCTTGGCGCGTGTCTTGCCCTCGGCGTGCTTCACACCCGTGGGTGTAGGCATATGCAGGAGCTGGCAAACCCTCACCTGGATCTTCCTGGCCGGCCGGAGGCGTTGCCGGACGCTATTCGCTCCATCGAGCCTAGCCTCCGGAACTTCCACCGGCGGATCTGGAGTCGCGTCGGGGAGGATGCGGCGAGGGTTGCAGTACAGCAAACGCTGCGCGGGGGAGGGGACTTCCTTTGTTGGCTCGAAGAGGTTACCCGAGGCCATGGCAGCAGCACGGGCCCCTCGGCGCCGCGCGAAGACTGAGGCGTTGGTCATGTCAGGCGGAGGGAGGGGGGGTTCACGCTTGCGCGCCCATACCTGTAATCATTTGACCACATGTTTTTGCAATGGAACGACGCACCATTTATTCTTACTGTGGTAAGCTGTGGTTTGAGCCGTCGACGCCTTTTTTATAGTCCGTAGACTGTCGCGTGCGGAGGCGGTCCTCAACGCTACGACTTAATTTATAGTCCGTGGACTGGTGCGTGCGGAGGCGGACCTCGACGCTACGTCTTATTTATAGTCCGCGGACTCTCGCGTGCGGAGGCGGACCTCGACGCTACGTCTTATTTATAGTCCGCGGACTCTCGCGTGCGGAGGCAGACCTCGACGCTACGTCTTATTTATAGTCCGCGGACTCTCGCGTGCGGAGGCGGACCTCGACGCTACGTCTTATTTAAAGTCCGTAGACTGGTGCGTGCGGAGGCGGACCTCGACGCTACGTCTTATTTATAGTCCGCGGACTCACGCGTGCGGAGGCGGACCTCGACGCTGCGTCTTATTTAAAGTCCGTAGACTGGTGCGTGCGGAGGTGGACCTCGACGCTACGTCTTATTTATAGTCCGCGGACTCTCGCGTGCGGAGGCGGACCTCGACGCTACGCCTTACTTAAAGTCCGTAGACTGGTGCGTGCGGAGGCGGACCTCGACGCTACGTCTTATTTATAGTCCGCGGACTCTCGCGTGCGGAGGCGGACCTCGACGCTACGTCTTATTTAAAGTCCGTAGACTGGTGCGTGCGGAGGCGGACCTCGACGCTACGTCTTATTTATAGTCCGCGGACTCTCGCGTGCGGAGGCGGACCTCGACGCTACGCCTTATTTAAAGTCTGTAGACTGGTGCGTGCGGAGGCGGACCTCGACGCTACGTCTTATTTATAGTCCGCGGACTCTCGCGTGCGGAGGCGGACCTCGACGCTACGCCTTATTTAAAGTCCGTAGACTGGTGCGTGCGGAGGCGGACCTGGACGCTACGTCTTATTTATAGTCCGCGGACTCTCGCGTGCGGAGGCGGACCTCGACGCTACGCCTTATTTAAAGTCCGTAGACTGGTGCGTGCGGAGGCGGACCTCGACGCTACGTCTTATTTATAGTCCGCGGACTGTCGCGTGCGGAGGCGGACCTCGACGCTACGTCTTATTTAAAGTCCGTAGACTGGTGCTTGCGGAGGCGGACCTCGACGCTACGTCTTATTTATAGTCCGCGGACTCTCGCGTGCGGAGGCGGACCTCGACGCTACGTCTTATTTATAGTCCGTAGACTGGTGCGTGCGGAGGCGGACCTCGACGCTACGTCTTATTTATAGTCCGCGGACTCTCGCGTGCGGAGGCGGACCTCGACGCTACGTCTTATTTATAGTCCGCGGACTCTCGCGTGCGGAGGCGGACCTCGACGCTACGTCTTATTTAAAGTCCGTAGACTGGTATACCTGCGCGCGGGGGTGACCCCTTACACATTGCGGCTAGACAATGTTATTTGTGGGAACGGCGATCTTTATTGAATGCCCGTTTGCGCGGGCGAGCACCGTACAAGGAGGGGCTGATGCCATTATAACCTTTGTCCCGCGTCTAGGCGTAATATCGCCGCAGCTTGTCCGCATTCCATGTGTGGCGGAGAGTTTGCCCCTCAAGTGTGGCGAGGCGGTACGCTCCCTTCTGCAATGCTTCAGCCACAATGTATGGACCTTCCCACTTTGACTCCAGCTTGCCAACGGTCTCCGCATGGAGTGCCGTTCTCAGGACGAGATCCCCGGCCTTGAACCTTCGCGGATATACGGACCGGTCTTGAGTACGCACTGTCTGCCGCACGTACTTTTCGACGTGTTGGGCTGCGCTTGCTCGCGCCCCGTCGAGGAGGTCCAGGGACACGCGACGCTCTTCGTCAGGCGTTTGGACGAGGACCCTCCGCGATCCAGCCTTTATTTCTTCAGGCGTGACCGCCTCGTCGTCGAAAAGAAGCTTGAAGGGTGTGAACCCTGTCGGGCGTGTTACCGTTGTGCGAAGAGACCAGAGGACACTGTGAAGCTCGCTCGGCCACCTGCCCTTCGGCAACCCGACTAGGCGTTTTTTGACGGCGACAAAGATGGCACCGTTCGCCCTTTCGACTGCCCCGTTGGACTGGGGGTGCCCCACCGAGGCGAACCGAATCATGATGCCCATGTCACGGCAGAACTCCTTGAATGGGGCGGCGTCAAACTGCAGGCCGTTGTCGACAGTGAGTTCCCTGGGTACGCCGAAGCGACATATGATGTTCTGCCAGAGGAAACGCTGCATGGCCGCCGAGGTTATCTTGGATAGGGCTACCGCCTCCGGCCACCTGGAAAAGTATTCCAGGGCGACTACCACGAACCGCAGGTCTCCTGGGGCTCGGGGGAGCGGTCCCACTATGTCGACGCCCCAGCGTGCCAACGGCCACACCGGGGGAATAGGATTGAGGTTCGTCGGGGGCCTGCGGATGATGCGCCCCATCCACTGGCACCCCTGGCATCGACGCACGAGGTCCTGGGCGTCAGTGATGGCAGTCGGCCAGTAAAAGTCTTGCCTGAACGCTTTGCCGACCAATGACCTCGGCGCGAGGTGAGACCCGCAGGCCCCCGCGTGGGTCTCCGCGAGGAGCTTCTTGCCTTCTTCGCGGGAGAGGCAGCGCAGAAGTGGTGCACAGACTCCCTGCTTGTAGAGCGTCCCTTCAAACACCTGGAATGATCTGGCACGGTGCTGCAGACGCCGGAGCTCGACGTGGTCCTCTGGCTCGGCGATGCCCTGCAGGAAATTAAAGATGGGCTCTCGCCAGTCGCCCTGCTGGACGACGTGGTGAACGAGGGCTGCGTCCCGGTTGTCCTGCGCGATGGCCGCCTGCGGCAATACTTCGTAAAACGCCTCGTCAGGGGGTGGCAGCTGCTGGCTGGCCGCCTTCGCGAGAGCGTCGGCCTGCTCATTTTCCGCGCGAGGGATGGCTTTGACCGTAATGCCCAAGAAATGCCTTTCCCTTGCTCTTACGGCGGCGAGGTATTTGGCCAGCTCGGGGTCCTTGGCTTGATATGACTTGTCTACGTGGCCAGCCACCAAACGCGAGTCCGTGCGGACGAGCACTCGCCGCGCACCGATTGCCTTGAGCTTGGTCAGGCCGAAGAGTAGCGCTTCATACTCCGCTGTGTTGTTGGTGGCCGGAAACGCGAGGTGCGCCGAGTACGATAGGCGCTGCCCCTCGTATGTGACAATTACCGCGCCCACACCCGCGCCCGCGACACCGTAAGCCCCATCGACGGTGAGGGTCCAGACCGGGTCGTCGTGCTTCTGAGCAGGCTGAGCCGGCGGGGTCCATTCTGCGAGAAAGTCGGCGAGGACTTGAGATTTGATTGCCGTCCTTGAGGCGTATGTCAGGGAAAACGGGGCGAGCTCGGCCGCCCACTTGCCAATGCGTCCCGTGGATTCCTTGTTGTGCAGCATCTCCGCCAGCGGGAATGAGGAAGGCACTGTGATTGGATGGGCCAAAAAATAATGCCGGAGCTTCCTGGAGGCCATGACCAACGCGTAAGCGAGCTTCTCAAGCTCTGTATACCTAGTCTTGGCGCCTTGAAGGGCCTCGGAGACGAAGTATGCAGGCTGTTGTACGGCGCCTTCCTCTAGGACGAGGACGGCACTGACCGCTGTAGCTGACGCGGCCAGATAGAGCAGGAGGGGAGCCTCTGGTGCTGGGGCGACCAGAGTGGGGAGACTCGCCAGGTGTTTCTTGAGCGCGTTGAAGGCCTCCGCACAGTCACCATCCCAACGAAATCCGTCGCACCCGCGGAGTGTCTTAAAAAATGGCAAACCTCACTCCGCCGCCCTGGATAGGAAGCGACTCAAGGCTGCCATGCGGCCCGCCAGCCTCTGGACTTCTCTCGTCGTCTTGGGCGGCTCCATACCCAAGATAGCGTCGACCTTATCAGGGTTCGCCTGGATGCCCCGCCCGGACACGAGGAATCCCAGAAGTTTGCCCGCCTGCACGCCGAAGACGCACTTGTCGGGGTTGAGCTTGATGCCGGCTTTCCTGAGGTTGTCGAAGGTCTCCTGAAGGTCCCGGCCATGCAAAGCGAGCTGCCGGGTTGTGACTACCACGTCATCGACGTAGGCCTCGACGTTCCTCCCGAGCTGGGCGGCCAGGGCAATGGCGACGAGGCGAGTAAAGGTGGCACTCGCGTTCTTCAAGCCAAAGGGCATCCTGATGAAACAGAAGGTGCCGATTGGTGTGATGAAGCTAGTCTTGCTCTCGTCGTCTTCCGCCATGTATACCTGGTGGTAGCCGGAGTAGGCATCTAAGAAACTCATTAGCTCGCACCCCGCGGTAGCGTCGACCAACTGATCGATGCGCGGCAAGGGGTAATTGTCCTTTGGGCACGCCTTGTTGAGCGCCGTAAAATCGATGCACATACGCCAGGCTCCACTAGCCTTCTTGACCAATACTGGGTTGGCGAGCCACTCTGGGTGGTGGACCTCGCGGATGACCCCAGCTCGAAGAAGCTTGGCCACCTCCACCTTGGCCGCCTGCTGCCGATCCATGGACATGCGGCGAAGCTTTTGCTTGACCGGCTTGGCGTCGGGGCGGACCGCCAAGCGGTGCTCGATTACGGCGCGGTCCACGCTCTTGATATCTTCTGGTGACCATGCAAAGATGTCGGTGTTGTTTCGAAGCACCTGGAGTAAATCTTGCTCGACCTCTGGGGGGAGCCCCTCACCGATAGACACAAACTGCCCCTCCGCCTGGAGCGGTACCCTTTTGACTCCGCCCTCGGGCCGAGGCTTAGGCGTCCATCCCGGGGCGGAGGGCGCGTCACCAAGCATGTCCGGTATGGCGAGCACCGGGCGATGCAGATCTTGGCTGCCGACTTCGATGCGCCTGGCAAGGTCTTGGTTGCCGAAGACGGTGATGACACCCTCCGGTCCCGAGAGCTTCATACATAAGAAGGCATGGTGTGGGACCGCCTCGAAGGAGTTGATGGCGGGCCGTCCCAATATGACGTTGTAGGGGTGTGCGATGTCCACAACGTCGAAGACGACATGCTGGGACCGGATGTTACTCCCCTGGTGGAGCGTGACGGGGAGGGATACCTGCCCTATGGCCTGCAGCGGCTGACCTCCGATGCCCTGAAGCGGAGCTCCTGCGTGCTCCATACGACTTCGGTGGGTTCCCATACGATCGAGGGCCCTTGTGAACAGAATGTTCGCAGAGCTCCCCCCGTCGACAAGGATGCGCCTGACGTCGCAACCCGCGATGTGGGCCCGGATGACCAAAGGATCTTGATGAGGGAACTCCACGCCCCTAGCGTCATTCACGGTGAAGGTGATGTTGCGGGGCGGCAGCCACAATTGCGGCTGCTCCACGGGGGCCCCTGATAGGGAGCCTCCGGTGATGACGTTGACGGCGCGGCACCGTGCGTCCTCCCTGGCTGAAGCTTGCGAGGGGCTGCCCCTCGGATGCCACTCCTGGACCTCGGCAGGGAGCCGGAGGGGCGAGTCCCGAGGTGCGGCCATCGCTCGTCGCAACTCCACGACCGCGGTGCACGTCTTCGTGTAGTGATTACCATAACTGTGCACCTCGCACCACTTGCCGTAATAGAGTTGCTCTTGCTCCGCCCGGGGTCGCTCGTCGCGGCCGAGTCCGCCTTCGCGTCCTCGAAGGGCATTCTCGATGACGAAGGTATGGCGGGCCTTTTGTGGTCTGCGCTGGTGACGCCGGGGCTTGCGTCTGCTCTTCGGAGAGCCTTCCGGCGCCCCGGTGCTGTTGTTCCCAGGGGGTCCACACGGGCTGTAGACTGCGGACCTGCTTCGAGGGGTCGTCGCCCACCCCCTCGTCGTATGTCGAGCGCGTCGCTTGAGCAAGATCGAGGGTGGAAGCGCCGCGTCTCCGCGCATCTTCCTCAGCCCGCGCATACCCCTCCATCTTGTCGAAGAGCCACGCCACCTGCTGCGGTCCTGCCGAAAGCGGGGACTCTGGATCGACGCGTCGCAGCGGCGCGCGGCTGGGCGTGGGGGCGTCGCGGCTGTCCGCCCTTTCCGGCGCGGGCTGTGGCGGGGCCACTGGCGCGGCCTGCTGGCTTCGAGCCTCTTGCATGTCACGAACAGCCCCGTGAAGGTCCCCTAGCTCCCGCTGGAACGCGCTGAGGGCCGCCCGTAGCGCGCTTTCTGCTGCCGGCGCAGGCGGGGCCGCCGATGCGCCCCGCGGGCGGGTCGGCACGGGTACGGTCCTCGCGGTGCCGACGGCGGGGTCGGTCGTCGCGGTGCCGACGGCGGGGTCGGCCGTCGCGGCAGCGCGAGCGTCGACATCCTTGACAGCTGCGACCACGCCGCCACCCGCGCCCGCGACAGCCGACGCCGAAACCCCAGAGCTCATGCGACGCCCCGCCCCGGCCGTCTTCTTTCCCTTCGCCGCCGTCGACGAAGCCTTTTCCGGTGCCATCCTCCTTCGAACTTCAGGCTTACCCCTGTCCTCCCCACGGACGGCGCCAACTGTTGTGGCTACAAACCAAACAGAGAGAGAGATGGTTAGGGCTGAAAACGGTCGGAAACGATCGGTAGGAGGTCAAATCACTTTCAGTTTCACATTATTTTCTCGAAAACGAAATCGATACGATATTGTCGGAAACGAGAACGACATCGATATCCCGGTAAATTCGGAAACGAAACTATTCGATCCAAAGTGCATCGATAACGATCGAAAATCATGAAAGCGATATCTAAAATACAATAAACACATTACACACCAATCTGCACAGCATGACAATAGCTGTATATATTGACCTAGTGACATGCGTCATTTTTATATTTATTTACCCGTCATTTTACCCTCATATTTTTCATATTTTGAGACCATTTATCATCATTTACACGTTTTTCTATAATTAATTGCTCAATTTGGATCATTTTACATTTTTTGTGCTTTTTTCGCAGGCTGGCGTGATCGAGGCGCATAAACGACAAATTTGGCATTCCAGGACTGCTCTGTACAAATGTGTGCATCGTCACGGACGCGTAGAACCTTTTCGCGAAGAAATCAGAGTTTTTGAGGGCCAAAACAGAAGAAAATACTAATGAGGAAGGACCTCCTTGTAAACCCTATAATCCTTGAGGGCTAAGCTGCAAAAATGCCAAAAAAATCCCCATCTACTCAAAGCCGCCGCCGCTGCCTGTGGAAGAGCTCGAGCCTGGCTTTCTCTGTCCTTGGTCCCCCTTTGCTCCTCTCTTCTCACCCCCACTCTTCTCTATTTCCGGCCGCCGGCGAGGCCAGACCGGCTCGCCGGCGCGCCACCTCTTCCGCCCTTCTCCGCCGACTCTCCCCTCTGCTGATCCTCCACTCCACCACAGAGCGCCGCCATCACCTCTGCTCCTCGGTCCGCCAGCGCGCCGCCATCTCGCCGGTTGACGAGCCTCCTCTCGTGCGCTGCGCCCCCGTTGCTCTCGCTTCCTCTCCACATCCGGCGCCAACCACACCTCCACCCGCCGCTCCAGATCCACCGGCCGCCGATTGCTCTCTTCCGCCGCCCCTTCTCGTCTTCTCCGCTCACCGCCACCTCTACTCGCCGGCACGCCACCACAGTGCGTGCGTGGAGATGCGGATGGAGGCGTGGGGATGGAGGCGTGCGTGGGGATGGAGGCGGCGGCGGCTGCTGGAGATGCGGAGCGGATGGGTGGAGGAGGTGGGGTGTGGCCGTGTGGGAGACGGAGACGCAGACGCGACGCCGAGACGGAATGGGGAGACCGGAGACTAATCGACGGTAATGGGTCTGAGGGTCTCGGCGTGGGATCGGTAATTATCGGTTAAATACGGTATTTTTCGAAAACGATCGGAAGAGAGCTAAATCGTTTTCGTTTTCATTATCGGATGTTTTTACCGTTCTCGTTTCCGTTTTATCAGTTACCGTCACCGTTTCCGTTTAGGGGAAAAAATCGATAATTTCTCAAAAACGATTTTCGGTAACGGAGAATTACCGTTTTTCGTTTTCAGCCCTAGAGATGGTAGTGGAGAGTGAGGGAGATGAGTAATGGCTTGGGTCTTCCCCCATGGCCTGTATTCCATATATATACATGGGGAGTGCTTTTACAATTATACCCTTATTGATCATCCCCCATAGGGGCATCTATGTCATTACACATGGCCTATTCTGAGCCTTGTAACCTCCTACTAGGCCTGCTGGGTTTAGGTGGGGGCCACCCCTACAACACTTTCGATAATACATTAGTGTGACAATGAGAAAGGATGGACAATGTGACATACATACAATAGCGCTTGTAACCATGTGCATTAGACTATTAGCCTATTAGAACATTATTACCCATACTACAAAATAGGGCATATAGGTTACACGAGATTTTTCTTGAAAGGTAGATGCAGGGTTCAAAAACCCACCAGTTACTGGCCGGTAACCACCGGTTACCAGTTCTACCGGTGGGGATCAGTAATCGAAAAAACCGGCCAAATTCAAATTTTGATTTTCGAATTTTGACCGGTTTTTCCGGTTACCGGTTTCAAAACAGCCCAAAATTCAAATTTTGATTTTTGAAGTTTGGCCGGTTTTCCAATTACCGGCCGGTTACTGTTACCGGCCGCCGGGCGGGTTTCTCCCGGTTCCGAGATTTGTATCCTTGGGCAGATGCCACCAGTTCCTGGCCAATACCTCTCATCTCAATCCTAATCGTTTTAGGAATCACCAAACATGTTCTATTGCAGATGTAGGCACTATTTTCTTGTAGACAAGATTGATAGGAAAATCACTGAACATGTTCTATTTCAAACGTAGGCACTATTTTCTTCAATTATGTGGCAGTGTGACAACGTAGGCACTATTTTCTTGTAGACAAGACTGATATAAATTCTGGGAGTGTTACCTGAATGTAGTCAATAGGCTTTGAAGCAGTTAGAAATGAGCGAGCACTGATAAAGCGGCCAAAGTCAATGTAACCCTGAGAGATGAATAAATGCATTGCATTATCCAGATAATGACCAAGATGAAAGCATTTGATATTCATTGAGGGCAACATATATATCAAAAATTCAAAATAATTAAATAGGTAATGGAACAAAGCTTAAAATGTATGCTACCAATATTGCAAGACAGAATATTTAAATACAAAAAAGCAAATAGAACGGTACAACTAAAAGAGAAAGCACAGACAAGCAGATAAATGACGACTAACAATGTTGGAACTGATAGACGATTGATGTTGGAACTACGAGGCTGCTGTATCTTAGGACAAGGGTACAATTTACAACTCAACACATTGCAGTGTACCTTCTCTACACCCTAGAAATACAGATTGGCACCTTAGGACATGGATACAATTGCACAATGTACAAACAGGATGCTACTGCATCACCATTTAAGAATGCAACGAGTTTACCTTGATAAACTTAACATAAGATGGAGATTACACCATAAATCACCAATAAAGAAGAAAAAATGGCATGCCACATTTTCATACCATTTGAGATCTTTTCTGCACATCTTTGCATAACCGGACAACCAAATCAGAAGGTAACGAGCCCTGATAATGACAATATATTGTGAGCATATATCTGGATACACTTCTGATAAAATAAGATAGATGCAACCAGACTACAGGATTCATTCCGAATATATTATAATGAATTTATGATAATTACCTTTTCATTATATTCGAAATCCTTTCCGACCAGGTATGTCTAGCAGCAGCTTAGGAGACAAAAATATGAAAGAATTTAATGTTGTTTCAAAGTAAATATGCCTAGAGAATAGCAGGATTATCAGGATACAAAGTCAACAAGGTGGCTATCATTGTCAAAGGTATAACAATCAGAACTTGGAACAACAACAGCAGTGGCCGGTACATGCATGTAGGCAACCACCAATAGCACTGCAGCAAGTAATGGAAACTATTAAGGAACTGCCAGACCCAATAACATCCATTCCTTACAATACTTAATGTCAAACTTCAAATGAATTTATGCAAAACATAACCATGTTGATTTAACATACTGAAAATAAGACTAGAAAAGGAACTGTTCTATATTTGAACTTAGAATCATGTTTGTGAGCTAGTATGATTGTCGAAATAAGAAACCAGAGGGTCCTGGCAGAATCAAAGTTAACAGTTAATGTACCTAACTAACATATACTACTCTAAATTATCAAACAGGAATCAATATATCATAAAGGAATAGATGCTACTGAAAGCAATAATAGAATTGTGGAATTTCAATTGCTGAATTGATAGACATGTGAGCCAAGAAAACTTTTCATTGCATAAAAGTTGCTCAGAATACCAGATGAAATGTATAGTTCAAGAAATACTTTCAATTATACATTTTTCTTTTAACCAGATGCACAAAACAACAAAAGCTGTGAGTCCCAATCCATAAAAAAAATTGTCTCCAACCGACATCACGCTTTATGCCAAAGCAAAGTATATCTGGTTATCACACAACTATAATTGGAAGTGATTTTAAAATCCTAAAAACGTTGTTCTTATTATCAAAAGACAGACCAGAGGAGATAGTGCTTTTAAAAGCACAAGGTGCTCAAAAGATAGTGCTTTTAAAAGCACAAGGTGCTCAAAAGTACCTATGATCAACAGACGAATAGCATTGATGGGACAGGAAGCCAAGGTGTTCCAGTTTAGCAACATCCTGCTCAGGTTTTAAAAACAATGCCCTGTTAGAACTGTATGATGTACCATCAATAATTTATTCAAGGTAATTCATTATCAATTTGCCCTCCACCCTGTAATTACATTTTCATCAGACATTATGACATAGCAAAGAATTTTTCTAAGACTCACTTCACAGGCATTCACTGTAATGTTAACATATCATTTTATTGGTTTTAACATGCAAACACTCAATTTTCTAAGGTCAAGTACTTAAGTTACAACATGAAATGGCGGGCCATTTTTAGTGTGGTATCTTTTAGTGACAGGGGCGGACCTAACGTGGGACATGGGGGTTCAGTTGAACCCCCAAAAATATGGAAAAATAAACTGCTACTGGTACTCCACAACGCAGCAAGCAAATCCACCACAAACTCCATGGACTGGACTAACCATCCCAGAAAGGAAGATTTGGATGAGATTGCTCACGGAAAAGAAACGATCCTCAGGACAAAGCTCACTCTGAGAACAACAATCCAAGCAAGCTAGGGCTTCCTTACCAGCGAAAGAAAGATCAATCCGGCAGAGCGGAGGAGGACGACGACGCCTACGAGAGAAGAATTCCTTCGCTTCGAGGGTTAAATGACGTTGGCGTGAGAATTTGAGACAAACGGCGAAGCAATATCCGCCGCCGCCGTCGCGACGAGATGTGGAGAAGAGTTCAAGGAAGAGGATGGGCAGGAACAAGAGACGAGAGAGGTTTGAGATTGGGCTGTGAGGATTGCGAATTTGGGGAGGAGGAGGAGGAGGAGGAGGAAGGAGGAGATTGAGGATTGTGACGATGGTCCGGGTTCGTGTGGAAGAAAAAGAGACTCATTGAAGGTCGATATGTCATGGCGCTGGCCACTGTATGGCTCGGGTATCGGGTTTGCTAGTTTTGTTTTGGTGCACGCATAGATCAGCTGATGACTGGTGGTGTAAATTAGTGTCAATTAAGAGAAGAAAAAGAGAGTAGCAACGAGATAAGAACTGCGAAAAATAAAAAGAGGAAAAGGGAGGAGGAGGTTGTGGCTTTCTCGGTCCTCGCTTGAGTATTGGATTGGAAAAAAACTAGTAAATCGACTAATCTGCTATATTATTCTCTTGTAATTATAGGTACTGTACGAGAGTAATTTAGAAATATCATCTACTAGATAATTATAGAGAAATTCGATAGCTTTCTACACAATATTTATTTGTGTTGATCGAATAAATAGATTTTAAGCTATGAATTTTGTAATCCAGCTGTCTGGTAAATTTATCATCTTCTAGTAGCATATATTGATCTATAGATTAAAATTACTAGATGAAATAATTTGGATGATTTATCGACATGAAAGATGTAGATAATTAAGGATTCTAGAGAGCCCATGAACATGATTTTTCAACGAGTAAGATAAAAGTTATGAATATTGGAATACTACTGTTAAGGACTGGTTGCTCGCGGATTTGGTGGATGGTGGATGTGAATAAGTATATATGGCCTGGATTTGCGATAAGAATCAAATGTTTTAAGATGTATCTCTCAAAATATACTCCCTCAGTTGCAAATACGGTCTCCAAAATGTAACTTTGACCACTAATTTGTATTCTAATATGTTTGTAAAACCCAATAAATTATAATATTATGAAAGTATATTTCAAGACAAATATATACATATGATTTTCTTGTATTAAATGTAAATTTATAAAAAAATATCGATAGTTAAAGTTTTGAAAGTTTGACTACAATTATCTCAAAACGACATGTATTTGTGACTGAAGGAAGTATTTATTTAGTTAATACTCAATTCAGAAAAAATGTAATTATCAAAGTGTAATGCTAGCTTACTTTATCAAGCACATGCACTCAACTACTTTATCATAAATGATAGAGTTATTTTTCCTCAAAAGTGTCCAATTAAAATAATTGAAAATCTTCCTTAAATCTAGATAGTTTCCTAGAAATATCTAGATATTTTATTCGAATGAATTTGATGGTGCCAATTGTCATAAATCTAGTGGTCACAAGAATTTATATAAACCTTTCAATCCAAAATATACATCATTTGGTATAGTTGGTTTTGGTTTATAAATATTTATATTTTATGTTTCGAAAGCAATATGTCGTCAAAGTGCACACATTAATTGTTATTCTTAGAGGCGACATATGTCAAAAACAAAAATATGTCAAAAACAAAAATATGTACTACTTCTTTTTCTATGTGTGTGAAAAATATCATTTAATATGCTAATACAGAAAATAAGAAAAGAGAAATGGGTTAAAGTTAATATCTATTTAAAAACAGAGTGCGCACTTGTGTTGTCAACTAAAGTTGTAATAGTTTTACTCTAAAAAGTTGTAATTGTGCTACCACCAAATAAAGTGTTAGTATTAGTTTATTATTTCAAATTTTTTAGTGTTATTGACTTTCAATAGACTTAGAAATGTGATTTTTATCTTTAGTTTTTATAAACCGATATAAGTTTATATTTAAAAAAATATAACACAAAGTAATTTTTGAACACCCATTTATATAATCCTAAATCCGCCATTGTTTAGTGATGGTTGGGAAGCTCATCATTGGTTGTTTTTGCGTTCTTCAGAAGACCTCTATTTCTCAACCATTATGTCCATACTTCTAACACGCAGAATAGAGAGTTTTGCATCAGGTACATTCAACAACATATTTTCCTAGGTTACATAGCAGCTCGGGCTAGCTAGACACAGCGTATTTGTGTTGGTCATCCAGCCACATAATCAAAGCTCAAACCTACTACCTGAGCCATTGAATGGCATGCAGTGGTTCCTAGTTCTAGTGTTCCAAAAGACCCCACCGCCGTGATTTTGGCCTGAGCGGTTGGCTGGGCGGGGTATCAAACAGGCCCTTAGGGTTAGGAGTGGCCACCGCCGCAGACTCATCATTGCCAACGTCGATTCCACTGTGCCGCCGGCCAAAGCTCCTTCCCCGCCGTCAATTCCACATCCCCGTCGCCGGGTTCGGAAGAACACGGTTGGGGCGGAGTTAAACACGGCTAGCGAGGTGCAAATGAGACGGAGAATTACGGGGAAATGCTCGGAGAAATACGCAATTTGGGGGATGTAGAAGAGGAGGCAGCGAGGATGGCAAACCGCAGGTTGGTCTCGGAGGAAGGACGGCCGTCGGTGCCGGAGAGCGGAAGGGGAGTGACCGAGTGAGTGCGTTCCTCTCTCCAGAGTGGATCCCCTCGTCGGTCCAAATAATTCAGAAGGAGACGACAGGTGCACCGCGGGAGCAGACAGCCGAGTAGCCGACAGCATAGGGGCCTGGCACAGTAGTAACTTGCAGTGCTTCTTGGATTTTTCAATATGGTAGAGAAGCTTAAAAAATATGAAATTTTATGTGTAGCCTTCTGACACAACGTAATTGATTGTATAATTTTATTCGGTGTGAATGTTGCTTAAGAATTTATAGGATTATGTTGTTTGTAGAAGTTGTTACATATAATAAATTGGCTCCAAAAATTACGAAATTTTATGTGCAACCTCCTGATACAGTTGACCTAATTGTTGAATTTTTTGGGAAGTTTATGTGCTGTGAATTTGACATATTATTTCATACTACTTTAATCATAATTAACGATATGTAATGCTCATTTAATTAGCGATTGAAATCGCATGCCACACGGCCACCATACGGCATGTATCTTTTGCAATGTGTGACCTCTCTCCTTCACACATATGTCGGCCTGTTGCTGCTATCCCCTTTTCCTGCCGCCTCCTTCGCACATTTGTCACTCTGTCTATGTCGTCCCCCTCGCTTGCTCCCTCGTACGCACATATGTCGTTATGTCCGTGCCGTCTCCCTCACCCGCTCTCTTGTCTGCACATTTGTCAGTCTTACCATGTCGTCGCTTCTCACCTGCAGTGCTGCGCGTCGACAAGGAGTCCTTAATTTGCGAGGTGAGCGCACCGAGTTCGCTTTTCGCTTGGCTATAAATACGAAACTCTCGTAGTTGCTTATTGGTCATCTTAGTCACTCATCGCATAAGCTTATTCTCATGCTCGTGCTCAGAGTTAAGAGTGTATAGCTCATTCTTTAGAGAAGCCAGTGCATGTTTGTCGAGGACGCGATAGGAGGACATGACAGTGTTGATTGCTTCCCGAAAGATAGGTAAATTTTTGCCACAAGTTTTCGATGTTATTCTCGTAGTCATAGTTAATTAGTGTATTCAGTTATTCATAATTAATGTAGTTCGTATTATGAAGTAAGTAGGTCGTATTAATTTAGCTGTAGTTTTTTACTATTTTTGTGTACGTACGGTACGCATAATTTATTATTGTTTGGTACTATGTACATACAGTGCCCATAATTTGCTAATTAATGAATTATTCCTACGTAGTTACACATATGTGATCACTAATTTGCGTACTGCTTGTCTTCATTTTTGTTGTAACACTTGTTGTGGATCTATAGTTGTGGCTTCAGGCAGTCGTAGACATGGAACACTTAACATTGTTCTACGGCGGTGGTCTTATATGGGTAGGACCCGATGGGTTGGACCTATCTACATGCCAATACAAGGTGCTCCGGCCGAGGGTCTCGGCATGATGAATATTCACGAGCTTTGAAACTACATCCGAAGGGAGTTCGCCACGGAATCAATGGCGATGAAACTTACGATCGAGGGAATCACCTGCACGAATGGCATGCATGAGCTCGTGAAGGTGATGGCACTATAGCATAGAGGCAATACATGCAAAAATGCCTTCCAGCCCGAGGCAGCCATTTATGGGAGGCCGATGGTGTACCTGAATTTCATGTACCGGGTGCCAGAAAACGTTGATGAGCTCGGCCCCTCCATACCCGGGCAACCACAAGCCGAGCTTAAAGACGATAGCACTGAATACGCTGTATTGGAGAAAAGACTCATCCTTGATTTCATGCGGAATGATGGGGTAGACATGTGGTGGTCAGCTCGCATTGACTGCCACGAGTATCTACCGGAGCAGGTACTCGGGTTGGAGTCTAACGAAGGCACCAACCCAAGCTCCGATGATACTGATGACGATGCACAATAAACGGATGGTCCACCCGAGAGAATTGTGTCATCAGAGATGCCCTATATGTCCTCTAGACTCAATGATGCTGCGATATGTTCCCTCGTATTGCCGCAAGAAAAAGGGTCCCAGTGGGGGTTTCAAGCTGACACTCTCCTAGTTGGGCAGCGTTTCTCTAGCAAGGTAGCTGTGCAACAAGCTATAGCACGGTACGCCTTGTCTATCAACCATGTGTGCCGAGTGCACCGGTCTAACCCAGCCAATTACGCAGTAAAGTGCGTAGCGTAGGGCTGCCCTAGAAAGGTCAGCGCTCAACGAGCCAAGATTTTTGGCTCGGTCTTCTCAGTCAAGGCGATGATCGACCACACTTACGAGCTTAGCGATCCCATGTGCCATCATCAGAACGTGACTTTGGCATATGTGGCAAGCATCATCAGCCACCTAGTTGCGGCTGACGTGTCCGTCTCCCCTAAGATGCTAATGTTGAAAGTCGCCAATGCGGTTGGCTATCCAGTCAGCTACAGTAAGGTCGAACAAGGCAAGTAAAAGGTCATCGAATCCATGTACGAAATGTATAAAGAGGCATATAACATTGTGCCGAGATTGCTTCACCAGATAGTCAAATCAAACCTCAGCACATACATAAATAAGCTTGAGCATCCAGATGCTGACATAGGGACCAATTATTCTGGGCTTTCGCCCAGGCCATTAAGGGCTTCAAGTTTTATCGTCCTGTGCTCACGATGGATGGTGCTTTCCTCACAGGGAGGTACAAGTGGACCATTCTCATCGCGGTTGCAACCAACACGAATGACTAGGTTCTCCCAGTGGCATTTGCCATTATGGAGAGTGAGAACACGTCCAGTTGGCTCTAGTTTCTAGTGAACGTGAAGCGAGCGGTGGTTGGCTACTGACACAATGTTTGCATCATCATGGATCGTAATGCTGGGTTGATGGCCGTGTTGAACACCATGCAGCATGGTACTAAACCCCCTCAGCATTGGAACGACGTGCGAACCTGTTGGTGCATGATGCATCTTACATCTAACTTGTTCACATGGTTCCGTAGCTAGGAAGTTCTGAAGATGTTCAAGGCATCATGTTTATAAAACTAGAGGCGAAAGTTCGAGTCTATCTGGACAGAGCTGGAAAGGCGAACTACGGAGGGAGAGCAATCCCACAGCGCCATAAGTTTCTCGGAGTGGATTCATCGATACGCTCCTGAATTAGAGAAATGATCCCTTCTCTATGACATGGATGGTGCAATGTATGGGATTATTATGATCAACATGTTCGAGGTGTATAACAGCGTCCTCAAAGGCGTGCGATGCCTCCCCATCACCGCGATCATGGAGGAGACGTGGACTCGTACTATCGGTTATTTCGTCAATAGAGCCACCATGGTTAGGCGACAAATAGATGAAGACAAGAAGTGGTCTGAGAACATGCAGAGGCACATGGACCAGAAGATGGAGAAGGCCTGAATGCACAACATCCGGGTAATCGATGGCCTCCGGGGGAAGTATGAGATCAGGCTTCACCAGAAAATATGTCAACTGTCATGCCAAGGTGAAATAAAATAGGCATGCACCCTGGGTGATGTGGCCACATGCATCTGCAATAAGCCGAAGCTCATGCACAAGCCATGCTCACATGTATACAAGACATATGCGCAAATGATGCAGATGTCTGAGCACACATCTCTTAGTACTATAACATGCAACACCTTTTTTAGTGCATGGACTATAGAGTTTCACTCTTACGCTTAAAGTTAAACTACAGGGATCTTTGGCCGAATATGATACAATGGGCCCCCAACAAGCACTTGAAGATAACTGCGATGGGACGTTGACAGATGTGACGCTTCCAGAATGACATGGATGTCAGCCAATGTACCAGCATTAGCCGCACAATAAAGTATAGGATATGCAAGACCTACAGGTACTCAATGAAGGATTGCCCCAACAGACCGAGCTTGTCTGGTCTCTATTATGTGTCATGATTTGATGTATCTTTTCTGTTTATTAAATTAATTCATATTTGTACCAATTCAAGATGTACTATTTCATGTCGCGATAATTGGCAATTAATCAATTGATTACTTAAATGATTAACTTCGTAAACTATTATTGCATGTGATTATTTATGGCAACCATAACAACGCGTCAATCATTTAGTTACAAACTTTAGGAGATTGAACATAACTGCATACAACAGGGGAGAACTGTGGTACAAGTATCATCGAACGTACCTATTGGTAGAACGTTCTTAGTGCTACCCACATGGAGTGTTGCTGAGGGGGTGCCTCGGACGTGGCTGACAGTCTTTGTAGTGGTATGCACATATGCAGTTAGGGTCCGCACAGCAGCATGTGGGGTCATAGGAACTTTCTATATTGACGACTTTCTCGTTGCCCCTCTCACGCTGCATCTATTAGCAGATGTCATCATTCTGCTCATTGAGATCATCAATCTGCCCCTCCAACTCTAAGATTCGATTCCATAACGTATCTATGTACTCACAACATGGCGTTCATGGGGAGGATCAGTCCAACGAGCAAAGCTGCATTTCACCATCTGCAAAAAAGGACGGTTAGTATGGAAGCTCTATTAGCACTAACAGAAAATAAACTATAGGTTAATTGTATCACAGAGTGTGGGCATCAAAAGAAACATAGTCTGCCGTTGAAGTGGTTGTCCATGACTTGCACGACTACGTCCACCTCGTGTTTGCATTTCGGCCATACCGGTTGAGAACACTTGTTTGGTATCAAGCGGTTGCTAGGGCCGAAGCCCTCCCTCGTTTCAAGGGGAAGGTCTTACATCAGCAAACATGGTTGAACTGGCCCGTTGGCGTCTACCATAGTATAGTACTACCATGAGTGTGAGAACAAGAAGCAAAACACAGTTGAGATGAACAATTATTTGTAGCCGAGTGAAAAGGGAACCCGGTGCAGACCAAGGAGCAGGTGAGGGGGACGGCATAGACAGAGTGACAAATATGCGCACGGGGGGAGCCAGTGAGGAGGGATGGTATGGACAGAGTGACATATGGACGAACGAGGGAGCGGGCGAGGGGGACGATATGGATTGAGTGACAAATGTGCCCGCGAGGAAGCGGGTGAGGGGCGACGGCACGGACAGAGTAACAAATGTGCGCGCGAGGGGGATGACACGGACAAAGTGACAAATGTGCGCGCGAGGGAGCGGGCAATGGGAGCCAAGACTAAATCAAACAGACTTACACATTGAGAAGACCAAACGGGGCAGCTTTGTGCAACAACGTGATGGTACGCTAGTCCATGGCATACCCCTGCCTCGTGGACACGAATTTGCCCATACCGAATTGGACTTGCAAAGCGTACGCTGCGTGAGCTTAGCTTGTAAGTACTACCCCTTCGGCGCCATGTTTCCTTCACCACGACTAAATCACCACATTGCTATAATGGAGAAGCAATGGGAGGAGATCACCCGACTAGCAAGGGCTACAGCAGCATAAGACGAACAAGCAGCTCGTGCTAAGAGGCCACTAACCAGAAACAAAGCCCGCCCATACCTCCAACCCCAACCCATACCTAAACATTTTCACTAAGCATTTGCCGCAAGACCCGCCCATGGGGAGATGCCCCATCTCTGCTGGTGTAGGGACGTATGCAAAGTTCTTCAAGTCCAAGGATTGGTTGAGCTTGGGCATGTGTTACTAGGGTTACGATAACTACGCCTAGGACTATCTTGACCAGTGTTGGGACACAGCCCGTTACTGCCATCGGGTAAGGACGGGTTACATTGTATTTTTCTACCAATTTTCTTGTATGGAACGCACTAACAAGCTCTCTCATCTTTCCGCAGTATCTAGATCTATTATGCGCTTACCGTCAATAGATCGATCGGGAGATCCACTTGCACGACTAGTGGCAGCTAGACTGTGAGGAGTGGGACATACAGACGGCACGTGAGAGGATGGAGGAGCGACAATGCACTGAAGATCGAAGTGAGCATATCCAGCGGAAGACAGAAGCTCACCTGGAGGCGTGCAGACGAAGGGAGCGCGAGGCTCGCAAGGCGGAGTATGAGAGAAAGCGTGAATTAGCAACCAGGTGCTGGCGAGGACTACAACGCCGACCTCGCGAGGAAGGGCAAATGGCCATCGTCAACGCAGTAGTTCAACCATTTTCATCCATGTGTGTACCATCCTTAGTTCTTTAGTCTGCATGCCATGTAACCCACTTGTCAAATCAACTATCGTTTTGTTATCATTACGCTATTTTTCTAAAGCCTTTTTGTACCAAAAAACCTTGCACAAAATCCTTCTGATACCTCACTGACATGTGGCTCACAACTTAAAGGACCCACATCTTAACAAAATACTTGATGTTTTTTGAATATCTCCACCAGCAATGCAATGGAGCGATGGTTCAACTTCGAATACCTACCTCCGCTTCCTTCCCTTATGCACGACTCCCAAAATTCTCTGACTCCTCTCCTCCCACCCACCACTGCTTCCCTCAGTCCCCCATTCACTTTGTTTCCTTGGTTCGAAACTCTAGGGCTCGAGGGGGATAGAGTTTGGATCGCGATGGCAGCGGCAGATAAAATATCATAATCTTATAAAATTTTAAGCAATATTCAGAGTAGATAAATTTGTCAAAAAATTACACAACGAAATATGTTGTGTCGGGAGGCTCCACATAAAATTTTGTAATTTTTGGAGTTCGTTTGTTGTATGTAATAACTCCTAAAATTATCATAATTATATATATATTTTTAGCAACATGCAGAGAAGATTAAATTGTCAAAAAATTATACAATGAAGTACGTTATGTCAAGAGACTATATGCAAAATTTTGTAATTTTTTAAGGTCATTTGCTATATTTAAACATTCAAACAAATACTATATATAAATACTAACTCAAGCAGGTAATTAAGCCGACTAATTAGCCAGCTTAATTACCTATCATCCAGTGGTGGGACGGCAGAGAGGGCGCCGCATGGTTGCTAGGCGGCAGGCACGCGGTCGCACGGTGGCCGGGTGGTAGGCCCCTGCCATCCGATGGCCGTGTTCCGATGGCGCATGTGTTAGCTACAACGTATTGTGACCGGATGGTAGAAGCGATATTTCTGCCATTCTTATATACATATACCTTTTTTATAAATATGTACTAAAAATATACCAAAATACCAAAAATTCGCACACCCAAAACTAAGAGTTAAAGCCACTTTTGGCAGTTTTTTGCATCGTATTTACAAAAATAGTCATATGCACACCGTATTGACAAAAATGTCATTTCTGCCGTCCGGTGGGTGGGTGGCAGCGCCTGCGAGTGTAAGATCAAGGATAACCGACTAAAGGGGGTGAACAGGAGGTTTTAAATTTTCTTTTTTTAATTAATTCTCTAGAATTTTAATACAACAAGAATGTAAAGCACTTAATGCCTACACAATTCTAGTCAAGTAGAGTATTAAAACTAGCTCTATATCAAGCAAATGATTACAATAATAATACTAATAAGAGCTAGAAGAAATAAGAGAGGAAACAAGCACACTCGATGTTTTACCGTGGTGTTCGGAAATTTACCGGTTTCCCCTAATCCACGTTGAGGTTAGCCCAAAAAAATTGGACCGGCTCCACGAATTAAGCTGAAACACCTTCAATCCACTAGTGGTAGCTCTTTCCCGCTTCAGGTAGGTGAGCTCCAACCTTCACACGAACACTGGGCCTTCTCACAAGCTTCTTTGAGAAGATCGCCGATCAACCACCACTAAGTCGTTCAGGTGCTGGCAAACACCAAGAGCAATAAACCACAGCTTCACTTGATTGCAAATAAGTGCCAAAGGATCAAACTAATGAATGCTATGCACTTTTTACTCCAACCACCTCAATTGAATGCACAAGGAGAAAAAGGGTGTGGAGTGAATGCTCAAAGCTCAAAGATGTTCAATGGGGTCTCTAACATCTGTCCTTGAGGAGTGGTACGGGTATTTATACCTCCACCAACCAAAACTCGTTTGAAACAAATTTCAAAAAAATTCAGGGCGAGCGGAAGTACCGCAGGCCAATGGCCGGTACTTCCGCTCCGACTTTGACGCGGCAGAATAGTTATGTTAGAAGCTCTGTACTAGCCGTTAGAAAGTCAGTGCAGTACTACCGCCGTTACAAAATCCGATACTTCCGCTCTGCGGAAGTTCCGGAAAGTCGGCACGGTACTACCGCTTGGGCGGGAACCAAACTTGGCGCTCTCTGGAAAAAAGGTTCCGCCCTTGCCTCCGGAGCTTCCGGGCTCCGGAAGTACCGCTCCATACAGCGAAACTACTGCTTCCAATGGTAGTTCCAGCGTTAAACCACCGGTATTTCTGATCTCGCAAATCTTAAAACTCACCCGGAGGGTGCTCTTTGGAAAAAAGGCTCCGCTCGGAATTCGGAGCTTTCGGGCGCCGGAAGTACCGTTCTTGACTGCGGAACTTCCGCTCTGTGGTAGTTCTGATGTTAAAAACTGTGGTACTTCCGCTCTTTCAGACAGAGCACATATTTGGTTATTAAATCAAATTTTTAATAAATGCATGATCCTAGTTTGATCCCAATGGCACAAAAATTATGCTATCAAGTTATTTGCCATGATCCCTCTTTATGATACGATATTTAGCTTATAATTCGGTCTTCTACCTTTTCTCCAAAGACTGGTAAAATTAAAAGGGATTCTATTCTAAGTATACCTTTGTTTTGAGCCATTTTTGGTCTTCACATTGATCCTTAGCTTGCATCTTGTCATCCACTTATGGACTTAACGTTTAAACACTTATTAAATATATTAGTCACATATTCACATAAATTCATTAATTACCAAAACCATTTTTAGAGCCCTAGATACTTTCAGCGAGGTAACACGCGGCGCGGCCGTCGGCGGTAGGCACTTGCCACCCCTCACCCGACGGCAGGCAACCTGCCACCCAATGGCCAGACGGCATGCAAGCCTGTCGTCTGGTGAGGAGGCAGCAGGTAATTAAATCAGCTAATTAGCCAGCTTAATTACCTACCCTAATTTTTTTCGTTTAGTATTTATTTGAAATTTTAAATATATCAAATGAGGTCAAAAATTATAAAAAATTTATGTACAACATTATGACACAACGTGCTTTGTAGTGTAATTTGTAGGTAATTTTATCCATTGTGAATGTTACTTAAAAATTCATACAATTTCGATATTTGTACGAATTCTTACATATAGCAAACGAACTCCAACAATTACGATGCAAAATAGTGTCAAAGCTGGATTTGGCATTGTTGCACATGGTATTTACAAAAGTAGCCGTATGTGCATCCTATTTGCAGAAATGTCACTTCTACCATCCGATGGGTGGATGTCAGCGTCGTCGAGGCGCCCCGTGGCAAATTGTGATAAACATGGTAAATTTGGACCACATAAAATTCCTAACAAATTACATAATAACTATAACTGTATCGAGAGGCTTCACATAAAATTTTATAATTTTTGGAGCTTATTTGCTATATATAAAAAGTCATACAAATATCAAAATGGTATGTATTTTTTAACAACATTCATGGATAAAATTATTAAGAAATTATACTGTCAAGTACGTTGTGTCAAAAAACGGTACATAAATTTTATAATTTTTTGAGCTCACTTGATATATTTACAAATTCAAACAAACACTAATCAAAATGAAGGTAATTAAGCCAGCTAATCAGCCAACTTAATCACCTGTCGTCTTCTCACTAGGCGGCAGGTGATTAAGCTAGCCGATTAGCTGACTTAATTACCTTCATTTTGCTTAATGATTGTTTGAATATATATATATATATATATATATATATATATATATATATATATATATATATATATATATATATATATATATATATATATATATATAAAATAAGCTCAAAAAATTATAAAATTTATTTACCATTTTTTGACACGACGTACTTGACAGTATAATTTTTGAATAATTTTATCCATGAGTGTTGCTGAAAAATCCATACGATTTTGATATTTGTATGACTTTTTATATATAGCAAATAAGCTCTAAAAATTATAAAATTTTATGTGAAGCCTCTCAACACAGTTTTAGTTATTATGTAATTTTTAGAGAATTTTATGTAATCCAAATTTGTCATGTGTATTCGGGTTAATTTAATCATGAATGGAATTGACGATTAAATTCACTAGCCGTAAATTCATAAAATTACCATGGAAAATTTGGAGCACATAAAATTTCTTCAAACAATATACACAATTAGGTCGACTGTGTTAGGATGCTCTACATAAAATTTTATAATTTTTGGTGCTCGTTTGCTATATGTAACACTTCTTACAAATATTGAAATGATATGAATTTTTAGCAATATTCACAGGGGATAAAATTGTAAAAAAATTACACAATGAAGTAGATTATATCAGGAGTCTGTATTTACTATTTTGTAATTTTTTGACCTCACTTGTTATATTTAAAAATTTGAACAAATATAATATAAAATTACAAATTTAGGTAATGGGCAACAGTCACCTGCCGTCTACTCACGGGACGGCAGGTGCTATGCGTCGTCTCTCCCGTACTGTTGGCCACCCGCCGAATAGCAAAAATACTATTTCTACAAATATATTATATATACCGCTAGTTTTGTAAATATCGTCTTACACAGCAGCGAATCTGGCTTTGATTCCAAAACTAAGGGCATGTTTGGGACTGCTCCGCTCCAGCTTTTTCAACTCTGCTCCAAACTTGTCTAGCCAAACGGGTCCAACTCCAAGAACTCTGCTCCAAGAAAAAGTTGGAGTTGAAGGCCTACTCCACGTTTTTTCTGGAGCTCCTCAAGAGGTACTCCAGAAACTGAAGTTTTGTATCTCCTCATGGAGTTGGGGGAAAATTACCCACCACTGCCATTACACAGTACCGATTGGATTTCTTACCGATTCTTCTCTGACTTCTCTTCTCCCCCCGAACCGCACGCCGCGCCGGCCATCTTCCTCTCCGCCCCCACCCGCGCCGGCCATCTTCCTCTCCCCCCCACCCGCGCCGCCCTCTTCCTCTCCGCCCCCACCCGCGCCGCCCTCTTCCTCTCCGTCCCCCCACCTGCGCCGCCCTCTTCCTCTCCGCCCCCACCCGCGCCGCCCTCCTCTCCGCCTCCCCACCCGCGCCGCCCTCTTCCTCTCTGCCCCCCACCTGCGTCGGCCCTCTTCCTCTCCGCCCCCCCACCCGCGCCGCCCTCTTCCTCTCCGCCCCTCACCCGCACCGCTCCTCTTTTCCGCCCCCCCATCCGCGCCGCTCCTCTCCTCCGCCCCCCCCCCGCGCGCGCAAGGCCTTCAGGAAGATCCATGTCAGGCTCATCAGGGAGCTGGAGAAGAAGTTCAGTGGCAAGGTGAATTGTGCATGCTTTCTTTAGCTGCTGTTTTACTTCGATTACGTGCTAGTACGCTATTACCTGATCAATTTAGCAGTTTCTGAATGTTGGATGCGAGGCTGCGCGCTGTAGCAGTGTAGTATGTGTTGTGCGTGCTTTAGTTGCTACTCAAATGCTGAAAATACTGCCTTGTAGTGCTGAACAATTGAAGGTTGAATTGTGTAAACTGCATAAGAGATCATTCATAAAAAAATAAAATAATTGAATTGATCTTGTGTTTCACTGCACGCAGGATGTGGTCGTTGTTGCAACAAGAAGGATTGTGAGGCCGCCCAAGAAGGGTTCGGCTGTTCAGCGCCCTCGCACCAGAACCCTGACTGCTGTTCATGATGGTATCTTGGAGGATGTTGTCTACCCAGCTGAGATTGTGGGGAAGTGTGTCAGATATCGCTTGGATGGTGCCAAGGTCATCAAGGTAGATGCCACAACTTCCTATTATCTTATTGTCTTGATCATCATCTAAATATCCTATGAGCAATTTATTGAAGCATATACACATTGATCACTGCGTCTGTAGTGTTATACTTGTCATTCATTGATTTTATTATTAGGCAAACCAGTCCAGCAGCATTTGGCGCACAACATTCAGTTTGATGGGCTAGCTAACTTAGTACTGACCTTTTGTTGTTATGTTCTTTCATATCTTCTTGGACCTGAAGGAGCGTAACAACACCGAATACAAGCTGGAGACCTTCACTGCAGTATACCGTAGGCTTTGTGGGAAAGACGTTGTCTTTGAGTACCCTGTGACGGAAACTGCTTGAAGACGCATGCCTTGGATATCTCCATTTTCATTTCTTTTGAATCCAGGTGTTTTGGTTGAGGTCTCAATTAGTTAGCTCTCTATGTATTCCAGAAACCATAGTTTTGATGCAATATGGAGATGGCAATGGACGTGAACAATGTTAAAGTTTTGAGTATTTAAATTATAGACCTGTGGTCGGTTAACTTGTTGCAATTTATTGTTTGCTGTGGAATGTGCTCAACATCTGTGCTAGGAAAACAATTCCTTATTACAGTGTTCATGTTTGCTTGATATTTGACCAAAATATTTGTTTTTTGGTTTTCTCGAATAAATTAATTGCGATTATAATATTTTACATCATATTTCAATTGGCAACAAAAAAAATTCAGTTACATATGCTCCGCAGACATCAAAACATACACCAAACATCATTCAGGGGCACATTGGACTTTTCTCAGGGAAACCTCACATTCCTGGAGCTGGAGCTAGCTACGTGCCAAACAGGACCACCTGCTTCAGGAACTCTACAGTGGAGCTGCTTCATGGTGGAGCAGAACTGAAAAAACTGAGTCCCAATCAAGCCAGAGGCGTACTGCCGGCGCTTCCCAGTTCCCACACTCCGCTCGCTCTTCTCCGGTTCTCTTCTCCGCCCATGCAAACGAAAAGGAAAAAAAGCGCTAAAAATCCGATCGCCAAGTCCAGGCCGTCCGTTTCGATCTAACCTCACCACCCCGCCCCACGCGGCCGTCCATGGCGAAGCCCCCGTCGTCCGCGGCGGTGTCGGCCGCCGGTGGCCGCGGCACGGTCCACCACCGAACCCGCCTCCTCCTCCTGCTCCTCGTCGCCGTCGCCGCCTCCGCCTCCACAGCGGGCTACCTCCTCCGCGGCGCCCTGCTCGACTCATGCGACGCTCGCGGGGACCCCGCCGCCCTCGCCATCGCCCGCGGCGGCGGCGCCACGGGGAGCCCCCTCGGGTTCATGAGGTCCAAGCTCGTGCTGCTCGTTTCTCACGAGCTCTCCCTCTCCGGTAATTAATCGTAGTGTGCTTCAGTTTTTCCGTGTGTGATTTGTTCTTGTTAGTTTGAGTAAATGCCGTACCATCCCAATGTTGGTAGATGGATTTGGGGTTCTCATGGTGTCCGTGCGAGTTAGGGTACTAGGAATTGTGTGTATTTTTTCTAGATAGCAAACAGAGAGGCAGACTAGTGAAATTTCTACTTCAAATGTTGGAAACGAATTCAAGATCCCTGAAAAATACTAGCAGTGATGGTGATCACAGATATGTATCGAAGTCGCTCTTCACTTTGGTCCAGTTGTTCATAAGCTGGAGGATTAGAGTTCTGAAACTTTAGGAGACCTGCCGAAACAACAGAGATCTCCAAAGCATTGCTTCTTGTTATTGCCATCGATTTTGATATCCACTGTTGTTATTCGAAATTTTTTTGTTTGATGCAGGTGGCCCATTATTGCTGATGGAGTTGGCATTTCTTCTGCGGCAGGTTGGTTCGCAAGTGGTGTGGATAACAAACCAGAGAACGGAAGAAACAAATGATGTTACATATAGCTTGGAGCATAAGATGTTGAACCATGGAGTGCAGGTATTGTCCTACACTTCTACTTTTGTCTATTTGGGGCTTTATTTCTTGTTTTCGCAAATTACTCCTTCCTGTCACAAATTCCAAATGTCTTTCTGTGGTCTCCGGGAAGCGCGCGCGCGCGAGAGAGAGTACGAAGAGAGACAGTCGTATGCGATTTTGGCCGGTATAGCTGAAGTCGATATAATGTCTACTACAATTGACTTATAGACCCCGTCGTGAAAAGACACACGATTTGAAAGCTAGTTATTGTAGTAAAAGTCAAAAGCCATAAGCAGCAAGTCCAAAAGAATCCAGCCATTGTTGGTTAATAGATAAAACAAGTTTATATGCACTTTTCCCACGGTGACAAGAATTTGCCTGGAGGTAGAATTATTTAGAGAAGCTTGTCGTACCTCTTATCTATGACACTTCCATGCTTCACACGGTCAAAACTTCACGTTTCATATTATTCAGAATGAATGTTGTAAATTGCTGTTTGATGGGTTGTTGAATAAATCATAGTGGAAGCACTGTCCTTAACGTTGTTGAATAAAGCATGTGGAGAATAAGAAAGTGAATTACTGTAATGTAATATTTTACTTCTGAAAGAGCACTAATTTATAATTTTAGAGAAAATAACATTGACTGGTTAAGAGAAGAACCGTACAAGAAAAAGTGGAAGAATAATATATTACATGGTAAGGGTAACTAAAGGAAAGTCCATGTCCGCTACTATGCTTAAAACTTAAAAAATCAATCAGTATAGTAACATTTAGCAAGAAAAAGGTGAAGTTACACTGAAATAACATTTTCAACTTTGTAGCATGTTATGGGACGCTTGGCCAAGTATAGTGTGGAGTTTTAATTGTAGACAAATAGGTCCATATGTACATTAACGCTAACAAAATTTATGGTGGCTGATAGGCAGTTTTGATTCCATCATCCATCTGCATGTCATCATATGCAGACCAGCCATTTAGTCTATTGTTGCACTAAAAAATTAACTGTGATCAGTATATAGTAATTTACATACTTGCCAGTGTTGGTCAACCCTTATGGCTATTCAAATAAAGTGTGTGCTTGGATCTTGATGGATGGTAATGGCTAAGAATGAATAGTCTTGTAGTTTTGAAGTCTTACTTTTGAATTATCTTGTTTCCAGACTAGTAAATTTGATGTGCTGCACAATATTTTATAATCCTATTATGATCTGAAATGATGATTATCCTCCTAAATTTGAGATGGCTTTAATGGCCATTTGCTCCTGAGAATTACTAAGTGCAACTTACTAGTCCTCTTCCAGTTTACACATCTCATTTGGCTTTACTACGTAAATATTCAATACAATATGTTAAATTACAAAAGAAAGATGGTTCTAAAAACTTTTGTTCCCTTTGACAGACTTCACAATTGAATTTAGTTAACACACTCTTCTGATAGTTCATACTGGTTGCTTCACAGGTTTTACCTGCTAGGGGACAGGAGACAATTGATACTGCTCTTAAGGCTGACCTGGTTATCTTGAACACTGCTGTTGCTGGAAAGTGGCTTGATGCTGTTCTAAAAGACCATGTTCCTCAAGTTCTTCCCAAGATCTTGTGGTGGATCCATGAAATGCGAGGACATTACTTTAAGCTTGAATATGTCAAACATCTTCCTTTGGTTGCTGGAGCCATGATTGATTCTCATACAACAGCTGAATATTGGAAGAGCAGGACTCATGAGCGTTTGAAGTACGTGCAAAATTATTGGTATTCTTCGTCATGTAGTGTTGGGTGCTTATTTCTGTGTATACATGATGTTATGAATAGGTATCCTTTATTCTGTTGGACTTGCTTGTGTTTTGATATGAATTACCAGTCTAGTGGATGATAAGTTCTCTGAACTCTTGCTTATCTGTTGACTTCGCTCCAAATTTTACTGGCTATATCTTTTCATTATGTTATGAATAGGATGCTATCCTTTATGCTGTTGGACTTGCTTGCGTTTTGATACGAATTACCAGTCTAGTGGGTGATAAGTTCTCTGGCCCCTTGCTAATCTGTTGGCTTAGCTCCAAATTTTGCTGGCTATATCTTTTCTTCTGCCATTTGTCTATATATGAGCTTTTACTCCATAAATGGAGCATGATAGACAATGATCAGTTTGTTTGTAGCATATTTTTAAGTTTTAACTTCCTAATTCCTACTTCATTATTATATACTTCTAATTTGTTACCTCATATAGAATACAAATGCCACAAACTTATGTTGTTCACCTCGGGAATAGGAAAGAACTAATGGAAGTTGCGGAAGATAATGTCTCAAGAAGAGTCCTACGGGAACACATCCGTGAGTCCCTTGGTGTACGGAGTGAAGATCTCCTGTTTGCAATAATAAACAGTATGTTCCGCTTGTTAAAGTCTTAATTCCCCAATATATAATCGTTGCACCTATTAGATATATTAGGCAGGTCTATATGTGATTAGCACCTGCTATGTATACTTGATTGTATTCCTTGTATACCCAGCCATATTGGCTATATATATGAAGGTCACCCCCCATATTGGGTGTGTGGTGTGTCTCTACATGGTATCAGCCTATCCGGTCCTCTTTTCCGCACTTCCCTTCCTGATTCCCTTCTCCCATCTCCGATGGCCACTTCGGCCTCCCTCGCCTTCGCCTCCTCCCTGGCCACCGGTGCCGGCACCCTGCCAGCGACAGGCACTCCCACCATGCCCATGAGCGCTGGTGCTGCTGCATCGCTCGTGGTCCACCCCTACGCCACCGTCCATGTCAAGTCCCACATCCCGATTACGCTGGACCTTCAATCCAACTACTCCAAGTGGGCGTTCTTCTTCAAGTCGCTGTGCGGCAAGTTCGGCCTTCGCTCGCACATCGACGGCTCCGCCCCCCCTCGACCTGATGATCCTCAGTGGGATGCCGCGGAGTGCTGCGTCCGGGGCTGGATCTCCGGCTCTGTCGACGACTCCGTCCTCGACCTCGCCATGGACGACGCCGATCCAACCGCTCGCGATCTGTGGGTGGCCATTGAGGGGGTCTTCCGCGCAAACCAGGAGCCGCGTGCCATCTTCCTTCTCAACGAATTCCACTCCATGGTGCAAGGCGACAGCACCATCTCGGCGTACTGCCAGCGACTGAAGACCAAGGCCGCCGCCCTTCGCGACGTCGGCCATCCTGTGGAGGATTCGCAGCTCGTCCTCGCCCTTCTGCGTGGCCTCAATCCTCGCCTCTCCAACACCGCCGACGACATCGCCAACTCCGCTGTACTTCCCACATTCGCCAGAGCCCATGACATGCTGGCACTCAAGGAGCTCCGTCTCGCCAACGATGAAAAGATGGTCGCCAGCACCGCCCTCCTCGCCACCACCGGGTCTGGCTGCACCAGCCCGGGCAGATGCCGTGCTCTCGCTGCCACAGTCACCTCTGGAGGGACACCCAACCCTCATGTGACCGGCTACGGCAGTAGCAACAAGGGCGGCAACGGTGGCAATAGCAGCGGTGGCAAGGGCAAGGGCAAGGGCCGGCGTGGCTGGAACAGCGGTGGCGCTGCAAGTGCGTCCCAGCCGGCTGGCCAGAATGGCCAATACCGGCCCATGGGCCCCTGGATTTACTACAATCCATGGGCGCCGCAGGGTTCCTTTTCGGCTCAGCAGGGCGGCTGGCGCCCCGGCGTGCTTGGCGCCCCTCCTCAGGCTCACACGGCTTTCGCGCCTGCAGAGCCCCCGACGACATTTGCGCCGCTTCAATTGTCCCAACAGGCTCCCATGTGGAACCAGGATGGTCTTGTTGCTGCCCTCAATCAGATGCATCTCCAGGGCCAGCATCCCTGGGTCCTGGACTCCGGCGCCTCCTCCCACATGAGCTCCTCGGATGGTATACTCCTCTCTCATCATCCCCCTCCTTACTCCTCCATTACCGTTGGAAATGGTCAAACTCTCCCTATTTCATGCCGTGGCGAGTCTGTCCTTCATACACCAGAGTCAAATTTTCATCTTCATAATGTCTTAGTTGTCCCATCCCTAGTCTGCAATCTGCTGTCTGTCCGTCAGTTCACTAGGGACAACAACTGCTCTATAGAATTTGACGCTCTTGGTTTTTCTGCCAAGGATATCCCGACCCGACGCGTGATGCTTCGCTGCAATAGTGCTGGCGATCTTTACACCTTCCCTGCTGCGTTTTCCGCTCCACACGCCAACATCGCCATCTCCACCGACCTCTGACATCACCGTCTTGGTCATCCCAGCTCTGCCACCATCGACATTCTTCGTCGTAATGCGTCCATCAGCTGTAATAAAGTAGAGCACCAACTATGTCATTCTTGTCAGCTTGGCAAACATGTGCGCCTTCCCTTTCCAGACTCTAGTTCCTTTAGCTCCATGCCTTTTGAACTTGTTCACTGTGATGTATGGACATCCCTGGTTGCCAGTGTATCCGGGCATCAATACTATCTCGTTTTACTTGATGATTTCACTCATTTCTGTTGGACCTTTCCCCTTACTCGCAAATCTGAAGTCTCCACACATATTACAAATTTTTGCAATTATGTCCACACTCAATTCAGTCTTGCCATCAAAGCTGTCCAAGCCGACAACGGCACTGAGTTCGTAAACAATACCCTCCATACTCTCTTTGCTTCCCGTGGTATTCATTTCCGCCTCTCGTGTCCATATACCTCTCCACAAAATGGCAAGGCTGAACGCCTCCTTCGCACATTGAACAACATCAGCCGCACGATGCTCCTCCATGCACACATGCCTGCTCAGTACTGGGCTGAGGCGCTCACCACAGCCACATATCTTCTGAACAGGCGTCCATGCTCTGATGTTCGCCACACCATCCCATATACTCTACTCCACAACAAACCTCCCGAGTACTCTCACTTGCGTGTCTTTGGGTGTCTCTGTTATCCGAACTTGACCGCCACGGCTCGCCATAAACTCTCCCCTCGCTCCACAGCTTGTGTCTTTCTCGGCTATCCCTCTTCCCACAAGGGGTACCGCTGCCTCGACATGGCTACTCGGCGCGTCATCATCTCTCGCCATGTGGTCTTCGATGAGACTTGTTTTCCCTTCGGGCTTTACCCCTCCAGGTCTTCGTCCAGCGACCTGGATTTTCTGCTTACAGGTACTACAGTGCCGGTGCATCCTGCATCCTTGCCCACTGCTGTTGGGCAGCCCCATCAAGGATTCATCGAGGAGCTGACTGACGACCCCGCGATCTTGTTTCGTGGCCCCGTGCTGCCTGCAGCCGCTTCACCACCTGCTGCTCCTCCCGCGGTTGCCTCGGCTCCAGCTGTTGTTCACGCCGCTCCACCAGCTCGGGACTTCCGGCTTACCTACAGCCGGCGTCCCCGGGCGCATGACGGGTCCTCTACAGCACCGGCGCCGGTCCCTGCTCCTGTCCAGCAGACACAGGTGCCCGCAGCTCCACCAGCACCTCCTGTACAGCAGGAACGACGCGTCACGCGGACCCAGTCCGGGGCCATACCAGTTGTGCGGTATGTGGGCCTCTCTGCGACGACTACTCCGTCTCCACTTCCCGCCAACTACCGCAGCGGTTTGGCTGATCCAAACTGGCGTGCGGCCATGGCTGAGGAGTACAAAGCGCTCATCGACAACGGGACATGGCGCCTCGTGCCCCGGCCACCCGGCGCCAATGTGGTCACAGGCAAGTGGATTTTCAAGCACAAGTACCACTCCGACGGTACCCTTGCCCGCCACAAGGCTCGCTGGGTGGTTCGTGGCTTCTCTCAGCGCCACGGCATCGACTACGACGAGACATTCAGCCCGGTGGTCAAACCGGCGACCATCCGGGCTGTTCTCAGCATTGCTGCCTCACGCGCATGGCCTATCCATCAGCTGGACATTAAGAACGCGTTTCTTCATGGACATCTGGAGGAGACCGTCTACTGCCAGCAGCCCCCAGGCTTCGTCGACCCTGTTTTTCCTGACCATGTGTGTCTATTGCAGCGCTCCCTCTACGGCCTGAAGCAGGCTCCCCGAGCCTGGTACCAGCGCTTTGCGACATACATTCGCCAGCTCGGCTTCGTCGCCTCGTCTTCCGACACATCCCTCTTTGTCTACAAAGACGGGACCAGTATCGCCTACTTGCTCCTCTACGTCGACGACATTGTTCTTACTGCGTCCTCGACGGCATTTCTTCAGCAGGTCATTGGGCGCCTCCACTCTGAGTTTGCCATGACTGACCTGGGCGCACTCCATCACTTCCTTGGGATCTCCGTCACTCGCTCCGCCGACGGCTTGTTCTTATCCCAGCGACAGTACGCCGTCGAGCTTCTTCAACGAGCCGGCATGGCTGAGTGTCACTCTACGTCGACACCTGTTGACACTCAGGCCAAGCTGTCCGCCACCGCCGGTGCTCCTGTTGCTGATCCGTCCGCATACCGGAGTCTTGCTGGCGCGCTCCAGTACCTCACGCTGACCCGTCCTGACTTGGCGTACGCCGTCCAACAAGTGTGCCTCTTCATGCATGATCCTTGCGAGCCGCACCTCTCGCTGATCAAGCGGATCCTACGCTACCTGAAGGGCACTCTCTCCTCCGGCCTCCACTTTGGTGTCGGCCCTGTTCAGTCACTGGTCGCCTACTCCGATGCCGACTGGGCTGGCTGCCCAGATTCTCGCCGCTCCACCTCCGGTTATTGTATCTACCTCGGCGACAATCTGATTTCTTGGTCCTCCAAGCGTCAGACCACGGTCTCCCGATCCAGTGCAGAAGCCGAGTACCGTGCTGTTGCTCATGTGGTGGCCGAGTGTTGCTGGCTGCGCCAGCTCCTGCAGGAGCTCCACGTCTCCATTACCTCGGCGACAGTTGTCTACTGCGACAATGTCAGCGCTGTCTTCATGACAGCCAACCCCGTTCATCATCGTCGCACGAAGCACATTGAGATTGACATTCACTTCGTCCGCGAGAAGGTCGCTTTGGGACAAGTTCGGGTCCTTCATGTGCCGTCCTCTCACCAGTTCGCAGACATCATGACCAAGGGCCTTCCTCTTCAGCTGTTTACTGAGTTCAGGTCCAGTCTATGCGTCCGGGATCCTCCCGCTTAGACTGCGGGCGGGTATTAGATATATTAGGCAGGTCTATATGTGATTAGCACCTGCTATGTATACTTGATTGTATTCCTTGTATACCCAGCCATATTGGCTATATATATGGTCACCCCCCATATTGGGTGTGGTGTGTCTCTACAGCACCAATCATTTTCTCTGATTGATGTCAATTCTTTATGTTCATATAATTCATTTTCCTTTCTTAGTAAATATCATGAGATCCAGGTGTTTCACGAGGAAAAGGACAGGACTTATTTCTTCAAGCATTTTATCAGAGTTTGCAGCTCATCCAACAGCAGAAGTTAAAAGTGCCCACAATGCATGCTGTAGTTGTGGGAAGTGATATGAATGCTCAGACCAAGTTCGAGGCACAACTACGTGAATTTGTGGCAAAGAATGGGATTCACGACCATGTTCACTTTATAAACAAGAAATTGGCAGTGGCTCCTTATTTGGCTGCAATTGACGTGCTTGTTCAGAACTCTCAAGTGAGTCATAATGTGATTTACACATCATTTTTCTCTTGTTTGCCCAGTTCAGTGATGTGCTACAAGCAGCTGTATGCCTTTTTGCTTTTGTATACATCATTGATTTTTTCTTCTTTTCCTTCCTCTATGTTAAGAGAGTGGTGTAGTGGGTGGTTGCAAATCAGGCCCTCAATGTGCTTTAAACTTTGTGCTTGTCACTTTTGGGGAGAGCATGGAAGCACCTCTCATGGGGTAAAGACTAACTGTTCATCACTTTTTTGGGAAAATAGGCTTGATACTTAGATAGGTTGACCCCATTATTGCTACTCTTGAGGGTGAGGAGATACCCCATTATTGCTACTCTTGAGGGCGAGGAGATATGCGAGTTAATCAGATTCTTTAGTCTAGCCTGTCAACATTATTTGTTTGGATCCTATTACTTAAATTTGCAATACAGAACAATCTAGCCTATGTTGATTCTCACAGCATGTTTAAGTTACTCTGCAGCACAAGTTGTATATTTACATAGAGAAGCTGTAATATCTAGGCATAGAATGTAAAGAAATATTTGGTCATTTCTTTATTTGACATATCGTTTTTAATGAACTTTTACTTTCTTTAACTTTTGATTTTGTCAGTCTCACCTGTGGGCATGGCTTACCATCTTGTTTCAGTGTGGCTATTGATACCTATCAGTCAGCACGCTGTACAATATCTGGAATTGTTGGTCCATTTTGGTTATTACTTATTATGCTACTACAAAATTAAATCGGGCCCCACCTCCAGGGCACTAGTACATTGGTGGCAAGTTATTAAAATAAGTTGAAGATCTTTGCAGACTCATTTTCATCGGGGCTCACTCGTTTTGTCAGAACATTCTATTTAGTTACAAATAATACATGTGTCAAAAACATTCTATTTAGTTACAAATAATACATGTGTCAAACACAACTAGTAACCGAGTAACTGACACAACTCCACATTGTATCAGAGGAGTGCGTGATTATTCAGCATACCATAAAATAAGAACCTGTAACTGTAGTTTACCTGTTTGCTTCTCTATTTTAGCTACCTTGTTTATTTACACCCAACCATCCAGCTAACAAGACCAGCACTGAAACTAGCCATAAATATGTTTTGTCTGCAGATGTCTAAGAACAGGCCAAAAACCAGTTGGTTTTGTCTTATTTTCTATTAAAACTTGGATAGACTTGGTATTCCTGGATAGTCCCCCAATTTTTTTAATGGAATATTTAGGTGCAATGGTAATGCCAAATTAGGTTAGAAACATTGTGCACAGAGTCCAAAGCACCCTAGTTCATACTAGCTTTTGGTTCCAACTAGCACAGTATGTACCAGCTCCAGATGGGTATGCCAGTCGCAAAGTGTTACGTTGGCACCAAACTATACGGCAAATGGTTATGGGTATACCAGTTCCAGCTGGTATATTGTACGCTATTTATCAATGGGTACCATTCTATACAGCTAGTATGGAAAAGGCTATTCATAAGCTGATGTGTTTCTGTTTCAAGAATACGTTGTTCTTTTCTTATTTAGGCCCGTGGAGAATGCTTTGGAAGGATAACGATTGAAGCAATGGCGTTCAAGTTGCCAGTGCTGGTTACTCTCTCTCTCTCTCTCTCTCTCTCTCTCTGCGCGCGATGTTATTAAAGTGCTCCTATGTTGTACATTTTTCTTTCAACCATCAATCTATCTATCAGGCAATTAAACTCACTAAAATAGTTTGAAACATGGCCCAGTATTTCTCTGAATCTGGAGTAATTGTTGACAATCATGAATCTGGAGTTACCGTGGACAATCAAATGCCTAAACCTTGAGCCCCGCCATCCTCTGTTTTGGCCTGCATTTTCTGTCGCATGCTTCCATATGTCCATTTATTGACTTGGGTTAATGATACTGCACCTTCCTATATCAGGGCACGGCTGCAGGAGGGACCACAGAAATTGTCTTGGATGGTTCAACTGGCCTTCTTCACCCTGCTGGAAAGGAGGGTGTGGCGCCTCTCGCAAAGAACATTGTAAGGCTTGCAAGCCATGTTGAGCAAAGGGTCTCCATGGGAAAGAAGGGCTATGACAGGGTGAAGGAAAGGTTCATGGAGCACCACATGGCCGATAGGATCGCGGCGGTGTTGAAGGAAGTTCGACAGAAATCACGGGAACATTCTCATTCTTGAGCATCCCCGTGTCCAGTGGCGTCATCAGTTTCTTGTGCTAACATGTAGATCCGGATTTTACCACGGTCGAACTCGAGATCAACTGTAAATTACTACTAATGTATGTTCCATTTCTCATGGTTTATTACCTAGCTAGTAGGGTTGGCGCCATCAAGTGCAAATCTAAATGGCATTATGGTGGCCATCATTTTTTTTGTTACCGTATGATTGATCTTGGTGTTGTGTATCTGCTGGTGCCTCTGATGAGGTTACAATTCAACAAGAATGATCCATGTATGTGTGAGCACATATAAGCTATACTATGAAATTTTCTATGGCAAACATGAGGCAAGTGAAATTGTATCTGCACGCAGAACACGAATTCATTAGACCATGGTATCCGAAAAATCGCTAGAGCACATGCATCCCTTGTCAGAAACATCCTTGCCAATAAAACAATCAATATGCTACAGGATCTCCTTCAGAAGCAAGAATTGCTCCATCGCATGCTTTGAGTCCAAATGATCTCCTGCAGGGCTGCAGGTTGCAAGCAAGATGTACACATCACTCGACGGCGACTTTGGCCGGCCTTTTCTTCCCCAGCTTGTACCTGACCATCCTGAGGATCCTCAAGAACCAGTAGGCGCTCACCAGCTGCAAGCCCGTAGCCATCGCCTTGCAAATAGGAAAGAGAAAAAAGGGATTTTGGAAAAGGTAGTTGAGATTTGAGTGTGAGAGAGGGAGGGGATCGGAAGGTTGGTTTGGTGAATGGATAGAGCTACATACCTTGATGAGGATCGGATTGTCAGCCGTCACCGTGACGTAGGTGAGGTACGGCCCACCAACCATTCGTGCCACCGAGAAGGTCACCGCAAACAGAATCTACACATGGAGAGATCACATGCCGAACGAGTAATTAACCGCGAAACACATGTGAGAGAGAGAGAGAGAGAGAGAGAGAGAGAGAGAGAGAGATGATACATCGACGAGGAGGTTGAGGTCGGTGTCCTTGATGCCGAACTCCTTGAGCATCTCCCGGAGGTGCAGCAGGGGGCTGGAGATCTCCGTGATCAACAGGCTCGCCACCATCTCCGATCCACACTACACATATACATGACACAACGCCAGCCAAAATGGGTTTTTTATCTGACCATTAATCAACACCTAGCAAAATCCACCGGAATCAATCGATTCTAGCTAGGAAATCCTTCAATTACCCTCCGGTAGGCGAGGCCGGCGCCGATGCCGACGATGCTGACGAGGTGGTGCACGGTGTTGTCCAGCCGCACGTCGCCGTGGAGGTGGCAGCACGCCGCGTCGTATACCATGTACGACAGCGTCACCGCCAGCGCCTTCATCTGAGGAGTTGCGATCTATCATCAGCAGCCTGATCATTGATTAAGATCGCTTGTTGTTGTTGCTCGAGAGATCATCCGAAATGTTTAACGCTAGGCCACGCGTATACGGGCTTCGGCGTCAAGAACTAGGAATGTGACATGCACGTACGCGGGGACAACGTACGTACGTACGAGCTTTTTTGTACGGAGACGTACATACGATCGACGAGCGCGCGTACCTGGCGCGGCGAGGAGGGGGCGGCGAGGGGGCAGACGGGGCAGGCCCAGTCCTGCACGGAGAGGCAGGCGAGGCAGACGCCGGCGACGGCGTGCATGGTGGAGACGGCGCGGTTGCAGAAGTCGTAGGAGCGCCTCGGGAACAGCGCCCGCACCAGCAGGAACGCCGTCGACCAGAACGCCACCCCGGACACCGCCCAGCCCACGATGTAGTCCTCCATGGCCGCCGCCACCGCTCCGATCGATGATGATCTAGAGAGAGAAAGATTGAGAGAGAGAGATCTGGGATTAAACAACAATCATTGAGTAGTCGACGACGCGAGTAAGGGAGAGAGGCGGAGGCAGATAGTGAGAGGGGGGGTCAGTCACGGAGGCAGCGTGACTGACAGAGTCGGAGTAGAATATTGGTGTGTGCCGGTTCATCTTGGGGGATTCAATGGGGACGGTTGGGGACGGGTATGGGTCAAACTCAAGCTCGGTGGGAGGCGCAGTAGGCCGTAGGCGAATTAATGGGGAAACCGCACTTGCTCGATTAAATTTCGTTTCTGGCTCGGGTTAATGCGTGGCTGTACACCAGGACCGACTTGCGTTTTTTGAAGCCATGGCCGTTTTGGCTTCCAGCGCCACGGCAATACCGCATTTGATCCTTTCTACGCGTTTTGTCAGCTTTGGCCCACTCGTGTGGCCGGGGTGAGCGCATCAGGGAATTTTGGACACTATTGGACCTCTGTGCATCCGAAATTTCGTTTTTGGCCCCCTAAATAAAAAAATTTCAATTTTGGACCCCTTCTCACCGCGCGTTTACCAGAGCGTGACACGCGTCCCGGTCGTGCGGTCTGGTACCGCACAACCGGACTGTTCACCGGGTCGTGCGGTACCAGACCGCACGACCCGCCCGCCTCGTCGCCCGGTCGCGCGATCTCCAGCCCGACCGCGCGACTGCTGGCGCGAGCGCGCGACCAAATTCCGGACCGCGCGACTGCTGGAGCGAGCGCGCGATTGAACCCCCGACCGCATGATCCATTTTCCGGACCGCACGAATCCAAATACCAACGCTCTGCTCTCGAAGGGACTGTGGATTTTTTAGGGTTTGGTCTGTTTAGGGTTTGCAATACTCGTGAATATTTGTACCGTTTCTCAATTTTGTAGTTGTAAACTGAGAAAAAAATAGATAAAGTTGCAATAATATTTTATCTTCATTGTTAGTTGCAGATGTATAAAAAATTTGGATAATTTTTTTTAAAAACGATTAATCGTAGAACGATCGTTTCATAAAGTGGTAAGTGATATTTAGGGTTTCGTATGGTTTTAAGGTTTGCAATCACCATGTTTTTTGTATGTTTTGTCAATTTTGTAGATGTAAACTCGGAAAGAATTTGAGCAAGTTGTAATAAAAGTTTATATTCATTGTAACTTGTAGATGCCAAAAAAAATTTGGTAAATTTTTTTTAGGAACGATTGACCGTAGAATGATCGATACAAATAGTGGTAAGTGACTTTTAAGGTTTGGTGTGTTTTTAGGGTTTGCAAACGCTGTGATTTTTTTAAGTTTTGTCAATTTTGTAGTTGTAAATTGGAAAAAAATCTGACGAAGTTGTAAAAGGAATTCGTGTACGGTGAATAGAAATAAACTTCATACTACAATTGGGAGCAACATGCCGCGTACATTTTTATTACATGCATAACATATAGCATGATATGCGACTAACCCACCCAACTGCTCATACGACCTACTGCTCGCGCCCTGGGTGTAGCGTGGTCTATTACATGCATAACTTGCTGGGTCTATTACATTTTGTCTACTGGGTGTAGCGTGGTTGTTTCCCCTTTTTCTCACGCCCTGAAGACGGCTCCGCTGCATCCTTCTTCCTATCACTCTTGGTCTTGAGAGCTGCCTCACGAGCTTGAAGCTCTTCCTCCTGACGCTTGATGGATGCTTCACGCAGACTTAACTGCTCCCGCCTCCTTTGCAGCTCATCCTCCTTGCCCTTCAGACGGATTTGGTCCACCCTCACGCGGCGCTCTTGCTCAAGCCGCATCTGTCGTTCCACCTCGTGAGCCTGAGTCATCTTGACAAAGTATTGTCCTTTGTTTTCCACCTCCTTTGGCTGGTTCCGTGGCCATGCTGGCGGCACCCGATCCACCCATTCGATGAACTTGCAAGGCTATGTGTGGCGTGGTAGATGTCATGGATCAAGTTCAAAAACGGTAACGAGAAACAAAGGATTTAGTTGTCGTCGTTACCACGAAGTCGTCATCCAGGTCTAGACACTTGAAGAACCTACGGCCGTAGTTGGCTCGTTGTAATGGATCCGTCCAGACGCACAACATCGTCCTAAAGCCGCAATGGCACTTCGGGCGCTCATGCCACTCCGGCACTCCAAATGGGTTGGACCTCCAGGAAGACATTGTTGTGTAGTAGTATTGTGAAGCCTTGAGGAGGAGATGTGGTATGGAAGACATAGGAGGGAGGCCTTTATGTAGGCAGGTTATCTGGTGCAGTGGGCATAGTCCATGGAGAGGACGACATGGGAATCTTTTCGTTTTTTCAGGATTCCAGTGTATCAATAAATGTCCCTATGAAGGCTTTTCAGAGTCTGTAGTCTCATAATAAATTTATAGCTTGGACCATTGAATGTATGTGGTACAACGTAGCCTTTTCAGTCGTTTGCTGGAAACAGTCCCTATGAAGGCTTTTCGCTGCGCAAAGCTGGAATATTTTGTCATCTCACTGCGAAAAGCTGGCATAATTTGTCATCTCACTGAGCAAAGCTGCCCCGTTTTGTCATGTCACTGAGCAAAACTTGACCTCTTTTGTCATGTCACTGAGCAAAGCTGCCCTCTTTTGTCATCTCACTGAGCAAAAGCTGACCTCTTTTGTCATGTCACTGAGCAAAACTGCCCTCTTTTGTCATCTAACTGAGCAAAAGCTGACCTCTTTTGTCATGTCAATGAGCAAAGCTGCCCTCTTTTGTCATCTCACTGAGCAAAAGCTGACCTCTTTTGTCATGTCACTGAGCAAAGCTGGGCCGTGTTGTCATATCCCTTAGCAAAGCTGCACTCTATTGACATCTCACTGAGCAAAGCTGCCCTTTTTTCACGTCTTTGTGCAAAGCTGGCCTCTATTGTCACATCTCAGTGCAAAGCTGGCCCCTTTTGTCAAGTATGTACGCAGAACTGTCATCTTTTTTTTGTGGTCACTGCATTAAGCTGCCCCGTTTTGCTATAAGTAGCACGGTTGGGGTCCCATGACATTGTAAATCGAACAAAGAAGTACCCTCTCTTTCGTGGTGAAACATACCACGTCGGAAGCCAAGGGGCCAGTGGGATTTGGGTCACCGAAGGAAGACATTCCCTTAGAAAGGAGGGATATGTTCGGTCCACAGTACCGATTGATACCAAGCTGGCGTGCTCAACCAGCGTGGTCGAAATGCAGACACAATGAGTACGCAGTCGTCTAGATCTTGGATGGCCCGAACGATGGCGGGCACGTTTCTTCCGATGCTCACGCTCCGGGGTACAAATTAGTAATATTACATTTTTTTATTGCTTATGGACCCTTGAAGTTTACCGTCCTTTTTTTTTGCAGATGGCAAAATGCGACTTCTCTTGCTGGATCGACCCTCCTCATGAACGGTATGTTGATCGTTATGTGGATACATTGTGGGATTGAATATGGGACTTGGAGTACCGAATGGAGAGTCTCACTGAGGAGAACAACGACCTCCGCGAACAGATGCAACGCGAGAGGGGCAACGAGGAGGTCGTGAATATAGGAAGCTCTTATGATCCCACATGTTGCTGCACAACCCGAGCTGCATATGTGCATGCCACTACCACGACGACCAGCCACGTCCGAGGCGGCCCCCTCAGCAATTCTCCATGTGGGTGCCACGAGGCTCGTTTGGCATGTAGGTAACGAGGGTTATGGTTGTGTCGTATTTCACTTCATGTATTTGTTGATGTGTTGATGCTGTGGCGGTAGGACTGTTGTGTTGAATTAAATTGTTGGGTGTAGTACTTTCCATAAATTCTGTATGTGCAACGTATGTGTTGTTTCGTGTTGTAAGTGCGTGACGCCTTCATTTTCTGTGACCTTCATATTCCGTGGCCTGTTTCCATAACGATGTAATGTCCAACGTTGATAAGCATGTGATGGATTGGTTGTTATCTTCGTGGAGTTGTTATCACAAGCCACAAAAAAAAGCAATACTGAGCAAAGATGCCCCGTTTTATCATCTCACTGGGCAAAGCTGGCCTCTTTTGTCATCTCACTGAGCAAAGCTGCCCGGTTTAGTCATGTCACTGCGGAAAGCTGGCCTCGTTTGTCATGTCACTGCGGAAAGCTGGCCTCTTTTATCATGTCACTGCGGAAAGCTGGCCTCTTTTGTCATGTCACTGCGGAAAGCTAGCCTCTTTTATCATGTCACTGCGGAAAGCTGGCATCTTTTGTCATGTCACTGTGGAAAGCTGCCTGTGCAATGTATGTGCTTGTTCGTGCTGTCCTTGCGTGATGCCTTCTTATTCTGTGGTCTTTGTGCGTGAGGCTGCCCCCACACAGCCTATAAAAGGGAGTCATTCCTCACCTAGTCCCTTGCCTTGTTATCACTGACCTTGTTCCCAATCTGTGTAGTTTTCTTTCGTGCACACTCCCCCGGACTAGGCAATGAGTCACCTGAGCACCTCTTCATCGGCACCCACGGTGATTTGCCCAAAATGCAACACGATTGTTAGACGTAAGACCTCACAGACGGCCGCAAATCCTGGGCGGCACTACTACAAGTGCCCCTATCACTCGGTGTGTAAGATTGTTTCGGATTCATTCAAATCGTGGTGACATGTTTAAAAATATTCTTCTCATTGAATCGCAGGAAGCCCCCGGAGGTTGCCGATTCTGGGTGTGGGAGGATGAAATGGGCACTAGGACAGACAATATTCGCCAGGAGAGAGTTGTCGTGGGGGGTTGCGACCCCGTCGGGATGCGGCATCGTTTCAACAGACTAGAGTGGAAGATAAATTTAATGTTGTGTGCTATTTTCTTTCTTGTGTTTATTGTTATCCTCAAGTTGTAGTGCTGGAGGTTCTCCTCGTGTATGTTGGTAATGTTTTATGCTACGTTATCGTCAAGCTATTTTCTTCATTGTGGTTCTTGTATTTGTTGTTATCGTGTCTTCTCCCGCTGCCCCGTGTTGTCATCTCTCAGTTGGTTGTACGCCCTAGTAAATCAAAGAACTTAGAGGAACCCTTTTATACAGGAAACCATCTTTGAACATCAAACCATCAAGCACTTCAAAAACATCAACAAAATTACAAAAGCACAATTAAAAAAAAATATTCATCATCTCCTCGTCGCCGCCTCGTACGGCGCATTTGATCCTCTGAGAAGGTGAACCTACTAGGGGAGCGTGGTGCATCGCGAAGATCGTAGTGCGACTCTCCACAACCATCATATCCGCATGGTCATGCCACATGTCTGTCCACATCCGCTGTGTGACTCTCCAGTCTTCTGTCGCTCGCCCTCTCCTCGATTGCCTGCAAGTTCATTGAGACATTACACAATTAGTAGGGGCACAGACTAATGCATTAATTAAATTTATGGTGTAATGACATACCGGTGGGTGATGTCTGCAAGAGGGCGTCCTGGCATGGGGGGGACATGCTGGTACAGCCCGAACCGTCTCATGACTCGGTGTGGGCTGTATGGCTCGACGCAGTGCGCGAACACCAAATGGCAGGTCGTCATCCAGTACCTGTGATCCTGCTCGCACTGAGATGACAACCCGTGGGGGGTCGTGTTCGCAATGAACCGTGGAGACCATGGCCACCAGACTACTTTGCCAAACGGCAGAAGCTCGAACCTCTGGTGGAAATCCGTGTACGCACGTCTCGGTCTATCCCTGACCCACCTCAACTGACCATGCGTCCAACGTGTACCCATTGTGGGCGCATCAACGGGGTCGTCGCCACCATCGAGGCCGTACAACAGCGGGATGAGGTCATAAGGGTGCACAACACGACCAAAGGAAGGCCTGCCAACGGGGAAGTGTTCCCACGACCACAACTGAAGGAGAAGGTAGCAGGCAGGTAGGACCGGCTCGCTGGCCGCGCTACGCTGCGAGGCGTCACACAAGCCTCGGTACGTCGCACTAAGAACTGCTGATCCCCAGCTATACTGTGGCTGCTGACCAGGCCAGCCATCCGCCAAGGACTCTGCTAGGTGTATATAGCTAGGCTGCACGGAGTCTCCAGTGGTGCTAGGGAACAAGATCCACCCGAACAGATATAGCAGGTACGCAACGAAGTGCGTCCACACCACGGCCTCATCTGCGTCTGCAGGACAGGTCATGTAGCGACGAAGCCATCCGTGTGGCACCCCAGCTGCGTTGTCTGGGATTGGATGACCGAACCGGTGACCCAGACGGACCTTCCAATCTGCTGCCTTTGGGGGTGGCACCACAGCAGCACCACGGACGGGTAGACCTGTAATCATCGTGTCGTCCTGCAGAGTAACCGTCATCTCCCCCCATCGGAAGTGGAAGGTGTGAGTTCTGGCCTCCATCGATCAACGAGAGCGGACAACAGTGGCGCATCATACTAGAACGCATGCGGTAGATCCAACATGCGGGCAATGGGCAGCAGATCAGTGCCCCGTAGTAGTGGGATGTACCGCTGGTCGAGACGCCAGTTCTCTCGGGGGCCCCTAAGGACGAAGCAAGGAGGCCCGTGTGCGTCTCCCGACAACCACACATGGCATCGGTGATGCTCATCCCAACGGGGGTCTAGCAGCTCGAACGCCATGTCCTGCCAAAGAAGGATAACAAGTTAGTGTACATTATAACAAAATGCGCAACAAATAACAACAAATGTACCGACAGAGAAACATACGGAATGTACCAAAACATACATAAAATGTGCACACGAATATGACCCACACGACAAGAAAACATATGGAATGTGCGAAAACATACATAACATGGTAATGTGCACGACATAGCTATATCGAGCCAACAATTCAGCGTACACCTCCTGAATAATACATTACATATGGATTGTGGTTGGTACTACGGAGCGTTGCTTGATGCCGGCCTGTTTGGGCACTGACTGAGGAAGTGGCCAATCGTCTTGCATAGCCTACACTTCGGGCGCCGAACACGATCCCCTCGCTGGCTGTCATCCATGTCGTTGCGGATGCGACGGCTTTGTCGTCTTCCACGACCGACATACTTCAGTGCATCGTTGGGCACCCACTTTATCTCCCCCGGCCATAATTCCCTGTAGTGCATGTCTACCCCGTATGAATGGAACTCTGCACTCCAGGTTGCATACAAGTGCTGCATGTCGTAGTACTTGGAGATGTACTGTGTTGACGCCTGGTTTCATACAGTGCAGGCCGCGTACACATGGGAGCATGGCTTGTGCAGAAGCTGGGGCTTGTTGCAGGTGCAAGATGTTTCATCACCAAGCGTGCATACCTGCTTGCGCTCCCCTCTAATGTGACCCATGACATACTTCTGCCTTAGGCGGACCTCAAACTTCCTCCTTAATCCATCAATGGGCTGAGCAATGTGAGATCGACCCTTCTCCATCTTCCTGTCCATGAAGGCCTGCATGACCTCAGAGTATTGCTTGTTTTTGTCAAGGTGCTTCTGCGCCATCATGGCTCTATTCACAAAGTACCCGACGGTACGGTTCCAAGTCTCGGCCACGATTGCCGTGATCGGCAGGGATCTGACGCCCTTCAAGACACCATTGTAAACTTCGGACATGTTGGTTGTCATGATCCCATACCTTGCCCCACCGGTGTCGTGCAACAAAAACCACATTTCCAAGTCAGGTGCATTGGACTGAACCCATTGTGAGAATACCCCGACTCTTGTGGAGCCCCCCTCCACGACCCCTGCTTCTGTATGCACATGCTTCGTAGCCTCCTGATCGAGCTGCCTCCACAAGGTGTCGAACTTCCGCTTCTGGTTCTGCATGCATAGCTTCTTGAACATCTTCATTAGGTCCTTGCTACGGAACCTTCTGTGGAAGTTCGCTGCAATATGCCTCATGCACCAGCGGTTCTTTACATCAGTCCACTGGAAGGGGGGCTCCGTCCCATTCTTCAACGTTCGCAACGCAGACAGCAAGCCTGCATTGCGGTCGGAGATAAGGCACACTTCAGGGCGTTCTTGCACCACGACATGCTTCAAATTGCAAAGGAACCACAGCCAGCTATCTGTATTCTCGTTCTCCACAATTGCAAATGCCACTGGGAGTAACTGGTCATTTGCATCGGCTGCAACTGCGGTGAGAATAGTACCCTTGTACTTGCCGGATAGGAACGTCCCATCTACGGTTAGCACTGGACGGCACCACCTGAAACCTTGTATCGCCTGATGGAAGGCCCAGAACACTCTGTCAAGAATGAAATAGTTCGGGCCCTCCGTAGGATGGACCCTCTGCTGCCTGTTTATGTACGTGCCTGGGTTTGATTGTGAAATTTGATGCAGCATTCTTGGGACCAGGTCGTACGCCTCCTCGTACGTCCCATACATACGGTGCAGCACCTTTCGCTTCGCCCGCCATACCTTCTTGTAGCTCACTTCGTAGCCCGCCGTGTTCGCTACTTCTGCCATTAGAACCTTCGGGGTAATTGACACATCCACCTGGACGAGGTGCGTGACCAGCTCCACAACATACGATGATGTCATGTTGCGGTGTCTATGTACTAGCCCCGCAAGCTCGCAACTGTGATCTTACAGCACCGTTATCCGGAACTCCGTGCCAACGCCCTTGTACCGTTGTGCACGGACTTTGCCACCACAGGACCCGTCGACACACTTCACGACGTACGTGTCCGGCTTTGACTTGTGGACCCGATACGTCTGGCTTATGTTGACGGCATGTCTAGCAATAGCCTGCTGGACAACACTCTTATTACGGAAGCACTGCCCCAAAAAGAGTGTGCCCTCGCTGAACCCCCATTCTCCCTCCTCCCCCAGTGGCAGAACTAGGGCTGCCGCTGCGATGTCGTCCAGTCTGGACGACACGTACGCACCGTCCGTCGTCACAACACGACCTACCACCCCTCCAGTTGCACCTTCGCCATCCTCGTCCTCTCCAGAACTGCCTGTTTCCACCTCCTCATCCTCCTCACTGCCCTCTTCTTCCACCTGGTCCCCCAGATACTCATGACAGTCAATACGAGCGGCCCACCACCTCTCGTCCACACCTTCGTTGGGCTGGAAATTCTCCGCACGCCTCCTGTCGTCTTCATCACCCACTTCCTCGCCCACATGTTCTCCCGCAGAAGCGTCTTCATGACCGCCGGCCACTACATCTCCACCAGCGGCATCTGAACCAACCATGGCTGATGATTCTGCCCTCTCCACGAACTCGACATACACCATTGGCCTCCCATATATCGCAGCATCAGGGTTGCACACGACCTCCATGTAGTTCGCCCATGAGGCGTCATTGGTCACCTTCAGAAGTTGCCATATGCTCTCCCTTCCATCATCCACCATTGAGGCATAGACTTCCTCGATCCGTAACTTATTCCTTGCGGTCTGTCGATCGAACGCTGAACGGACACACCTCCGTAGCTCACACAAGCTCATGGCGCTCAGACCGGGTGCCCGGATCACGGTCCGCTCGCAATTTGACAGGTCCGCCCCATACGGCCCATCACGTACGAGACCACTCCCATAAAACACGAACAATTGTTGAATGCCAGCCATTGCGTACCTAACATAAGTAACAATCGTACCATTTTAGTACACAGCATGTAACAATCGTACCATCTAATTAACAATTTCGATTAGTATATGTTTTGTATTTCTAAATCAACGATTTATTTGTAACTATTTTATTTTCAAATTGTACCATACATCAATTTAAATATTCATATCATTTTTATTTCCATCAAATGACCTTCATACTACGGTCATTCACTACGCATACTAATTATACAAATTGTCTCTAATCTAACTACTACAAATTTACCACCTACAAATGCTCCAACATAAATATTTACTTTTTCAACACCTACACATTATTTACACTACAATCTTTTGTAACTTTAACTTAATATAGTCTTTATGTTGCTCTACTACAACTTTCTATGACTGCTATTATATTTTAATTCTAATCTACCAAATTTATTTCTAATTTATTTTTACCACCTACCGCACTGTATGAAGTTCTTCCCTAAGCGTACTAATCATATGCTTCTAATCCTAGTACTATTGTTATCACCTACAATTGCTCTAACATAAATATGTATTTCTCAACGTCTACACACTACAACTTCATATTTTCCACCTAAATGAAACTACTTTACAGTACGTATGTTCACAAAAAAGGAAAACACTATATACACTACAATACATCATGCCTAACATATGCAAGATTTGCTATACATACATAGCGTACAAAAGATTGACATAAAATAACAGTAACACAAGATGGTTTCCTTAATTAAAGCCTAATGACATACATAAAATTATAGTTGCACGGCCACAAAACTTACCTCTTGTTGATGCTCACGAGACGATCTACAACTTTTGTACTTGCCAAATCCGCTGATTCCAAACGAAAACAACTCAACTCTTCCGGCTTTCGCTCCTCACTTTTTTTCACCAAAAATTGTATAAGCCTACCAATTATACAAATTGTCTCTAATCTATCTACTGTTGCTATCACCCACAAATGCTCTAACATAAATATTTACTTTCTCAACACCTACACATGTAAGCACGTATGTTCATCAAAAAATAACTACATTACACTACATAACTTCAACAAATAAATACGACATTTTCTACACTACAATACATCATGCATCATTTTTACCTACAACATAAACACCGTATTGGCTTATAAGAACATTAACGACATACGGTTTGGCTAATTACGAGCTAATGACATTCACAGAAAATATTTGCACGGGGCCAAAAATTACCTCTTCTTGAAGCTCAGAAGACGATCTACAACTTTTGTATTTGCAAAATCTGCTAACTCCAAACAAAAGCAACTCAAAAATCTGAGTTTCCACTCTTTCTTTTCCTCCCTTCACTCCCTCTCTCGCTCTGTCTTTACTTCCACTGCGAACCAGAAGACTTCACCGCATGCATCTGCTCACCAAGCGAGCTCCAAAGCCATTTTATTGCGAATGCTCCTCACCCATTCAGCAAAATTTGGGGGGCCATATCACATACTACTGACGCGTGTATGAGCTGCATACAAAGAGGCGAAAAAAGGCCACCCGTGAAGCTTTCGGCGGAAGGATTAGACGGAGAGGGAATCGCGCACGCTGCAGACCGCGCGAGCGGGGTCACGCGGTTGGCATCCGAGGCGTGCGGTCGGGAGAGAGAACGCGCGGTCAGCAGCCGAGTCGCGCGCTCCGTACGCGCGTCGTGCGGTCGGGCGGCGAGTCGCGCGGCGGGGCAGCGGGGTCGTGACCAGACCGCACGACCGGGGCACGTGGCAGCGTCTGGCGATTGCGCGCTCAACAGGGGTCCAAAACCGGAATTATTTTCGCTCGGGGGCCAAAACGGGAATTTTGGGTGCACAGGGGTCCAAAAGTGTCCAAAATTCCGCAGCAGGAGAAGTGGTGTGGTTTGGGACCGCATGAGCCAGCGAGGGGAAGGTGGTGTGGTACCGAGCCGTGCGAGGAGGGCGACGACGAGCACGTGAATAGCAGCGTCGACATGACAACGAGCGCGTGAATAGCAGCGTCGGCACGACAACGAGCGCGCTAACAACGATGCGGCCGTCACCTCCCCTGGCGCGCATCTCTACCACACCACCTCCCTCGTAGGTTCTCAACCGCGCCAACTCCCCTTGCGCGGTCCCAATCCGCGCTAACTCCCCTCGCCGTGCCACCTCCCCTCGCGCTCTCCCCGGCCGCGCGAGGGGCCAAATACGGCAAAACACACGATATAGAGCCAAACGTGGCATTGCCGTGGCGCTGGGGCCAAAATAGCCATGGGTTTGCGTTTTTTACCCAATTCAGTTTCGACGTGTATCTAGGGATGCTTATGGGTTTGGGCCTATCTAGGCTTTTGAACTAGGTTAGCCCAAAATTGTAAATAGATTAAACCAAATTTAGACCTTTCTTTATTGGGTTAGACTTTGGCTGGATTGAACCAGGCCTTGGGCCTCATATTTTTGTACTAATTATTAAAGGTAGATGGGAGCTGATCCTAATTCAATAACTAAGAAGGTAGATGTGATTGGTCCAAGCTAAGGCCTATATCTGTTTTTGTGCCTAGATCAGGCTTATACTTAATTAATTTGGGCTAGACTTGCACCAGATCCTTCTCAATTTTATTTGGATCAGATTTAGATTAGATTTCAGCCCATTAGTAGCCCTATGTGTATCCCACCATGGACACAAAAAATGTTTTTGTGTTATTTTGCCAGCTTAGTTATTAATAAATGGAACTGGCTACATGTCGATTGACTGAAAATTTTTATAGATTTGAGTCAGATTTTTCTGCACCATTGGATCAGATCTAACCATTCCATTCATCCCCTCACCCATACTATATAAACTCCCTCACCACCCTTTCTTAGCCCTAGCTAGCCTAACCTCCAGCCAACCTCGCCGCAACCCTGATGCACCATCGCTCCATCGCCTCACGGGCATCGAGGCGATGCCAATGAGGCTCTCCATGAGTCACCGCCGTTGCACTACCATTGCTGCTGCCATCCGCCTTTTTGACTCACCACCGTCGGATCCACTATCGTACACATCTCTCGCCACCCCAACCTAACTTGCTACTCGGGATCTCATCAACTTGCCCGCTACCCACGGTCCTCCTTCATCTCGTGGCCGATGGCGTCCCAGCAGCCTCGCTGCCCCAACACCCATCCTCCCTCTATAGTGGGCTGGGTGAACCTGAAACCTTAGACCGATGAATTTGAGCCCTAAATTAACCTGCCTCTAACTGGAGCACGAATGTGGTGTGGATCTAAAGGTCAAAATTTTGATCAATTTTCTCAAAATTTTTAGTCAAGTGATGTATAGCAAATCCATTAACGAGTTAGAGCCCTCTACACCAAAAGTGGCAGTCGATGTATAGAGGGAAGCTAAGGCTGCCGACGAGCCAGCTAGCGGTCGTGAACACCATAACTAGCCCACACCTTTTGCACCACCGTTGCCTCTTTCTCCTTCATATGCACCTGCCTTCGCCAAAACCAGCGACACTAGTTAACTCCACCATGGCTACATTTCTCTTTTACTGTCTAGGGTCTAGGGATCCGGCCCTACCCTTTTGCTATTGTTTTTCCAGATCGCCGTCGAGGTCGCATGCCATTACAACCCTCCTTGATCATAGCTACATCCATCTCAACTTTGATGTTGCGCAATCGTTGACAACCGTCGTAAAGGGGAGGGTAATTTTTAAAAAAGGGAGGATATCAAATTTGGTTCGAAATCACTTAAAGTGGTATATCTCTAAAAATTTGCCAATGCTATGTATATATTTAAGCTAAGGGAAAATCCATTCTACTATTAGCTGTAGTTTCCCATATTTGATATACCATCTAAACGAACTTGATATACTCTTTTTATCTCTTTAAATGTAATTATATACTAATTCTAAAATATTTTAATGCAAACTAAATGAAAACTTGCAAGTGAATCCATAGTTTTTATAGCCTATTTTGCTAATACCTTTGTATTCGCACATAAAAAGGAATATATTCAAAAAGTGCACATACCACCTGGGTAGTCTTATATATTCATATACTCTATATACATATCCCCGTTGTGTGAGATACTCCTCACGTTGTATGAGATACGACACAAGGAATAATCTAAAGTAAGCATATGTCCAATTTTTCGGAGGCTTTGAATATGTTACTGTAGATATTAGAGAACTTTACATCGTGTTAGAGCCATCCACACAGTTTGGTTTTTACACCTCCAAGAGAAGAGAGAAGCCCTTAGAGTAGCATGTGAACACTGCATACAACAGCCTCTAAGCAAGTTTTGTTGGAGTTGCCTCGAAGGCTAGAGGCTGCCTCCAAGCACTAAAAAAAATTGCATGGCCCCCCTTGTCAGTCGGGATGGATGTTAGTTGAAGTAGGGATTGAGATGGATGGTAGTTGGAGTAAAGAATTTTTCATTTTTAATTGTAGCAATGGGCTATATCCAGGGCCGGCCCTGACTTTTTGGTGGCCCGGGGCGAAACAAAAAATGAGGCCCTCACCGGTTGAAAAAAGAAACTATTAATTTGAGTCTATGCAACTAAACTGTTCTGGCAGCGGTGCAATGGTTGAATACGCAAGAATTCAGTTAGGATTCAGAAAGATTTTGAACCTTGATCCGGCAGCGTTGGGACGATCCTTGTGTAGTTGCGTGTCTAGCGATCGGGGCGCTCCTGTCCGGGAAGCAGCAGCAGGCGAAGTAGCGGCCGCCGCCGGCCGTCTGTCTGTCTTGCGTGTACGAGAAGCTGAGAACGTAGCGGTGGCATCGATTGATCGTTTCGTCTTCCTGTATGTTTCTGCTAGAGGGCTCAGTGTTGCCTGGTTGGCAGTGGGCTACGGCCTCGTACTCAGGCCTGGTTGTATTGTTTTCATATTTGGGCTTGCTTGGAGGAGTGGAATTCTAAGAGAACTAAGACATTCGCAGGCTAAGTATATGGACTATATATACCTCCAGATGGGGGCCCCTGATTTTCTGAGGCCCAGGGCGATCGCCCCGCAGGCACTGGCTCAAGGCCAGCCCTGGCTATATCTTAAAGATAGTAGTAACATAATTATACCAACTAAACTTAGAGAAAATCTATAAGTCCAAGAGAAAATCCATCCTCTAAACAAATAGTGTGGATGCCCTGAGGTAATACTAGCGCAGTACTCTGCAACAGTGTGGGCGTCATCGCTTTGGTACGTACTACAGCGATCTCTCTCAGGTGCTCAAGTAATTGAACTGTTGCGAACTTGCGATTGACCAGTCTCTTTTTTAAAGTGATTTTGTAAAGATTGTATTTTGTCTGAATTGGCTTTGGACAGAAAATTGAGGATTTTGGGATATGAGTCATAGATTAAGTTAAGATGACCTGAGTCATTGGATTAAGGTTGCATGATATATGTCTTGGCTAATATATGTCAAGTTGCGAAGAACTTATGCCTGAAAACAATTTCTTTGTGTTTGGATGTGCAGAGTCGCTTGGAGTCAACTGTGGTCAACGGCGATGATCGGGGCTAGGCTTATAGAGGAGTTGAGGCTCAGAATGATCGAGGATGCGGGGTAACAAAGTGAGCTCAAGCATGACACGAGAAAGATGGAAAATGTTCACGGCGAGTTTGAACAGCGGGATGACGCCATGTGACTTGCACGGGCCAAGTGAGCCATGGTTCGGTGGAACCAGAACGAGAGAGACTTGAGACGCGTGGTAAGCTAGTGGTGCACCTACACGTGGCAAACATAGCGATTGCTTGCAGTGGTTGGTGGTGACTGGGTTAAGGAAGGGTATTTTGGTAGTTTGACCAAAATACCAAAAACCACCTTGGATCAAAACCATGGCGCATGGGAGATACGTTGGAGTGCAGTTTAGATCAAGGAGTTGGTTTGATCAAGGCGGATCAAGGCTAAGGATTTAGCGGATGCACACTTATGCACTTTGAAAAGCGTGCATAAGTGAACTTGTGAGAGTAAAACCCATGTGTGCGGGGTTAACAGGTTTCCCTATTATAATAGTGTATATGATCTATTAAGGAGTGTAGGTGGTTGGTTGCTCACCTATAAAAGTGGATTGGGATGGAGACATGTGAGGTTAACCATTTAACCCGTCTCTTGTGCTCTCTTCTCTAGGTTTAGAGTTAGGATTTGTGAGTGAGTATCTTGGGTGTTATTTGTCCTTTAAGGTAGAGTGGTTGTAAAATCTACCTTCTCAAGTAAGCAATACATCAATCTTTGTGTATCTTCATGAATCTATCTTGGTTTGATTGATTTGCTCTTGATTTGGTTAGTTTTGATCTCTCTTCTTCTCTTTTCTTGATCTTGCTGTGCCAAAAACGTGTAAGAAATGGAAACAATTTTTGGGAATTTATCTCCACCCATCTAGGCATTTTGATAGTAAGTTTATCAAGAAAACCTGATTTTGCTTGTTTTTGCCTCAAAGTGTGATTTCTTGATCCGAGGGTTTTTTATTTGATTTCTTTGGTATTCTAACTTGCTATGATATGTGAGAATATATCTAGACCTATCTTGGTCAACATCCACCCATGAGCAAGTTATATTCACTGATTTTGGTTTTTGACTCGGTTTTGGTGCAAGCTTCAAATAAACTGAAAAAGTCTCAACTTTGGCTATGATTTTCATGATCATTTATTGAAATAGGTTCACAATATCCTAGAGAAGTTCTCTACAAAGTTTCATATCATTTGGATCTGCGGATCAAAAGTTCCATCAAATTTGGTTTTTGAAACTATGCTGAAAAGTCTCTGCTCATCCTCTGATTTCTCTGTTTTTCGACCACTTAGAAGCTTTCGACCACTCACTAGTTTTGACCACTTCGGTTTCAACTACTCACTGATCGTTGACCTTACTGGCAGTGTTTCAACAAGTTTTGACCACTTCGGTTTCGGCCGCTCACTATTCGTTGACCTTACTGACAGTGTTTTGACAAGTTTTGACCACTTCGGTTTCGACCGCTCACTGGTCGTCGACCTTACTGGTCGTATTTCGACAAGTTTCAACCACTTTGGTTTTTGACCACTCACTGGTTGTCGACCTTCCTGGTCGTATATCTACTTGTTTTGATCACGTTGGGTTTTTGACCACTGATTGGTCGTCGACCTTTCTGGTCGTATTTCGACGTGTTCTGATCACTCAGGTTTTCAACAACTTTGGTTTTCGACCATGCACTGGTCGTCGATCACACCGGTCAGATTTTGACTTTCTTCAAACACTTGGGTTTGAGATCTCTCTTAGGTCATCGACCACATCGTTTTTAGACCACTTGCTAGCTTTTGACCACGTTGGTTTCATTCATGTTGGTTATGACCACGTTGGTGTTTGACTGCTCTGTAGTCGTCAACCACTATAGTCAAATTCTGACCACGTTGTTTTTCTGACTGGTTGTGCTCAGCTCTGCGACCCTCTGATTTTTAAGTAGGATTCCTATCCTAATTTTCATAGTTTTGTATAGGGGCGAATCTACAGTAATTCATGGGTATTCAGCTGAATATCAAATTTTTTTTGCTAAAAATCTACTATATATCAGGTATAATATATATGGATTAGCAATTGGGTTTAAATGGAAGAATTTAAACCCAGATCGGGCCGACTGGTGACTGATCGTCACGTGGGCACGGCGTCGCGGCGAACGGCCCATTGCCTCCCACCCAAACAGCCCAGTAGCAGTGTTGATGGCACCAAACAAGGTCAAAATGTTCTTATGGCGGTTTGCCCATAATAGCTTGGCAGTCGGAAGGAATATAGCTAGAAGAGGAGTGGAGCGTGAAACAAGGTGCCCCATGTGTCACAGGATGGACGAAGATTGTGGTCACCTTTTCTTCAAATGCCATGGGGTGAAAGAAATTTGGCGGCTATTGGACCTAGAGCAAACCCGACTGAAGCTTGCAGATTGCAATTCAGGAAAGGAAGTAATCATGGAAAGCTGGAAGTTGGACGCTGATACACAACAGAAAATCTGGGTGTTGCTCTGGAAATGGTGGTCGGCCAGAAACAAAACAAATGTGGGGGAAAAAAGAATGTCCGCAGCAGAATTATGCTCAATTGTGAGCTACTATGTGATAGAATTTGAAAATTTGAAGAAAAGGGAAGGAGAGAAAAAACCAAAGAAAGAACAGAAATGGGAGCCACCATTTCCTGACTGCTACAAGATCAATGTTGATGCTTCTTACAGGGCTACAACGGGGTCAGGGGGGTGGGGTTTTGTTGCTCGTAACAACATTGGTGAGTTCTTAGAGGGGGGTTGTGGACACCTTGAGCGGCTCACTAACCCCATTCATGCTGAAGCTCTTGCTGCTTTGCGAAGTCTCAAGAGGGTGGCACAACTGGGAATGACTAGAATTATTCTTGAGACTGATGCAACAAATTTGAAGAAGGCTTTGAGTTCTGATTCAATGGACAGGAGCCCCGAAGGATGCATCTTTCGGCGTATCAAGGATTTTATGAAGGATTCTTTTGATCACTGTGAGGTCCGGTCTTGCCCGAGATCTTGCGACAAAGTGGCTGATAGCCTTGCTGCTTATGGGGCGAGCGTTGTGCGCTATGGTTCTGAGGTCTTCATGGACCAGGTCCCCGAATTTGTGACCAACTTAATCTCTGGTGATTTGCCCAGAGCCACTGGTTAGTGGACTCCTCTGTGTTCCAATTCAAAAAAAAAGCAGTGTTGATGGCTCGAAGCCTCGGACGCCTGTGCCGTCCTGGCGTCTTCGGTCTTCCTCATTTCCTCAATCTTTCACATCTCTCCTGGCTCCTGCTCTCAACCCTCACTCTCTCAGATCTGGCACCGGCGGCTGGCGGCAGGCCGCTTGCCCGCTCCTTCCTCAGGCTCAGTCCGGCAATCCGCAGCGCAGTCCCTCGTCTCGTCAGCTCATCTCCCTCCGTGACTCCGCCCGACCCGACATGACTTTCCTGATGCAGTGATGCCTGTAAGCCTGTTCGTGACTTCGTTCGTTGGGGATCTTTGCCCAAAGGTCACTGTCTCACTGATGCTGCTTTGTTTGCTTTTTTCTTTGGATATTCCAGCTGCTTATAAGTGTTCGTGACCCGTCAATTGACTCGATTCCATGGTGATTCTCGCGGATCTGCTCTGCTCCATCTCCGTGCTTACTGAATTTGCAAGTGCATGAGGTGCTTCCTTAGGTCCTTAGCCCTTATCCTGTCGTCTGTGTAGACTGTGGATGGTTGGTATTTGGTAACTTGGTGTATATGAGTAATTGAGTATGACAATATTTGATTATTTGTGTATATGAGACTATGAGTATATGGCAATACTTGGAAATGGACGTTTGGTTATTGTCAGTCTTGCCATCTTGAACTTCTATGTAACTATATAACACACATAATTTGGTGGTCCAGAATCGGTTTTATCTGCTTTGCTTTTAAGTGTTCAAATGGTTTGAGCATTTAAGGATTTGCATGCACTGATTAGATCGATTAAGAAACGGGAATATTTACAAGTGAAGTGTTATCATGAGCCTGCTACTTTAAACTATCAGGTACTGTGCTGAGATGCCATTGCTCACCACTAGATAAAAAGGATGTGGGCAAAGCTGTGTGTATAGTATCAGCCGTTAGCCGTAGCTTACAGTTTGAGAGACCGAACATTTATGATATATCATCATTCCCTGGGCGATTAGAGATTTGGATGTTGGTTTAGATTGGACAGTTCACATCCAAGTGCTGTTAGCTTATTATCCTATATATATATTCCTATTTCCATTCTGATCACTGTTTTTTTGTTAGCACGTCGTATCATACAATAGTTCAGCTATTTGAAAGAAATATGCTGCATAGGATGCCATTCTCTTTTCATATTTTGTCACTACTGATTTTACAATTTGGACTTATTTATGGACATACAATACTTGTGTTATTGATTCTGTGTGTTGATCTTGGCTCTGAAATCCGGACATGGAGTTCTGTAACATTCTGTTACTTTGATGACAACCTGTAAAGTCGTTTTCAATGCCTGAATAGTGTATTTTCCTTGCTGAGAAGCTATGGACCTCATGTTATTTAGTTGCTACTAGAATATCCATGACTTGTCTAGAATATCCATGACTTGTCACTTTGTGTGTTCGTTAGAGAGCCTTATGATTCTTACTTTAGATAAGCTTTATTTGCTAATTAACTCGTATGTTTGATTTTGTAGATCTTTGAGCTTTGAAAAATGAAGAAATCTGCAAATTTGAAATTTTTATGGGAGAGAGATGGAAAGACGCAAAAGGTTGCTTCCACCTCGACGCAAAAGGTACTTTAATTTTTGCTATTATGGACCTTTATATTTTTTTTATTGAATAATACTTTTGTATCTTCGAATACCCGTTCCAAAATTTCTGAGTCCGCTACTGGTTTTGTAGCTATCTGAGTAAAGGATAAATGAATACTTGAGGAACTTTTCAAGGCATTATTTACCCCTTTTTGTTGGCTATCCGATTCTACAAATTGTATTCACCACATGCCGATTCTGATAATATTGATCTTCAATGCATTTTATCCTTATATTGATCTGCAATGCATGTCATCCTTCTATCTAACCATTTGCTAAGCTTTCTAAAAAAAGTTTTATCATGAATTTGCCGGTGTGTTCATATATAAAATTACTTTTTTATAGAGTAGGTGTCTCCCCAAAATATTTCGATGTATGTATATGTTTGGTTGAAGATTTGGAGCTCAATTGTCAGGAAACGTTTAACATAAAAATTCGGGGGGAATAAACCGTTTAAATGCATAATACATAGGCTGTTCTCCACTCGTTTAAATTCTGAAGAAGCATATATATAGCTGTTCTCGTTTCCGTCGTTTTAGGGCAGGACCAACTCTTTTTTTTTGGTACTCCATTTAACTTGAGACAGTAATTAATGCAACTAAAATCGGATGGACATGATTGATAATTGTGGCATTATTTTGGCTCTTTGCTTGCCAAATGAATGCAGCTTAGCATAGATCGATTGGATCTACCTAATTCCAGCAACTTATTGTACTGGATTAGCTAGGTTGCATATATTATCCCCAAGCAAACTCTCAAGTTTCTTGCTACTCAATGCTCTAAATTAAGCTCAACAAACGCCAGATGTTAACTACTACCGGATGCATGCATGATTCTCGAACCTAATTACTGTGCTAACCAACAACGACTTACATGAGAGCTCTAGATCCAATTCCAGTTACATCCTTACAGTTATGATCGAACGACCATCTGAAATGCTGTACAGAATGATAGATGGCCATGCTTGTCGTTGTGCTGCTCCAATCTCATTAAGTCATACGCGACATTGCAATGCGCGCGACTGATACGGACTAGCTAACACCTTGTACCTAATCTAGCTGACAAACATTTTTCGGCATTTCATTTGTTAACTGGGGGCATTTGATTTCAGGGTCGTCTCCACAATGCCATTCAGTTTGGGGATAAGAGTGCTGGATACATAGAAATGGATACGAGCAAATTGCGATCGCTACTAGGAAAACGATTATTAACGACGGTAGATGTGGTCGTTAAAAGTCAAGATGCAGTCGTTAATTAATTACAACAAAATTGTGGTTGTTAGTCATTGTTAAAGGCTCCGTCGTTAATAGTGTTAAATGTGAAGTAGAAGGTTGTGTATTGATTCTCTTCACTGTTGATTATACAAGAGGTATATACAATGGTTATGGGCCTTATGGGCTTTATACACAAAGAGATACTCTAACATTAACGACCACATGCAATTTCCTATCATTAAATAAATAGTATACCATCATTAATTATGAAGAAATAATGACATTTTTTTAGTTTTAACGATCATTTTTCTTCGTTGCTAACAGTGTAGTTGCAACAGTTAAAGCATTAGCGATCACTTTATAGTATTGACTTATCACCTTTTATCATATAAAAAGGCATGCAACAACCACCTCCTTAGTTTTACGACCACTTTATCATTGAAAGCATTACACACGTTACATATATGATTCTAAATTAAAAAAATATAATTTAATATGAATACTTGGGCATTTGTTTGGTACAAACAATAACAAACACATATCTAAAAAAATATGATCAACAGATTAATAAAAAATTTCTACTCATACAACAATGTGGATGTCAGTTGTTTACATGAAGACAAGTAATGCTATTAGTTGTGGATGACATTTTAGGCTTTTAATTATCCGAGGTGTTACAATTTTACTTGTTGGGTTCTCCAGAAACGTAGTTTCAGTTTATGTAATTTAGAAAATATATTTGTTAATTTTTGTCATCTAATTATTTTTCTCCATATGCAGCCATGTTGTGTTTGTGTAGTCATGATATGTGTTTTTGCATTTTATTTATGTTTTTATGGTGTATACTTTCATCTGATCAAAGCATCAGCTAGTTTTTTTTTTTGTCATTTTGAGTTGTGCAGACATGCAGTCAGAGGTATGTAATGTGCAGTTGTTCAAAGTCTTTGCTGAATTTTTGGCTGTCCTTCATTATCCTTGTAGAAATTTGTTCTACTTTTACATTATTATGGATTATTAGCCATATGTGAAACCTATGTTAGTTACATATATAGAGCTATTTTTCTGAAATTTAATTTATGTAATTGTTTCATTCAAGTGCTGTAATTTGTGATTTATATATATTTTAGAAATGTCCAGTTACAAATAGTTATTGTTTGGTCTGCCAAATGTATTCATCTGCTGCTTATGACAGCAGCTTTTATGCAACTTCTATTGTATTTTAATTTTAATTGTTGGGTTCACTAGATGCTAGTTTCAGTTTTTGTAATTTAGAAAGGATATTTGTTCATTTTGGTTATTTAATTATTTTTCTCCTTAAGCAGCCATGTTGCACAGTCATGATATGTGTTTTTCCATTTTTATATATGTATTTATGATGCATGCTACCCTCTGATTAAAGCACCAGCTAGATGTTTTTATCATTTTGTGTTAATTAGCCATGCACTCAGAGCTATGTAATGTGCAATTGTACAAATTTTTAACTGTGTTTTTGGCAGTCCTAGAAGTGCAATTATTTCTGCTGCAATAATTGTTTTGAATGCTGCTATAAAGTTTAAGCAATTTTCAGTATTATGCTAAGTTGTTTGTCCTTTTCAGCTTGATTTGACTGTCCAAAATAAATTCAGATGCTTCTAATTTAGTCTTGTCATGTTTTTCCTTGGCTCCCAGAGTTTCAATCTAAAAGACTGCTTATTCCTGTGCATAATCATTTGAATAAGTATCCTATTTTTTTCCAGTGTTCGGTTATCAGTTAATGCAGTAGCAAAGCTCTGTACTCTTCTAGGAGTCGAATGGATATGTAATTTGTCTATCTTGCTAATAATGCAGTCTTAAAAACATATTCAATTCAAATATAACTTGAACTGGCTTAAACAAAAATAGCCGGACTTTCTAATGATGGTACTGGTTCGGCTGGATCGGTATTCAAATAGCAAAAAATAAAATGGGATAAATTCAGTGCAACAAGCAGTCCATTCATAATTCGAGTACCAGAAAAAGAAAATGGGTTCAAGGTTACGTGAATTTGCATAAGAAAGGTGATCGTTTTGCATATGTTCAAATTGAAGTGTACAACTACTTTATGCTTCAATGCAGAAGATAAATCTCAAATTTAGCTGGACTAGATGATGAACTTGTTTACAGAAAAGAGAAGACAGATTTACGTTGAAAGCAGTGGATAACTACTATCCTTCTTTTGAATAAGAGATTGCTGGGCAGCAGTGAGTTGGTTTGTCTCATACCTTTCTCTCTCTTTCTTCCATCCATTCTGGCAATTCTTCTGGTTCTTGTTTCTTTCTTCTTTCCTTCCTCCTTGCTTCTTTCTAGACTTCTATTTGATCATCTGAATCATGATATGTGTGGTTTGGTTTTGTTTCTTCGTTGAATGCAAGTTTTTCTTTTTTTTAATTGTTGTTGTTTGGGTCTCATGCGCTGTATGGGCTCTTTGGAAGGATGTATATTATTTTCGGCCTGTTGTTCCTCGAAGACAATGAAAGCCCGGTTACAGAAAAGGCCATCCAGAGAAAAATAAAAGCCCGTAAAAACGCAGCCCGTGAAAAAAATTCCTCGACCCGTTAACGTTGCAGCCCGTTAAGCCTATCGGGTCCTTTTGTTTTTTTAATTGTGCTAATACGGAAGATGAGTTACGTGGGATTTTCATCCTACGGTGCCAAATCTGACTGATTTACTAAAAAAAAATAGTCGAACGGGAAACAAGGATGCTACTTTTCTGTCCCTAGGACAGCCGCAGTGGTGAAACCAGGATTTAGTTACGTTTCGGGCTCAGTGGTGGAATGATTTAGGCTATTTGGGCTGAACCATAAAAATGTTATCCAGGTTGAACTGAATTTACCTGGACTGTACACTAATATTTTTTTACACCTTAAACTGAAGTCTATCCTGTTCAAGATGTGGCTCCACCCCTGGACGGCCGGCTACGCCCGAGGTCCACATCTGCACGGGCTTGAACAAAGCGCGAAGTAGGACGTTGCGTGAGGCGTCCCCAGAACCAGAAGCACGTCGGTTGCCTGCGGGGTGGCCACGCACGAGGCGGACTTTGGCCGCCCGTCGATGTCGGTGGTGCGAAGTAGGACCTAGGAGGCTAAGGCAAAGCCTGCGCCCACGCCACCCCCATGGTGCGAGGTGAGGCTCCACGCGAAGCCCGTTCCGTGTGCCAAGAGCTGAGGTGCGAAGGGCCATGCATGCCACGGCTGCGAGGTGATGGCGTGGCACGCGAAGTCACTTCGATATGGGCGCGAGGGCTTCCATGTAGACAACGAGCTTTTCCCCCTTCTATTTTAGTTTTTTTTAATCTTTTTTCTTCCAAGAATAGCCTACCAAGGAACTAATACCAGAAATGACATATTTTCTTAGCGCCATTATGAATGGCGCGGAGGCCAAACATCTTCACAAAAGTGGCTACAGCGTTGAGAACCCGTCTTTGCTGGCAATGTGGAAGTTGATGTGCCGCAGGTCCGGGCCAACAACACTGGTGCAGAAGTGTCGAATCAGGTTTTAGGCTTTTTTTTTATCCCCATTGGTGTCGAACTCTCTGGAGTTGATACGGATATGGCGTAGAATTGCGGTTCCTAAGCGCTAGCACTGATGGTGCGGTGGTATCATTGTCCAGCACCAATGTCGGTGGTGCAAAGGCCTCGTATATTATGACATGGATTGAGGCTGAGAGTGGGCTATATCCACTCAGAGCAACTCCAGCAGAGCCCCTACTTGAGCCCTCAAACCTCATATTTGAGGGCTTGAGGCAAAAATAGAGGTCCAGCAGGGTCCCTACTAGAGCCCTCAAATTTGAGGAGCCCCTCAAATCCCCCCGTCAGCCCTCATTCCTAGGGGTCCCCTACTCTGGCTCTCATTTTTCAGCTCTTCCCCATCGCCTCCCTCCCCGCCGCTGGCCCGACGACCCCGCCGCGCCTCCTCCTCCAGTCCCTCGCCCTCGTCCTCACCTCCGGCCTCTCCTCCCTCCACCCCGCCCTCTCCTCCCGCCTCCTCAACTCCCTCCTCCCCCACCTCCCCCGCAGCCGCCTCCCGGCACTCCTCCGTCTCCTCCCCCGCGACCACCTCACGCTTCTCCTCCTCTCCTCCAAGCACCATCGCCCCCGCACCATCCCCACCGCCTCCGCCCTCCACGCCTTCGCCGTCTCCTCCGGCCACCTCCCCTCCGACCTCCGCCTCGCCAACTCCCTCCTCTCGCTCTACCTCTCCCTCGGCTCTCCCGCCTCCGCGCGCCGCCTCCTCGCCGACATCCCCCGCCCGGACACCGTCACCTGCGCGCGGCTTTCTTCCCCACACGCGACGCCCGTACCACGTACGCGCGCCGCCCGGCATCCCCGCCCGCCTCCGCGACTTCCTGTCCCCGGCGCCCGCCTCCTTCCCCTCCCCGCCCTTCCCCGTCGAGCCCCGCGGATGCAGCTCCCTTCCCCGGCGGCGCGACCCTCGTCCGGATCTGGCAAGTCCGGCGAGCCCTCTCCTCGGCAACTCCCTTTCCCCGGCAGCGCAACCCTTGCCGGCATGGCCAAGTCCACGAGGAAGAAGAAGAAGATGAAGAAAGAGGATGACAAACGGGTCCCGCGTGTCATTCCCTACTAGAATGAATTTGAGGGCCCTAATTTGAGGGCTTCTGCTGGAGTTCAATTCAAAAAACAGGGCCCTCAAAAGTAGGGAGAGCCCTCAAATCAAAAGTAGGGGCTCTGATTTGAGGGCTCCTGCTGGAGTTGCTCTCACAACCTAAGCTGCGCCAGGGCCCAAAAGGTGAGCGCGATAGGTGCCCTCACTTCCTCCCACTTCCCCTCCAAATCCACTCAAATCCCTCCATTTTTGTGCGGGATTTCGCATGGGAATCGCAAGAGAAGGTAATTCTCCTACCTAGAAGCCGAGTATTGAGCTTTCTCACCTAACAAATTTTATGCACTATGTAACTCACACATTCATTACAAAGTATTATGTTAGGCTTGAAATTGTTTATTTATACAAAAATCATTAGTCAACTTCCTTACATGCATATCACAAACTCATCAAATTCTCTCTTTAATAGTTATCTATTATTTCAAAACTACTCACTCATCAAACCAAAAAATGCAACCAAAGGACTCTGTCGTCGTTTCAGAAAATGACAGAATCTCTATTACCATTTGAAATGACAACAGAATCTCTATTGCTATTTCAAACGACAACATAGAGAAGTGCCAATCCTAACCCTAAACTCTATTATAATAAAACACTAATGCGTCCATAAATAACCAAATCCTCCCAAATGACTCATCCAGATTCCTTCAAGAGAAGTGCCAAACATGACCTCCTCTCAGGTGTAGATATTAGGGCCATAATTCATGGCGTTGAATTCTGCAAGTCCACTCCAAACTTGATGGCACTGACCATGGCTGACATGGTAGCCACCTAGACATGGTAGCCACCTAGCCATGATAGCCTCGATAGTTGAGGTGGAACCAACCCTTCACGCCATGAATGATGGCGCTGAGACATTAAATATTCACATCGTTCACACTAGCGCGTTAAAAATGGCCTTTCCTGGAATTAGTTTGGAGGCATTTTTGATAAATAATAAAAAAGCCAAAATAGGCCAAAAAATGGTGGGGGTGGGGGGAGGGGCTTGGGCCCTTTGTTGTGATTTGGACAAAAGTGATACTTTTAGCACCTCTTCTTGCATAGCTTCTTGCTCAGCCCTCACGGATGGTGCCAACTATCGTGGCATCAAGACTAGACAGTTGTCGGATCCTGGAGCAACAACTCCGAAACCCTCTGTGTTAATTGCACTAGTCCAGGATCAGCTAGTGCACACAGTGATAACAAGTATACATATTAAGCACAATGACAAATTTTATTTAAATAAATATGGGTCTAATGGCCAAAATTTACATCAATGGTCTATAAACCAAAATTAAATATAAACAACGGAAGATAAAACCAAAGTGGAAGAAGCCCACTGAGCCTACCTGCAAACGATAGTAAGACATGACCTATTTGTTCTGATCCTCACTGAAGTCAAAGTCGTCATCTGAAAAATGATGAATTGAGCAACATGAGCACATAAAGTACTCCACAGGTTACACTAGGAGGTTTAACAGAGTTAATGCATGCATAAGGATTGACAAAGGAAGGCATAGTAAGGTTAATTGAGCGAAAAGCAAAATTGAAATCAATATTGTAAGTAGATTTAAAAGCTAAATTTGATACAATAAATAGAAACAAGATTTTAACAACATAATATTGTTAGTGCAGACTCCAACCAAATACTAACTTATCCACAGGTATCCTACCTGGACTATCTTTCCTCAAAAAGATCTCATATGGATTTCATCCATCCATAAACCATTTTGAAAACAAAGTCTAATCCGTGAAAAACTTTACTCAGCTTGTCTATAACCATGGGCATGGCTATCCAGGATAGATTATACACTCTATAGAGGTTGTACACATGATCATCCCATATTGCCACCGGATAAGCACATTTCTTTTGGTGTGCGGTGAGGAGATCATGACGGACTTTACAATGTAAAGCCTTCAACCTGGCTAAGCTAATACTAAAGTTTCACCCCAGTAAGGAATCCACCAGACTGGGACCCCTCTTGAGCCGAGTGAGACTTCACATGGCCTATGCCATGCTCACTTTCAACCTACAGCGAGACTCAAGTTAGGACCTGCAAATTAATCAGTCAGGATTGTCCCATACCAACCTTGTGGTAGTATGAAAGGGCTTTATAGCAGTAGCTCACAGACCGGTCCTTAACTTGATTTAGGCTCAAACCACATACCCCTTGTGCCTGACAATCAACATTGTATCACCAAACAACAATGCATGCCAGCAAGCACCCATCACCTAACCATTAGCCTAAGTCTAAACTAGGTTTTCATATTTTGTTTTGAAATAACTCATAGTTTTTCTTGACTCATTGAAGTCAAGAGTACGTTTCAAAAGCTTATCATTTTATGTAAAAAAGTTATCCCAAAACAAAATTTATGTCACTACTACAAAAAGGGTCATCACAGACGGTTCAGAACTGTCATCACAGATGGTTTTCTGAACCGCCTGTATTTATGTGTCAGTGATAATCGAAGGTTATCACAGATGGTTTGTGAACTGTCTGTGATAAAGACAACAGAGACGGTTTGTAACTAGAACCGTCTGTGAAGAAAACTATTACAGATGGCTCGAACCAAAAATCATCTGTGATACTCACACATCACAGACATCTGTGATACTCACACATCACAGACGGTTCTAGTTACCAACCATCTGTGATTAGTGAGTATCACAGACGGTTGGTATATAGAACCGTCTATGATAGTCCTTCATAGGTGGTTTATACCACAAAACCGTCTGTGATAGTTCACTCTATACCTATTTTTTTTCTTCTGTTTTTGGCTAGCCTCAAGAGATAATATTATGTATGCTCTTTGAAAACAAGCAAATACAGTGGCAAATTAACACAACAACACATTCTATTTCCATTAAGATTAAAACCCACCATTACAGCATAACAAGATAATGAATCCAACTCTTTAACACGGCAAGAATATATAAGAAGCAAATATCCTAGCAGACAGTAGAAGCTGGATGCATCGGATGGTGGCCGGATATCACCAACAATGGAGAGGCGGCGGTAGCGCTACCTTTGTGGCACGACAGTGAGACTGTGTAAGACACTCTTACGATACTTATGATAAGAGTGTGTTATGCAGTCGACCGTGGTGTCATAACGGAGGTGCTAGCTCACGGCGGTAGTCGGCGAGGTCGAGGAACAAGCTGGATGCATCGGATGGCGACCGGATATCACCGGCAATGGCGAGGTGGCGTTAGCGCCACCTTTGTGGCATGACAGTGAGACTGCGTAAGACACTCTTACGATACTTATGACAAGAGTGTGTTATGCAGTTGACCGTGGTGTCACAATGGAGGTGCTAGCTCACGGTGGTAATCGGCGTCGTCAAGGGGATGCAGGAAGCTATATAGTGGATGAACTGACCCGTGACTGCTGGTGAAAAGGTAGATGGGGGTAATTAATAAGGGCCAAGCGGTAGGAGGAACCGGTGCCTTCCATTCGATGTGGAGAGAATGGACGGGTGGGATCGAAATTCTGGGTGTCACGCCACGGATCGGTGATGTGTCATTATTAGAGACGATTTGTTATACGAACTGTCTGTGATAACACATATCAGAGACGGTTTGTTATACGAATTGTCTGTGATAACTCACATATCAGAGACAGTTTGTTATACGATCCGTCTGTGATAAGGTATACAAACTGTCCATGATATTAATATTAGAGACGGTTTGGTATATGAACCGTCTGCAATAACGCTTAAATATGCACGCTCTAATCCAGCTCTTCTAAACTGTCCTCTCATCTACTTCACCAGATTTCTCAATAATGGCATTTAATATTCTTTTGATCTCCTTTATCTCATCTATCCATTATGAGTTGTTCGGCTGTAACCTTACACAGGCGGCCAACAATTTACATCTAGAGTAGCTCCTCCGCTCTCACCCTGCTCTCCTTCCTCGACTCGCTTCCTTCTGTCAACTGGACCTCATCATCCGCCGTCGATGGAGGTGTCTCGTTGCCGCTCAACAAAGGGAAACCGCTCTTAGCCTCGTTCTTCTCTACAATGTGCATAAAGCGGAAGAAGCTCTTGCGGCAGTGGAGAGACACATGGATAACATTGCCGATCAAACAGAAGCGGTCGATTCTAAGGAAGCTTATCATGGCATCCTCTATGAGATTATGGACTGTGCTAATGATTTGCCCAGGCTGGAGGAGGAAGTGCACAGGGCAAGAGCAGACTTCATGGCATTCGAGAACTCGGCGGCTGATCCTCCAACTCCAAAAGTCGAAGAAGCATATGAAGCCCAGAAGACTAAGATCTGGGAATATCTTTTTTCGGACTTTTGTAATAAATTTGCCTTGAATTTGTCTCTTGTCTCAGTAGCTTCTATAGTTTATATGACAAACGACAAAACACAGACGGTCATAAATAAAAACCGTCTGTGATAGTTTCACAGACGATTCTAGTTAAAAACCATCTGTAATAATTCGTATATCACAAACAGCTTTTAAACCTAATCGTCTGTGATAGTTTCATAAACGGTTCTAGTTAAAAACTGTCTGTGATAATTCGTATATCATAGACGGCTTTTAAACCTAATCGTCTGTGATAGTTTCAGAGACGGTTTTAGCCATAAATCGTCTGTAATAATCAAAGCACATATGGCTTCACATGAACTGTTTGTGATAAGACGTCCAGTATAGCTTGTTTTGTAGTAGTTTGTCTAAGTAGGTCTAAGCATTTGGTACAAAATTTCTCTAGTTCATACTAGTGTATTAACTAGAGTTTTATCTAAGGTGACAAGGCTTGTTGATATTCAATATCAAATTTGGCCATATACAAAGGAATTTCGTGTAACTAAATTTTAAATCAGATTTGAACTAATTTGAATAAAATTACGCATGCATAATAATTAAAAACAACATAATAATTTAAATTACTGGGAGCAACATGATCAAACATGTAACTTGCCTTGCTCAAAGTCTTGATGCTGCGAATTGTCGAAATCGAACTCTCTGGATTCATCGGAGTCTACACGCGAAGAACCAATGCACAAAGAAAGCGTATTTCAAATAAAATTCAAAAATTCAAAAAGTGGCTAGAAATGGATAGTTTAAGTTTTTAGAAGGATTTAGAAATTTGAATGGTCTTGATCGAAGTTAGGATGAAAAAATACGAGCTTCTAGAAATATTTTTGCTGTAATAAAAAATGGTAGTAGTCGGAAGTAGGAGTGGTCGAAGTTTACTGAGTGATCAGAGGTTTAGAGGTTGAAGGATATTCATGTGGTCGAAAGCTTGCAGTTGTCAGAAAAACAATAGTGACCGAAAAAGTTTTAGTGGTTGGAGAATCTTTTAGAGTGGTCAGACGGATGGAAGTTCTTCAGAGTGGTTGGTGGTTAGAAGCTCTATAAAGTGATCGGGTGGGGTGGTCGAAAGGATTAGTGGTGGTCGAAATGCTTAGAGGTGGTCGAAAGAATTGAAATAGCCATGGTCGAAAAGCTTACAAAGAGGTCGGAGGTTAGAAAGTCTAAAGAGTGATCAGAGCGATCGAAAGTGTGTGTTGGTCGGATGCGTGGAGATGAACAGTAGGCACAAGCGCTCCATCCCCGCACCGTGCAATTTATTTATACTCTGTTGAGTGGCCCAGGACACATGAGGTTCCCGTCGCTTTATACCTTGCAGAGTACGTCGGGGCTGAAGCCACTGTGCTATTTATTTTATACTCCGTAGAGTGGCCCAGGAAATGTGAGGTTCCCAACGCTTTATACTTCGCAGAGTACATCAGGGCCAAAACCACCATGCGATTTATTTTATACTCTGTAGAGTTGTCCGGAATGGTTAAGTTCCCGGCACTTTATACTTTGCAGAGTACACCGGGGCCGAAGCCTCCATGCGATTTATTTTACATTCCATAGAGTTGGCCAGGATAGCTAAGTTCTTGGCGCTTTATACTCCGCAGAGTACACCTGGGCCGAAGCCACCATACGATTTATTTTATACTCTGTAGAGTTGCCTAGGATGACTAAGTTCCCAGCACTTTATACTCTACAGAGTACGTCGGGGCCGAAGCCACTATACGATTTGAGCACAAATCAGATCGAATAGCGACAGAGGAATGCTAAAGCCAACAAGTGCCAAATATTATACATGCATACTACACTACCAGTTTGAAGTTTCTCTAACTTCTTACCTTTGTAGGGCTTTCCTTCCCGCCAGTCGAAATCTAACGGATCTCCCTTATGGCGGTGACTCTTCTTCGCGTAGCTTCCTGCGCGTTCCCCACGGGCGACACCAACTGTTATTGTATGAGCACAATAGTGGGTACATGGTACTCCTTTCCCCCTTAGGGGATATGACTGACATATGGGGGAGACTGTTAACAGAACCTGAGCCATCTACAGTGAGACATTCTTGTACTGGGACACGTTGTGCACGATCATGACTTAAACAATGCATGAGATAATAGGCATATTCCTGTGACTTCAATTTTTTTTAAAGAAGCCCTAGTTTGCCAAGTCATCAAAATAGTCACTTCCAATATCCTCTAATCTCTTTCTTTCTTCAATGACAAGGTCAAGAGCAATCCAAATACATACCAATTGAGGATCCCTTTTGACCCTCATATCATACACCTTCAAGATAAAAAGGTTGGACTTCAGATGCACCATGGTGATCTTGTTGTCTTTATTATTTGGGTGGTGGTCAGACATTGTTTCTCTATTGTACAAAGGTTTAAAGTTGTAGTATATTTGTAGGAGGTATTACAAGAGATTAGAACAAGTGTTTAGAGAAAACTATTGCTTCATTCATCTCATTCAAATCTGTACAATGATTATTTATAGATGGTAAAAGGTGGCATGAAAAAGTGTCTTTTGGGAAAGACATCTGCACATTGGGCACTTTTACTTTTTGATATGTAACTGGTGTAACTGGTTTGTAACACTCCCCCTTGACCAATGTGTCTTCATATGATCACCTTGATTCATCATCTTGATAAACTCCTCCAAAACCCTGTAGGGAAAAATATGAGGAGAACCGATAGAGTAGATATGCTATGAAAAACTCCTTTAAAACCCAATGGAAAAATTTAAGGAGAAAATGATATGGCATATATTTGATTATATCTCTTTAAAAACCCTTGTGGGAAAATAGAGATATATTTATGATTACGTTGTCATATTGCCTCATTAAAACCTTGATGAGAAACCTTAGAGGGAAAACTCATAAAAGGAAAAGAGTACTGTCGTAGGGGTGGCCCCCACCTAAACCCAGCAGGCCTGGTAGGAAGTTATAAGGCCCAGAATAGGCCATGTGTAATGACATAACTACCCCCAGAGGGGATAACCAGATGTAAGGGTATAACTGTAAAAGCACTCCTCATGTGTATATATATGGGTACAAGCCATGGAGAGGACCCAGGCCATTACACTTATCTTCATCACTCTCCACTACCATCTCTCTCTCTCTGTTTGGTCTGTAGCCACAACAGTTGGCGCCGTCCGTGGGGAGGACGAAGACAAGCCTGAAGACCGAAGAAAAAGATGGCACCGAAAAAAGCTTCACCAGCTGCGGCGAAGGGAAGGAAAGCGGCGTCGAAGGCGTTGGCGGCGGCGTACACGCCGTGGTCGCGGATATCGACGCTCGCGCTGCACCGACCGACCCCGCCAGCGCCGCTACGACGGCATCCAACCCCGTCACTGGCGTCACGACGACAACCCCCCCCGCCCCCGCCGGCAGCGCGGATCAGACGGCCGGGGGTAGCCGCAGCGAACCATCCGGCGGATCTGGAGATCGTGAGGCGATGGTCCCGGCACCGACCAGTCCGCCGGGCGTTCCGGCGGCCTCAACGATACCAGTGGTCGAAAGCGTCCTACTAGCAGCTCTCAACGCGTTCCAGCGGGAACTAGGGGACCTTCGCGGAGCCGTCCGAGGTATACAAGAGGCTCGGAGCCGGCAGGTTGCGCCGGTGATCGCGCCCGAGCCCACGACAGAGAAGGCGGACAGCCGCGAAGCCCCCACGTCTATCCGCGTCCCGTTGAGGAGTGTAGATCCAGAATCCCCGCTTTCGGCGGGGCTGCAGCAGGCGGAGTGGCCCGAAGACTTCAAGTTCCCTCGCATCACCGACCCGTACAAAGGCGACACGGATCCTCGCGAGTTCGTGCGCGTGTACGAAACCGCGATCGAGGCCGCAGGCGGAGACGACACCACGAAGGCGAAGGGACTCCCCCTCGCGTTGCATGGAGTGGCGTTCTCTTGGTTCTATACCATAGAGCCGGGCTCCATCTACGCGTGGGAGCAGCTTCGCGACCGCCTTCGCAGCAACTTCAAAGGCCACTATGTCGAGCGAATCGAGGCGGATCAACTCTTCGCTGTGAAGCAAAGACCCTCGGAGACGCTCCGGGGCTACTTCAAGCGCTTCACCAAGATTCGAGGCCAGGTAAACGATATAAACGAAACCACAATCGTTAATGCAGCCATACAGGGCCTTCGCCCGGGCCCGATGGCCGAGTACCACGCGTGGAGGCCAATCAAGACAGTCGCCAAACTCTTCGACAAAATGGACGAGTATGCGCGGGCGGAGGAGGATACGCGAAGACGCAGCATTACTGCCCTCGGCCTCGCCCATGTGGAGCGCCCCCCGCGTGAAGCCGGAGCGGGTGGTCCCTCCTCGAAGCCGGGCCGCAGCCGAGAGCCCCGAGGAGGCCCTCCCCGAGGCAGTGAGGCCGGGGTATAGGAAGGATCTCCAAGGAACAGGCCTAAACCTCGGCGTCGCCAGCGCCGGTCGCAGGCGGCCCGTCATGTCCGCGACACCGAGAGCGCCCGCCAAGGACCCGACCCCGCCTCACAGAGGGGAGACCGGGGATCGGAAGGCGGACTTGACTATGGCGGTCAACCTCGCGCAGAGCAAGAGCTCTTGCACTATGGTAAGTGGTGCGAGGTACACGGCTACGGCGATCATCGCACCAGGGCATGTACCGCGGTGATGGAGCTGCGGAGGGTGACGGCCGGATCTCGGGCTCTGCCTTCTCGGCCCCCCGCCGGAGCCCACGTGGGGCACCCAAGGGATAGCCCCATACGAGCCACCGTAATGGAGGGCGCGCAGCATCGCACCGTCAGCGTCATCACCGGAGGCTCTTTTTCAAAGGCCCCCGGGGAGCGGCCGCAACTGTGGATGCCGCCCCGCAACATCACCTTCGACTTGAACGACGCCAGGGGCGTGGAGTACCCTCATCAGGACCCTCTAGTCATCCGGGCCCACATAGCACGCTGCGACGTCAGGCGCGTCCTTGTCGACGGGGGAAGCTCCGCGAATATCTTGTTCGCAGAGGCTCTCGACCGCATGGCGATCCCCCGAAGCCGGATAGAGCAGCCAGGAGCTCCACTTCAAGGCTTCGGGGGTCAACCGCTGCAGGCCTTGGGGCACGTGTCCCTCCCTGTCACTTTCCGCCAGGAGGGCAACAAAGGTAACATCCGCACCGAGCATGTCACCTTCGATGTTGCAGATATCCCGCACCCCTACAACGCCATACTGGGGCGACCCGCCATCAACTCTTTCGAGGCAATCCCGCACCACGCGTTTTTGTGTGTCAAGCTCCCGGGCCCGGAGGGCGTTATCACCGTCTTCGGCGACCAGGATCTGGCCAGACGTGCCGAAGGCGGCAGCCGCGTTCCGCGTCGCCCGGTGCATGCCCTCTCCGGCGCGCTCGGCGATGGGCCCTCCGCCCCCGGGTGGACGCCCAAGCCTCGGCCCGAAGGCGGAGTCAAGAAGGTGCCGCTCCAGGCGGAGGGGCAATTTGTGTCCATTGGCGAGGGACTCCCACCGGGGGTCGAGCGGGATCTGCTCCGAGTGCTTCAGAGCAACGTTGACATCTTCGCATGGTCCCCGGAGGATATCAAGGGCGTAGACCGAGCAGTAATCGAGCATCGCTTGGCGGTCCGCCCCGACGCCAAGCCGGTCAAGCAAAGGCTTCGGCGTATGTCGATGGATCGGCAGCAGGCGGCCAAAGCAGAGGTGGCAAAGCTTCTTCGCGCCAGGGTCATCCGCGAGGTCCACCATCCAGAGTGGCTCGCTAACCTGGTGCTAGTCAAAAAGGCCAGCGGGGCCTGGCGCATGTGCATCGACTTCACGGCACTCAACAAGGCGTGCCCGAAGGACAATTACCCCTTGCCGCGCATCGATCAGCTGGTCGACGCCACTGCGGGGTGCGAACTCATGAGTTTCCTGGACGCCTATTCCGGCTACCACCAGGTATACATGGCCGAAGACGAGGAGGAGAAGACCAGTTTCATCACACCACTTGGGACGTTCTGCTTCGTCCGAATGCCCTTTGGCTTGAAGAACGCAGGCGCTACCTTCACCCGCCTCGTCGCCATTGCCCTGGCTGCCCAGCTCGGGAGGAACGTCGAAGCTTCTGTCGATGACGTGGTGGTCAAAACTCGCCAGCTTGCCCTGCATGGCCGGGACGTCCAGGAAACCTTCGACAACCTCCGGAAGGCGGGTATCAAACTCACCCCCGACAAATGTGTCTTCGGGGTGCAGGCGGGCAAGCTCCTGGGTTTCCTCGTCTCCGGACGGGGCATCCAAGCGAACCCCGACAAAGTAGACGCCATCTTGGGCATGGAGCCGCCCAAGACTACGAGGGAGGTCCAGAGGCTGGCGGGCCGCGTGGTAGCGCTAAGCCGCTTCCTATCCAGGGCAGCGGAGCGGGGCTTGCCATTTTTCAAGACACTCCGCGGGTGCGATGGATTTAGTTGGGACGAAGATTACGTGAAGGCCTTCAACGAGCTCAAACAGCACCTGGCAAGCCTCCCCACTCTGGTCGCCCCAGCACCAGAGGCTCCCCTCCTGCTCTATCTGGCCGCGTCAGCCACCGCGGTCAGCGCCGTCCTCGTCTTAGAGGAAGGCGCCATGCAGCGGCCCGTCTACTTTGTCTCCGAAGCCCTCCAAGGCGCCAAGACAAGATACACGGAGCTTGAGAAGCTCGCCTACGCGCTGGTCATGGCTTCCAGAAAGCTTCGGCATTATTTTCTGGCCCACCCGATCACGGTGCCTTCCTCATTCCCCCTGGCAGAGATGCTACACAACAAGGAGTCCACAGGGTGTATCGGTAAATGGGCTGCTGAGCTCGCCCCCTTCTCCTTGACATATGCTTCGCGGACGGCAATCAAGTCCCAAGTCCTAGCGGATTTTCTCGCCGAATGGACCCCGCCGGCTCAACCCGTCCAAACGCACGATGATCCCGTCTGGACGCTTACAATCGATGGAGCTTACAGCGCTGCTGGCGCGGGCGTAGGGGCGGTGATCGTCACGCCCGAAGGACAGCGCTTGCTGTACTCGGCGCGCCTTGCCTTCCCCGCCACCAACAACACGGCCGAATACGAGGCTCTGCTCTTCGGCCTGGCGAAGCTCAAGGCAGTCGGCGCAAGACGGGTGTTGGTCCGCACCGACTCGCGCTTGGTGGCTGGCCATGTGGACAAGTCATATCAAGCCAAGAATCCTGAGCTGGCCAAGTACCTCGCGGTGGTGAGGGCGAGGGAAAGGCACTTTTTGGGTGTCACCGTCAAGGCCATCCCCCGTGCAGAGAACGAGCAGGCCGACGCCCTCGCTAAGGCGGCCAGCCAACAACTGCCCCCCCTGAGGGGGCGTTTTACGAGATGTTAGCAAAGGCGGCCATCGCGCAGGACAACTGGGACGCGGCACTCGTCCACCGCATTGATCGACCGAGAGATTGGCGAGAGCCCATCTTCAATTTCTTGCAAGGCATCGCCGAGCCGGAGGACCCCGCCGAGCTGCGACGCTTGCAGCATCGCGCACGGTCCTTCCAAGTGTTCAAAGGCATACTATACAAAAGAGGGGTTTGCGCACCGCTCCTGCGCTGCCTCTCCACGGAGGGGGGAAGGGAGCTCTTGGCGGAGATCCACGCGGGCGTATGCGGATCCCACCTGGCGCCGAGGTCATTAGTTGGCAAGGCGTTCAGGCAAGGCTTCTACTGGCCAACCGCCATCACCGACGCCCAGGACCTCGTCCGTCGGTGCCAAGGGTGCCAGTGGATGGCGCGCATCATCCGCAGGCCCCCGACGGGCCTCAACCCCATTCCCCCGGTATGGCCACTGGCACGCTGGGGCCTCGATATAGTCGGACCACTTGCCCGAGCTCCAGGGGACCTCCGGTTCGTGGTAGTCGCGTTGGAATACTTCTCCAGGTGGCCGGAAGCGATCGCCCTGGCCAAAGTGACTTCTGCGGCCATACAGCGCTTCCTATGGCAAAACATCATATGTCGCTTCGGTGTGCCCCGGGAGCTCACGGTCGACAATGGCTTGCAGTTCGACGCCACCCTCTTCAAAGACTATTGTGGCAGCATGGGCATCACCCTCCGATTCGCCTCGGTAGGGCATCCCCAGTCCAACGGGGCGGTCGAACGAGCGAATGGAGCCATCTCCGCCGCCATCAAAAAACGCCTGGTTGGATTGCCAAAGGGCAAGTGGCCAAGCGAGCTCCACAGCGTTCTATGGTCGCTTCGCACAACGGTAACGCGCCCGACGGGATTTACGCCGTTCAAACTCCTTTTCGGGGACGAAGCGGTGACGCCCGAGGAAATCAAGGCCGGCTCGCGGAGGGTTCTCGTCCAAGCACCCGAAGAGGAGCGCCGTGTGTCCTTGGACCTCCTCGATGGAATACGGGCAGACGCAGCCCACCATGTCGAGAAGTACGCGCGGTAGACAATGCGTACTCGGGACCGCTCTATATGCCCGCGGGGGTTCAAGCCTGGGGATCTCGTCCTCAGAGTGGCGCTCCAGGCGGAGACCGTTGGCAAGCTGGAGTCCAAGTGGGAGGGCCCATACATCGTGACGGAGGCATTGCCGAAGGGGGCGTACCGCCTCGCCACGCTCGAAGGACAAGCCTTCCGGCACACATGGAACGCAGACAGATTGCGGCGGTACTACGCCTAGAAGCAGGACAGCAGGCGTAGAGCCACCAGCCCTTTGTTATGCGATGCTCACCCGCGCAAACGGGAATTCAATAAAGGTTGCTGTTCTCAGAGCATCCCCTGTCCGCGCTGAGCAGCACAAAGTCCACGGACTATAAATAAGATGTAGCGTCGAGCTCTGCTCCGCACGCCCTAGTCCACAGACTTTAAATAAGACGTAGCGTCGAGGTCCGCCTCCGCACGCGAGAGTCTGCGGACTATAAATAAGACGTAGCGTCGAGCTCTGCTCCGCACGCCCTAGTCCACGAACTTTAAATAAGACGTAGCGTCGAGGTCCGCCTCCGCACGCGAGAGTCTGCGGACTATAAATAAGATGTAGCGTCGAGCTCTGCTCCGCACGCCCTAGTCCACGGACTTTAAATAAGATGTAGCGTCGAGGTCCGCCTCCGCACGCGAGAGTCTGCGGACTATAAATAAGACGTAGCGTCGAGCTCTGCTCCGCACGCCCTAGTCCACGGACTTTAAATAAGACGTAGCGTCGAGGTCCGCCTCCGCACGCGAGAGTCTGCGGACTATAAATAAGACGTAGCGTCGAGCCTAGCTCCGCACGCACTCTACGGAGTATAAATAAGACGTAGCGTCGAGCCTAGCTCCGCACGCACTCTACGGAGTATAAATAAGACGCAGCGGGGGGACGCCTCCGCGCGCACTCTACGGAGTATAAATAAGACGTAGCGTTGAGCCTAGCTCCGCACGCACTAGTCCACGGACTTTAAATAAGACGTAGCGTCGAGCCTAGCTCCGCGCGCACTCTACGGAGTATAAATAAGACGTAGCGTTGAGCCTAGCTCCGCACGCACTAGTCCACGGACTTTAAATAAGACGTAGCGTCGAGCCTAGCTCCGCACGCGCGAGTCTTCGGACTATAAAGAAGACGTAGCGTCGAGCCTAGCTCCGCACGCACCAGTCCACGGACTTTAAATAAGACGTAGCGTCGAGCCTAGCTCCGCACGCGCGAGTCTCCGGACTATAAAGAAGACGTAGCGTCGAGCCTAGCTCCGCACGCACCAGTCCACGGACTTTAAATAAGACGTAGCGTCGAGCCTAGCTCCGCACGCGCGAGTCTCCGGACTATAAAGAAGACGTAGCGTCGAGCCTAGCTCCGCACGCGCGAGTCTCCGGACTATAAAGAAGACGTAGCGTCGAGCCTAGCTCCGCACGCACTAGTCCACAGACTTTAAATAAGACATAGCGTCGAGGTCCGCCTCCGCACGCGCGAGTCTCCGGACTATAAAGGAGGTCGTAGCGTCGAGGTTCACCTCCGCACGCGCCACTCCACAAAGTATAAACGAGATGCGCAGACCTGCCCTCCGCGTTCGACGGCAGGTAACACCGAGCATAAGGTACTACTCGGTTCCATTATAAAAGCAACGGGGTTACATGGTTATAAGCGTAAGAGCCCGTACATCATCCCCCTGCCCTACCCGACCAACCGCTCAGCCTTGGCGCGGCGCGGACGAACCCGTGCCGTCGTCGCCGCGGCGCTGAAGCACCCCTTCAAGCCACTGGAGGAGGTCCCCCTCCCCGTGCAGCGTCTGCTGCACGGCGACCCTTGCCGCATCTTCCCCGAAGCGGCCCCAGATCCGTTGGTGGAAGTTCTGCAGGCTAGGCCCGATGGAGCGGATGGCGTCCGACATAACCTCTGCTTGGCCGGGAGGGTCCAGTTGTGGATTCGCTAGCTCCTGGGTATGCCTACACCCACGAGTATGAAGCAGGGCGACGGCGAAGCACGCACCAACATAACTGCAGTGCTCGCCAAAGGTTCGGGCGCCATGAAGAGCAACGCCGGCCCCCTCCTCGATCAGCCCGAGCGTCTCCGACAGGGCCTCCGGCCGGTGCGTAGTGTCCGGCACTCGGACGCACAGATCTCGGAGGGTCTGGTTCAGAGACTCCATGGCCCGCCATGCCGACAGGGACGCATTTTCCAGGGCAAGGCGGTTCTCGGCAACAGACTCCACCAGCTGGGCGTTCTCCCCTTCTAGGGCGGCGATCTGCTGGATGAAGGCGGCGCGCTCCTCAGCCGCGGTGTGCCGAGCTTCCGTAACTTCGTGTTGTGCGGCCGCCAAGGCACCCTCCAGCGCGTGACATTCCTCATCCCTTGCGGCGAAGGCAGTGTTTGCTTCACAAAGGCTGGCTTCCAGAGCCCTCCGCTCCCGAACGCGGGCCTCGTCGAAAGACCGGCTGAGGGCAAGCGTCTGGCAAACACAACAAAGTCAGCAGGCGTCCAGCAGTATATTGCAAAGCCGAAGCGCGCATGTTTACCCTCATCTCGGACGCCTGTAGCGCGAGCGCTAGGAGTTCCCCCTCGCATGACGACAACATCTCCCGGTTGAGGCCATGGTCGGCACGCTCGGCGGCTGCGGTAAGATCGCAGAATATCTCTGGCCGGGGGAGTAAGTCCGAGCGAGCGAGCCTCGGCCCCAACGCGCCAGGATTTACCGAGGCCACAGCCACGCCGACGCCGGCGGACACCTGCGGGGCACCCTGCACAAGGCTTCTGACTTCGCGCGTACCTCCGCTGCTCGATCCTTCGCCACGTTGGGGAGACTTCGTCTCGTCTGATGTTTGCAGAATGAGCGAGCAGATCGGGGAAAGTCTCGCGAAGTCAAGTGAAGAAAAGGACTCACGCCTACCTTCTGCGCCCCTCGTCGCGGTAGGAAGTGGCGCCGGTCCAGCCACCCAGGGGGAGGCGGGCGCCTCGACAGTCGGGGAGAAGGTCTTCTCGGCCGCGCCGGACGCCGTAATCCCGCGGCAGGGCCCCGCAACAGCGTATCGACCCCTCGTTGGCGGCGGGGACTGAGTCCGAGCGCGTTTCGCCTGCGGTCGCACAGGCGATTCTTCCACGGCAGGACTAGCCCCGGTTGCCGCCGCCCCCACGGTTTCCTCTGTAGGGGGCATGTCCTCGTCGGCCGCTGCGGTCGATAACGCCCCTTCCACCGTGGTTTGCCCGCTCGGAGCGGCGCCATCCCCCGGGTTGACGAGTTCCAACTCAACGATGGCCGCGAGCCCGAGCACGGGCTCGTGGGCATCGGCAGCAGGTGCCGAGGGATCCGCGGTGGTGCGCCCCTCCGAAGTAGTATGGCCAGGTCCACCGTCGGTCGCACGCCCCGTCTCAGCTGAGCTAGCCGCCGGGGGGGCCGCCGGGTCGCATACGGCAGCCGGGGAACGGGCCCGGCGTCGCGAAGATAGCACCCCCGCGGGACTATCATCATCCTGAGCGTCCGGAGTCCCGGCGGGAAGCTCTGTCGGCACCACACGCTCGGGCACGGTAATGCCCATAGCTTCGCAGGTGCGGTTTACCCGCCCCTGTTTAGCCGCCTTGACTGCGGCCTCGCGGGCCCGGTGCTCCTTAAGCGTGTACGGGCCGAGGAGCACCGCAACCACGCGCTCCGCATCTTCTAGCCGAGCCACTGCACAGGAGATCGCGTCAGATAAGCGGAAGCCAAACAGATGCAATGGCGCGCGTCAAGCGTGCCGGGCAACTTACAAGGGGCGGAGGGCGGAAGCAGGCGAGATATGGATGGATCGAACCCGTCCTCGCGGGGGCCATTCTGTCCAACATACTTCCCCCGCGAGGAGAGTGGCGACGCCCCATACATCTTGAACTCCTCGGCTAGGTCCCGCACACTCAGTCGACGGGCGACTGCGACAAGGCTCTGCAACTTTTGCGTGTCGTGAATCTCCGCCTTCAGACTCGGCGTACTGTTAAACGAGATTGGCCCACCTCTGCACTGCATTCTGCTCTTGTTGGTCACGGTGTAATAGAACCACCACCGCGTCCAGCCGGACGCCCATTGCCCTGATGAGGCCGGCACGGGGAACAACGTCGCGCACGACGCCCGGAGCACGAAGTCCACACCGCTGAAGTTCGACACTACCCCGTCAACCTTCCTGGGTCGACAGTGTGCATCGTGCAGGGTGGCGAATAAGCTCGCGCTGGGACGCCACCCCTCCGTCCGCATCGCCCACGTGAAGACAGCTAGGCGGAGTATCGCGTGGGGCGTCAACTGGGCTAGCTCCAGCCTGTAGGCCCGCAGGAGTTCGCCCACGAACAACGTGGAGGGCATTCGAAGGCCGGCATCGAAGAACGCGACGAAAACAATCGCCTCCATGGCCCCGGGCTTCGGCTCCGTCTCGTCCCGGCGGGGTAGGCGAGCCCCGTTGCGATCCAAGATCTTCCCCTCATCCACGAGTCGCTGCAGCGTCCCTTCAGTCATGCGGCTCTTCCCCAGCACACGAGAGCAGGAGCCTCCCGAGTGCTCCATGGCGTTCCACCACTTGTTGGCGCGCGAGCTCCCCCGCGGCACCAGCTTGTACTCCTTGGAAGGAGGGGTCACCTCGCCCTGGCTAGGCAAGGAACTGCTGCGGGGGTGGTAGGTGGCGTCGTCGTGGCTAGCCATCGCTCTTCGCGACAAGGGAAGAAGAAGCAGGCAAAGGAGCAACTGGCGTGACAATTAGCACGGGCGGAAGCGAAGCGGCAGATCGGAAAGCCAAGCAAGAAAGGGTGCCTCCACCTCAACGCTAGCACCTTATAAAGGCCGCTCGCCTGTCTCGTGGCTCAACGCACAGATGGATCAAATTCGCAGCGATTCGGCTGTCCAAGGCTTGGAAAGAAGAACCGCCGGGACCTAGAGGGCCGTGCCGGGTAGGTGGCCAAGCAGCGCACAACGCCTCCACGACTTCAACACGCAACCGCTCAAATCCCACGACGCACCAGTCGTGAGCCGCCACGTGCCCCACCTGCAGCATGGCAGACTGCACGACGCGACAGCCTGACTTCTGCCAGGCCAGGCGTCGGCGCAATTCCAGAAGCCATTAAAAGCGCACCACCAGACTGCGAGGTCACAACAGCCCCGGAGTGCAGCCGACCGGCGCCAAGCTCTGATCTCAGCACAGGGACGGAGCGCGCGCGCGTCTACTTCGACTTAGGCGCCAGCTTCGCTGCCACCCGTTCGAGGGGTAGGGGACGGAGCGCGCGTGTCTACTTCGACTCGGCGCCAGCTTCGCTGCCACCCGTTCGAAGGGTAGGGGACGGAGCGCGCGCGTCTACTTCAACTCGGCGCCAGCTTCGCTGCCACCCGTTCGAAGGGTAGGGGACGGAGCGCGCGCGTCTACTTCGACTCGGCGCCAGCTTCGCTGCCACCCGTTCGAAGGGTAGGGGACGGAGCGCGCGCGTCTACTTCGACTCGGCGCCAGCTTCGCTGCCACCCGTTCGAAGGGTAGGGGACGGAGCGCGCGCGTCCACTTCGACTTAGGCGCCAGCTTCGCGGCCACCCGTTCGAGGTGTAGGGGACGGAGCGCGCGCGTCTACTTCGACTCGGCGCCAGCTTCGCTGCCACCCATTCGAAGGGTAGGGGACGGAGCGCGCGCGTCTACTTCGACTTTGGCGTCAGCTTCGCTGCCACCCGTTCGAAGGGTAGGGGACGGAGCGCGCGCGTCTACTTCGACTTAGGCGCCAGCTTCGCTGCCACCCGTTCGATGGGTAGGGACGGAGCGCGCGCGTCTACTTCGACTCGGCGCCAGCTTCGCTGCCACCCGTTCGAAGGGTAGGGGACGGAGCGCGCGCGTCTACTTCGACTTAGGCGCCAGCTTCGCTGCCACCCGTTCGAGGGGTAGGGGACGGAGCGCGCGCGTCTACTTCGACTCGGCGCCAGCTTCGCTGCCACCCGTTCGACGGGTAGGGGACGGAGCGCGCGCGTCTACTTCGACTCGGCGCCAGTTTCGCTGCCACCCGTTCGAAGGGTAGGGGACGGAGCGCGCGCGTCTACTTCGACTCGGCGCCAGCTTCGCTGCCACCCGTTCGAAGGGTAGGGGACGGAGCGCGCGCGTCTACTTCGACTCGGCGCCAGCTTCGCTGCCACCCGTTCGAAGGGTAGGGGACGGAGCGCGCGCATCTACTTCGACTTAGGCGCCAGCTTCGCTGCCACCCGTTCGAGGGGTAGGGGACGGAGCGCGCGCATCTACTTCGACTTAGGCGCCAGCTTCGCTGCCACCCGTTCGAGGGGTAGGGGACGGAGCGCGTGCGTCTACTTCGACTCGGCGCCAGCTTCGCTGCCACCCATTCGAAGGGTAGGGGGTGGAGCGCGCGCGTCTACTTCGACTTAGCCGCCAGCTTCGCTGCCACCCGTTCGAAGGGTATGGGACGGAGCGCGCGCGTCTACTTCGACTTAGGCGCCAGTCTCCACTACCACCATCCCGGGCCTCCGGCTCCCCAGCCACAAGCCCGGAGACATTCACAGGCCGCAGGGGACGGAGGGGGCCAAAGGACTCGACGACATGGCTTCAGCCCTGTGAAGCCCTTCACCATGAGAGGCTCCTGTCGTAGGGGTGGCCCCCACCTAAACCCAGCAGGCCTGGTAGGAAGTTATAAGGCCCAGAATAGGCCATGTGTAATGACATAACTACCCCTAGAGGGGATAACCAGATGTAAGGGTATAACTGTAAAAGCACTCCTCATGTGTGTATATATATGGGTACAAGCCATGGGGAGGACCCAGGCCATTACACTTATCTTCATCACTCTCCACTACCATCTCTCTCTCTGTTTGGTCTGTAGCCACAACAAGTACAATATTTATATTTGAACGGGTTAAGTCTTAAGAGATTTCTCCCCCTGACATATGCAAATCACGTAGTCTTCGCATACCAATTCCATGAACACATTTTTGGAATGTGGAAGTTGGTAACGACTTGGTGAATAAGTCTGCTAGATTATCACAAGACTTAGTTTGCAAAATATTTATTTCCCCACTCTCTTGCAATTCATGTGGGTAAAATAGTTTAGGTGCAATATGTTTTGTGATATTGCTCTTTATGTAACCCGTTTGCATTTGAACAACGCAAGCAGCATTATCTTCGTAGATAATGGTAGGTGATGCAATAGCACCTATACCACACGATTGTTGTATGTGGTTAATCATTCTGCGAAGCCATACACATTCACTGATGCTTCATATAATGAAATTATTTCAGAATGATTAGTGGATGTAGCCACTAGAGTCTGTTTTGAAGACTTCCAAGAGATGGTTGTTTCACCGTGTAAAAATACAAAGCCTGTTTGAGATCTGGCATTATGGGGATCTGATAAATAGCCAGCATCTGTATATCCTATTAAATCCACATTTTTATTCTTCTGGAAGAATAGACTAAGATCTTTAGTGTCTTGAAGATATCTAAGGATATGCTTTACTCCTATCCAATGTCTTTTGGTTGGAGCAGCGCTATATCTAGCAAGTAGATTTACCGCAAATGCAATATCCGGCCGGGTGCAATTTGCAAGGTACATAAGCGCTCCGATGGCACTGAGATATGGAACCTCGGGTCCCAATAGCTCTTCATTGTCATCTCAGGGTCTAAATGGATCTTTGTCCCTGTCAAGAGATCGAACAACCATGGGGGTTTTCGATGGATATATTTGTCCATATTGAATTTCTCCAATATTTTCTGGACATAGGCTGATTGATACACTAGGATGCCTGTATGAAGGTGCACAAGTTGTATACCTAAGCAAAATTTGGTTTTACCCAAATCCTTCATTTCAAATTCCGTCATAAGATGATTATGTGCTTCATCTATATCCTGTGTGTTACCAATGATATTAAGATCATCAACATACACAGATAATACAAAATCCTGTTGAGAATCTTTTGATGAATACGCATGGGCAATTATCATTGTTGGAGTATCCCTTTTTGGTTAGGAACTCACTTAGTCGGTTGTACCACATTCTACTCGACTGTTTCAAGCCGTATAAAGACTTGTTCAATTTTACACAATACATATTGCAATTTACGTTTGGATTCGGAATTGAAATTCCATCGGGAACTTTCATGTATATTTCCGAATCAAGTGACCTATAAAGATATGTAGTCACTGCATCCATCATCTGAAAAGATAGATGATTTTTAACTGCCAATGAGATTAAGTATCGGAATGTTATTCCACTCATTACTGGAGAATAAGTTTCATTGTAATAAATGCCGGGTCTCTGTGTGAACCCTTGTGCTACGAGCCTTGCTTTGTATCTCACCAGCTCATTGTTTTCATTCCGTTTGCGGACGACAACCCATTTGAAACCGACAGGGAATACTTTGGGAGGTGTATGTATCACATTGGTGAATACATTTCTTTTCTTGAGCGAGGCTAACTCCGCTTGAATTGCATCCTTCCATTGATTCCAGTCCGAGCGTTGTGTGCACTCTGCCATGGTCTTAGGATCTGGATTATTTTGAAGGTTATTTGCAATTGTTGTGGAGAAATAAATGTCGACAAGTGTAGTCTTACGATCATATGATTCTCCAGAATCAGTATAGTTAGTGGAAATTTCTTGGACCCCTGGTGACTCAATGTTATTTCCCAAAACATTTGAGTCAGGGTATTCCGATGTCCCAGGATCAGTATTTGAGTGCACTGTTGATCTGGGTTCAAGGATCTTTTGGTGTCATCAACATGAGGTTGATCTACATTTACATTCTTTTGTTTCCTTTGTCGCGTGTTAGAAGCTGTATCTGCCATTTGTACCGTACTTATCCCCCTCTTATTTTGAACTGGGAGTTGAGTGGTATTTTTCGGTACCTCCACTCTTTCAGGTACATTTTTGGCAGGATTATAGGATTTTGTGACACCCTTGTAATCAGTAAATGCATCTAGCAGATTATTTGCAATGTTTTGCAAATGAATGATTTTCTGAACTTGAAGTTCAGTATCTCTGGTACGTGGGACTGAGGCAGGAATGCCTTGTACATTCCAATCAATTTCCTGGCATTTAGTTTGGTACTTGTTGTCTCCCCCAAATGCCGGGAAATGTTCCTCATTGAATATGCAATCAGCGTACCGAGCCGTAAACAGGTCCCCTGTAAGGGGCATAAGGTATTTTATAATTGACGGAGATTTATACCCTACATAGATCCCAAGTTTCCTGTGCGGTCCCATTGAGGTACGCTGCGGTGGTGAGATCGGTACGTATGTAGCGCAACCGAACTTTCGCAGATGGGAAATATCTGGTGAATTTCCACGTACTAATTGTAGCGGGGAAGTGCTATGATATACAGTTAGACGCAATTGGATTAAGTCAGCAGCGTGTAAAACTGCATGACCCCAACATGATGTTGGTAAGTTGCAATTCTGTAGTAATGGTCTTGCAATGAGCTTGATTCTCTTAATAAGAGATTCTGCTAAACCATTTTGTGTATGGACATATGGAACAGAGTGTTGAACTTGTATCCCAAGAGCCATACAATAGTCATTGAAGGCATGGGATAAAAATTCAGCAGCATTGTCCATTCGAATTGATTGAATTCGATATTCAGGATAATGTGCTCGTAATTGGATAATTTGACCAATTAACTTAGCAAATGCATGGTTTCGTGTGGATAAAAGACACACATGTGACCATCTAGTAGATGCGTCAATGATAACTATGAAATATCTAAACGGTCCACACAATAGTTGTATAGAACCACATATATCTCCTTGAATGCATTCAAGGAATTTAAGTGGTTCAGCTCTGATTTTAAGATAAGAGGGTCTTAAAATCAATTTTTCGGTGGCACAGGAAGTGCACACAAAATCTGAGGATTCCGTAAATTTTGTTTTGTGGTATGTATGACCAATTGAATTGCGAATAATTTTCCTCATCATTCCAATGCCTGGGTGGCCAAGGCAATCATGCCATGTTTGGAATGTGTTAGTGTTTTAGAAAATTACTTTGTACGCAATATGTTGAACGGGTTTGATGTATGTATAGTACAATCCGAAGTTTAAAGATGGAATTTTTTCTAGTACTTGTTTGCCATATCTGTTGTGTTTGGTTAAGAGGAGATATTCCTCTTTGTTGTCATTTTGGGTTTCAACATGGAAACCATTTTGACGGATATCTCTATAACTAAGTAGGGTACGTGTTGAATCGGGATACAAAAGTGCATCCTCAATTTCCAATTATGTAACCATAGGGAGAGTGATAGAGACGCGATCAGAGCCTACTATCGTTGCATCGCGTCCAGCGATGGTTAAAACATTTCCCTTCCTCCGAGTAAGAGTTAGGAAATATTTTGTGTCCCTAATTATAGAGTTTGTGGTACCACTATCCACAAGGCATAATTCCTCCTCCATTAGATCGACTCCAAAAATCTATATACACAAAAGAATTTAATGAAATTCTTATAGTAGTATATATAGAATACATACAAACTTTATTTTACAATACCGAATATGTTCGATATATGATTGCAGCATACAAGCTTACAATATAGATGACAACATTGTTTATATTACAACACTATAGTACTTATTAGCTATGGGACTAGGAGTCTAACTGAGATCTCCAAACATGTCTTGAGAATGAAATTCTTCAAGTGTGTCCTCGGTGCACATGAGATCATCCTTCTGTGTAGAAGCACATGTGTCTTTGAGTTCTTGAAGGAACTTTTGAGAGCATCCGGCTTCATTATTGTTGGATGTGAGATTGAAGTGTGCTTCAAATCTCTTGTCTTGAGCATTCTTGCCTTGAGCCAAAGACTAGAGGTAGAGGTTCACAAGATGCTTCGGGGTGCGGTATTTCTTGGTAGGATGGTTGTAGCAACCACATTTTTGACAAATTTCAGTTTTGTCAACTCTCTTACCAGAATTGCCTTTACCTTTCTTGAATCCACTTGGTTTTTGCTTCTTGTTGCGTTTGTGTTTACCTTTAAAGTTCTTTGAGTGGTCTTTTGAACCACTGAACTTGTTGTTATTTTGATTAGCATGAACTTCAGGAAGTGGAGCAGCCCCAATGGGACGTTACTGATTATTCTTTAAAATAAGTTCAGCATGCTTCTCTGCCTGAAGTATAGTATGCATAAGATCAAAATAAGTTTGGTAATTTGCAGCACGCCATTGCAGCTATAGGACCCTGTCAGATGGGAGCATAGTCGAGAGAGTCTTCTCTATTTTGTCCGCATCCGTTGGTTCCTTTTCACAAAACCGCAATTTGGAGCAAATAGTATGAAGGGCATGGTTATAGTCTCCAACAGATTTGAAATCTTGGAGTTTAAGATGTGCCCATTCATGATTAGCCTCAGGTAAAATAACAGCTCTCTGTTGTTCATATCTATTTTTGAGGGCTAACCATAATGTAAGTGGATTCTCCTCATACAGATATTCAGCCTTCAAATCCGGATGTATGTGATTCCGTATTATGCTCAAAACGGAATATTTCACAATATCCGGAGGAATTTGATCATCTGGGGGATCAAATATCACCCTTTGCAACCCACGTGTGGTTAGGTTGATTTTGAGGTCCATAACCCATGTAGGGTAGTTGGTACCATCGAGAGCTAGGGGCTCAAAATCTTTGGTAGCCATTTAAAACCTACATGAAAAGTACACCATAAATAATTAATTTACATGAGGTAAATTAATGTGTATGGTAATGTTGTAATAAAATGCAAAATATGTGGAAAACAATATGAGTATTGTAATCCGAATGAATATATATATACCCAAATTAAATATAACATCTGGTTATATTTATAATACCGTGTAATCACAATATTGGTGGTGAACACCAATTTTTTGTATGGCATAGCGTACAAATAAATGTAGCAAAGTGCCATAAAATGTAATTATGGTATTTATTGTAGGTATAATATTTTGCAAAAAAATTCCAATTTATTAAGTACAATGGTACTCATTAAATGGGAATTTTAATTTTAAATTTGCTAAAGATAGCAAAGTTAAATATGGTCGCAATTAATATTGTAAGTAAATTGCAATAAAGTAGTAATCCTACATATGTAAAAATTATATAAATGTGGTTGCACATTTATTTAAATATTTACATAATTTTCAGGTCCTGTAGGGACTGAAATGCTAATTTATAACAGTACAAATTGACGGGTACAATTATAAACAAGCAAAAGGACTATACTGCAAATATTACAATAGAAATTTATTTAAAATAAAAATTCTGCATTTTCCATGAAATCTAGGGGGAAATGCAAAATTTAGAAAACCTGGGCTAAAGCTCGTTCGGCCTTTTGGCCCATGTGAGGAGGTGGGAGGTTATTGGGCTAAAAGCCCATTTGGCAGCCACATATATATGAGGGGGGGTGGGGGAATTAGGGTTTCCCCCCAAACCCTAGCCAGCCGTCGCCGCCTCCATGGGGAGCCGCCGCCGGGCATGGGCGCCGCCGCCGCCGCCGCGGGTCGCCGCGTTCCACCGCCCCCCTTGGACGCCGCCTCCACTGCCGCCGGGCTTGGACGCTGCGACCGCCGGCCCGGCCATTTGTGCCGCCGGCTCGGGCACCGCCAGCCGCCGCCGGCCTTGGCGCCGCCTCTGCCACCGCCGTCCCGAGGTGCCGCGCCTCCGCCACGCCCCTCTTGCCGCACCGGCCGTGCCGTCTCCAGCCGCGCCAAGCCGGCCTCGCCAGGCTGCGCCACCGAGCCGTGCCGGCCGCGCCGCGTCGCTTCGCGTCGCCGAGCCGGGCCGCGCGCCTCGCTGGCCGCGCCGGGCCGGGCCACGCCGTGCCAAGCCGCACGCCTCGCCGGCCGTGCCGGCAGTGCTGCGCCGGGCCGCGTCTTGTCGCCGGCGGCCGGCCATCTCCCCTCCTCTCTTCTCCCGATCTAAGTACAGGAGAAGGCGTCCTCTGCGAAGGAGGCCGGTGGAGGAGTGCGGATCCGGAGGCCGGGACGGCGGTTAGTCGCCGCGGAGGCGTGCGCTGGTCGCAGGTAAGGACCATAGCGCGGAGCCCGCGCTGGTGAGAAGACGCTGTGCGCCTCCCATAGACGACGACGAACCGGCCTAGAGCCATGGCCGGTGGCGATGACGGTGGTGGCCGCCAGACGTGGTGGTGGTGGAGGCTTCCCATGGAGAAGAGCAAGAAGAGTGTGCAGAGTTTCGTGCAGGGCAGTGGCGGAGCCAGAAGTTTTAGGAAGCCTGGGTGAGCCGCCGAGCCTAACTAAGATAACTATATACTAACATATATATACTGTTGTCTTGTCATCAAATATGATAGCAAAAAACTTTCTATAAAATATGATCCAACACACATATAAAAGTCTGAATATGAAAAAGATAGAAGCAAACAATCAGTAGATAATTTGAGTACCTTGTCTTTTAAATATCCAATGCACTAATTGTGCCTACGAGGCAAATTCATTTTTCGACGCTTCATGTCTTGAAAACGTCGAATAATGGTGGCATCATCAAGGGCCTTAAATATCTCCCGCTCGGTGTAGCAAACCATCAAGTTGTTGAACCAATCATCAGCTATCTTGTTGCGCAGCTTAGACTTGATTATTTTCATCGCTGAGAAAAGTCTTTCAACTGATGCGGTTGACACCGGCAATAAGAGTGCCAACTCAATGAGTTTGTACACCAATGGAAACACCCTATGTTTTCCTGTTTCAACCATCTTTGAAGCCAAACTACCAAGATCTTTACAAGCAGCAAATGCAATGTGCCTTCTCACATGAAGAACATAAGTCTCAAGTTGGTCTTGTATTATTGCACGATCTCCATTGCTGAAATCAGCATCATAAATTTCAGCTAGTCGAGAAAGTTTTGGAACATCAAACTTGGAGAAAGAATCCTTTGGATCAAGACATGAGAAGCATAAGAGCACTTCTGATGCTGCTTCACTAAACCGATGATTCATCTCAACACATATTTTGTCAATAACAAGATAAAAGATCTCAACACGAAAATGGTGAAGATTCGTGACAGTGAAGTCATCAAGTCTTGAACGACCCCTTACCGGTATTTCTTCATGCATATTTGGTACTGGGATACCCTTGGCAGTACAAAATTCTTGAACCTCACTAAAAAAGTTGTCCCAGCCACTATCTCTCAAGGTGGTCAATCTAATTTTGACATCATGAATTAATTCCATTGCATGAACAATATTTATATCTTTTCTTTGTAAGACAGTTGAAAGCTCATTTGTGATAGCAAACAACTTTAACATGAGCTTCAAAATGAAAGCAAATTTAAAGCTCTCCATTTTTTCTATCAAACTTGCTGCTTGTGTATGTACACACCCTTCTCTTTCAATAGTACCAAGCACCTTTATAACTGATGACCACATTTGATCTAGGCGAACCAAAGTTTTATGATGTGTACCCCATCTAGTATCTCCAGGTCTAGCAAGGCTGGATTCCTGATGCAAGCCTCTTCCTGTAAATATCTCACCACTCTCAAGCCTATCTAAAATATCTTTGTGATGGCTTTCTAACAATGCATCCATCCTCTTGCAAGATGCACTTCATGTGCTCACAATCAAAGAGATATACTCAAATAAATCATGAACTGATGAGCAACAACTAGCAACAGAAACAATCACTAATTGCAATTGGTGGGCAAAACAGTGAACATAGAAAGCATGTGGATTTTCATTCAAAATCTTTTTTTGCAAGCCATTAAATTCACCTCTCATGTTTGAAGCTCCATCATATCCTTGCCCTCGAAGCCTCGAAATGGATAACTTGTAATGATCAAGAACACCAAATAAAGCACCCTTCAGTGCCTCCGATGTAGTATCTGTGACATGTTTTAGAGCAAGAAATCTCTCCACAACCTTCCCTTTATTGTTCACATACCTATATTAAATGAAGAAAATAAATTATATTGTGGTTCTGGAACATAAAAAAATGAAGATAATTAAATGGAAAAGTTAATTTTTGAATTTTGATTACATACTGACCTTAACATCACTGCCATTTGCTCTTTCACTGATATATCTCGGGACTCATCAATAAGCACTGAGAATTGTCTATCACCAATCTCTCCCATAATTAGCTCGGTGACTTCTTGAGCACAACATTTTGCAAGATCCTTTTGAATTTCAGGAGAAATCATTTTGCAATTCAATCCACCACGATCGAAAGCATCCCTGGCCTTTTCATTCTTTTCTTTGTACCAATCTATCATTTCCAAAAAGTTGCCCTTATTTAAAGAAGTTGAAGATTCATTATGGCCACGGAAAGCCATTCCTTGGGCTATGAGAAATCTTGCACAATCTAGAGACGAAGTCAAACGGATTTTGTATAGTTCTTCAGCTAACTCAGTTGCATTTGATAGAACACTTGGCATGCTTTGTCTTTGATTTTTAAAATCATCACAATGCTTGATACACTTGTTATGGGAACTATTTACACCACCAACATGCTCAGGCAATGCTTTATATGCATGCTTCCAATCAGAAAACCCTTTTTTTGTTGAAAACATCAAAACCAAATGTTTCAGCCCTTCCTGGTTTCTTAAAGAGAAAACAATAGAAACAATATGCTGCATCCTTGGATGCACTATATTCTATCCAATCATATTTTGTGTACCATGCTTGAGAAAATGATCTTGAGTCATTTCCAAATTTTTTGCGAGGAAGATTCACAAGAGGTTGGTTTGGACCCTTTAATATGTATGCCCTCCTAACTTGATCCTGAATTTTTGGGTCATACTCTTCAATTTGTTTCCTAAGTGCAGGGTCACTTATGATTTCATTCGGATTGAATTCATGGATAGGGACAAAATTTCCACTATTTGATTGTGGCCGTATTCCTTGATCTTGTGGCAATTGTGCTTCTGCTTGTGCTAAACTTCTATTTTCATCAGATGCAAGGTTTCTTGTATCAATTAAATATCTCCTCATGCCTGAAATAATTTATAATTCAATCTAAAGTATCTAGTAAGCACTAACTAGTAACTACTAAGTAGTAACAATCAAAGGCCAAAACAATCAACTAAATATTCAACTAATTAGGCATTTAGGTAGGAAAACTTGAGTATTAGTGTATTACCAAGCTACAGACCTGCTGTGCAGATTGGTGGTGAGGCGACGAGCTTGCCGGTGAGTAGCGACGGTGGACGGCTTGCCGGCGAGACTGCGCCAGATGCAGGATGCCAGGACGGCTTGCAACGACGCGTTGAGGCGTGCGGCTGCCGGCGTGTGTCACCGCGGCGCGTTGAGATCGGGACATGAGCAGACTAGCAGTCACCGCTGGGCGCCGGTTGGTATGCCTTCCGTGGGCCGTGGGCTAAGTTCATTAGGCCAAAATCAGCAAAAGAAAATTCCAGCACGTGAGCACGTCACTGATTTGTGGCCGCCCGCCCGGCCTGCTCTGGTTTGCCGCTTGCTAACTGTTGCTTGCCCGGGTAATCAACCTAATCACTGCCATTATACACCATAATACATAATTAATCTTCTATAGCTGGTTGGCGTGAAGCCCGGGCAGTCGCCTCCCTGCCCGGGAGGTAAATCCGCCCCTGGTGCAGGGAATCAACCAAAGCAAGAATCTCCAGAAATACTTTTTGATGGTACTCACAAAGTGCCATTACCTTTTTTCTTTCTCTGTCTGCACTTGTGTGAATGTGTGCGTGCTGATAACGTATTACAAGAGATTAGAACAAGTGTTTAGAGAAAACTATTGCTTCATTCATCTAATTCAAATCTGTACAATGATTATTTATAGATGGTAAAAGGTGGCATGAAAAAGTGTCTTTTGGGAAAGACATCTGCACATTGGGCACTTTTACTTTTTGATATGTAACTGGTGTAACTGGTTTGTAACAGGAGGTATGCATATTTCTCTGTTGTTTACCTATCTATTGTGTGACGGTTTACTTTATTCTTATGCTTTATGTGTTAAAAGATTCTTTTCTTCTCATCTTGCAGGGGGCATCCGCATCGACAATAGTTTATGGTGACTTGATATGTTGGAATAAGAGGATTCTTTTTTATCGTCGCAACGTATGACATGTAACTAGTAAGAAATAGATTTGAGCTGGAATTGAATACTAGACACTATTCCTCTCCCATCTTTTGAGCTTTAGGCCAGAATAAAAACAACCAGAAACATCAATTTCAATTAATTAGCTAGTACTCCAGTCGATATGAACGTATCCAGTAACGAACATGCATTAATAATATGAATGAATGCGGTACGGTATACAAAGAGCAGCGCTGGATAGAATAATCTAATCAAGACGAAAGGAATTAAGGCTAAAATGATAAGGGGATGAAACAAAGTAGTATGCTCCCCCGATCGTCTCTGCACGTACGTCCTGTCGGGCCGAGCAAAACCAACGAAGCAAGCTGACATTGGCTAATCTACTAATCGATTTGCAGCTTGGTGAGCTCCCGCGCGGCCCGCCTAGCCTCCCGGCGCTCCCTCCGCTGGATGACCTCTCGGTGGTGGTTCGCGGAGCAGTGCGAGCTGAGCGAGTTTGACACCTGGCCGCCGCACTGCACGCACGTGCCCGGCGTCCTTCTCAGCACCGGCAACAGGAGGTGCTCTCCCTGGTCGTCGTCGCCCACCGGGTCGCCCAGGATGCTCTCCATATAGGGGAACCACAACTCGGAGCCCGTGCAGCGGACGCAGTGCTGGCCGTCACGCTCCTCGATGCGCACAATGGCGTCGGGGCCGCACCGGGCGTGGTGGTGCGGGCAGACGCCCGTGCAGAAGGCGGTCTGGCATTGGACGCAGAAGGCGTCCCTTGGAAGCGGCGTCACGTAGTCCTCCTTGGCGATGAGGTAGGCCATGATGCTCTGGATCGGGGCCCCCGTGCGCGGGTACTGCCTGGAGAAGGTGGGCTGGCCGGTGGCGTCCACGTCGACCGGGATGGCGGTGTGGAACGGCCAGTTCAAGTGGTGGCAGCGGCAACAGTGGGAGCAGAAGGCCCGGATGCACATGACGCAGAAGCTGTCCCTCCGGCACATCCGTGACAGGTCCTCCACCTCGAGCTGCTGTTTCACCGGCGGCAGCACCCCGTGTCCTTCCCGGTGGCGCCGCGACGGTGCCGGCGTATCCATGGATCGATCAAGATCAAATTCGAGATCAGTGCCTCGATATTCCGATCGATTCGGTCCAATTACCGGCTCTACGTAATACCTTACGTACGTGTGCAGCTGCAATATAATTGTCCTGGGCAAGCTTTGCTGCGGTGCGTGGGAGCGATAGGCCGGGCGGTGGCGGTGTATATATATCAACTCCGATCCGTCGAGGAGTCGGTGATCTCGGGCACTCCGATTCCGAATCCGCGGGACACGGATTGTGCGGCGCGCACGTGGATGATAAGTACTTCAATTGCCAACGATGCCGCAATGCCGGCATAATTAGCATGTTGCATACTTGCATACATAGTTCTAAAATCCGATCAGTCAATGAACCGTTCAGGCATCCGCTTTAGATTAAAAGTAGACCCTTTCGGCGTAAGTTAATAACTGTTTAGATTAAAAGAAAGAGTCTATCAAATACAATAAAAGATAATTGAAATTCAAAATAAAAAAATAGCAATTTGATTTTTGTACGAGCTCCAACGTAAAACTAGAATCCTGAATCAAAAATCAAATGAAAAATAGTTGTTGGATTTGCATATGAATTCCAACATAAAATTGAAAATTGAAATTAAAAAAATTAATAATTTGATTTACATACGAACTCTAAAGTAAAATCCTAAATAGCTTAAATTCACAATAAAAGTAAAATAGAAAAGTAGTAGTTGGGAATGTTATCCTAAAACTATAAAAAAAACTTCCTTGTCATGTACAATCCAACAATATGCAAATTTAGAATAAAAATCATACGAAAATTAGCGGTCTGATTTTTGTACGAGTTCCAAACTAAACTCCCTAAACATCTAAAATTCAAAATGAAAATGATTAGAAAATTATCAATTGTATTTGCATACAAATACAATCTAAAACTGAAAAAGAAAACTCCATTTCATATAAAGTCCAAAAATATGCAAATTCAAAAGAAGCCAACACAATCGTTCTCAAGGACGAGGACTGCACTGACTGCTATTACCGTATCCGTGAGGTACAGTAGCAACGGAGCCTCTGGTGTCGGGGCCACGAGGGTGGGAAGACTTGCAAGTTATTTTTTGAGTTCATCAAAGACTTTTGCGCAGCTGCCGTCCCAATAAAATCCGTCGCATCTACGAAGATGCAGCGCACGTGGAGAATAACATGCACGGCGAAAGATGCCGCAATGCCGTCCGTCATAATTGGCATGTTGCGTACCTGCATACATAGTTCTAAAAACCGGCCGGTAATAAACTGTTCAGGCGTCCGCTTTGGCGGTTCACCGTTTGGACCGTACGATCGAACCGGCGCTCGATACATAGTATTGAAATTGTTGAATGTAAAATGGAAACAGAAATAACAGTGAACCAGTAATTTCATTGATCATCAATCTGTGTATATATACATGAGTACGGACGCCATGGACGTCGGTTCAAGAAAGAGGAACAGAGAGAGCAACTGTTGTCGGTTGGATGAGATCATCCGTAACTTCTCAAGTTGTAACACTCCCCCTTGATCGAATCCATCTTTGAGATCAATGAATAATATTAATCCTACAAAAAGTCCTGTAGGATAAACAAAAACGAGGAGAAATATTTGATAGATACGTTGTTAAAAACTCCTTTAAACCCAATGGGAAAATAAGGAGAAATTGATATAACACTTAATGAGTATTGTCTCATTGTAAACTCATATGAGAAAAACCTTTGCAGGAGAAAACTCATAGATAGTTTAGAAGACAATATATGTCATTGATATCTCCTAAAAAACCTCGATGGGAAAAATAGGAAATACGACATATGCTTATGCTAATATTGTCTCATTAAAAACTTTATATGAGAAACCTTGTGAGTAAAACTCATACAAAGAAAAGAGTACAATATGATGCTTTGGACAGAGTAACATTTAGGAGATTTCTCCCCCTGAAGTTTGCAAATCTCGAAGTCGTCGCATACCAATTACTTGAACACATTTCTGGAACGAGGAAGCTGGTAAGGACTTAGTAAACAAATCAGCGAGGTTATCACATGATTTGGTTTGCAAGATGTTTATTTCACCCATTTGTTTTAACTCATGGGGGTAAAACAACTTAGGAGAAATATGCTTGGTTATGTTGCTCTTGATGTAGCCTGTCTCCATCTGTGTAACACAAGCAGAATTATCTTCATAGATAATAGTTGGTGAATCGATGGCACCAATGCCACACGATTGTTGTATGTGGTTAATCACTCTGCGAAGCCAAACACATTCGCGTGAGGCCTCATATAGTGCAATTATTTCAGAGTGATTTGTTGAGGTAGCCACCAGAGTCTGTTTTGTAGACTTCCATGAAATGGATGTTCCTCCGTGCAAGAACACAAAACCTGTCTGGGATCGGCCATTATGGGGATCAGATAAATAGCCGGCATCAGTGTATCCAATCAGATTAGGATCTGGGTTCCTTTGGAAAAATAATCCAAGATCTCTTGTACCATTAACATATCTGAGGATATGTTTTACTCCCGTCCAATGACGTTTGGTAGGAGTGGCGCTATGTCGAGCTAGCAAGTTCACTGCAAATGCAATATCAGGCCTGGTGCAATTTGCAAGATACATAAGCGCTCCAATGACACTGAGATAAGGATAATGAGGTCCCAGAATCTCTTCTCCATCATCCTGTGGTCTGAATTGATCAGTTTCCATTTCTAGAGATCGAACAACCATAGGAGTTTTGGATGGATGTGATTTGTCCATATTGAATTTCTCCAATATTTTCTGGATATATGCTGATTGATGCACTAAAATTCCAGTGGGAAGATGCTAAAGTTGTAAACCTAAGCAAAATTTGGTTTGACCCAAATCCTTCATTTCAAACTCCGTCTTTAGATGATTGCGTGCTTCATCAATATCTTGTGGGATGCCAATGATATTTAAATCATCAACATATACTGATATGATACAAAATCCCGTTTGGGACTTTTTGATGAAAACACATGGACAATCATCATTGTTAATGTATCCCTTCTGCAAAAGGAATTCACTAAGTCGGTTATACCACATTCTTCCCGACTGCTTTAAGCCGTAGAGTGACTTTTGAAGCTTTACACAATACATGTTGCGATTTGCGTTTGGATCCGGTATAGAGATTCCATCAGGGACCTTCATATATATGTCCGAATCAAGTGACCCATATAGATATGCAGTCACTACGTCCATCAACTGCATAGATAGACGATTTTGAACAGCCAGAGATATAAGATATCGGAATGTTATTCCACTCATAACTGGAGAATATGTTTCATTAAAATCAATGCCAGGTCTCTGCGTGAACCCTTGTGCTACAAGCCTCGCTTTATGTCTCACCACCTCATTGTTCTCATTCCGTTTCCGGACGAAAACCCATTTGAATCCCACAGGAAAGATTCCTCGAGGTGTAGGTATTGCATGAGTGAATACCTCTCTTTTAGTGAGCGAGGTTATCTCTGCTTGAATTGCATCTTTCCATTGATTCCAGTCCGAGCGCTTTCTGCACTCTGTCATGGTCTTAGGATCTGGATCATTTTGGATGATTTCTGCAATTGCTTCAGAGAAATAGATGTCGACAATTGTAGACTTTCTGTCATATGATTCTCCAGATTCAATATAGTTGATGGAAATTTCAAGCACCCCTTGTGATGTATCATTATTTCCCAAAATGATTGCATCAGGGCGTTCCGATGTCCCAACATCAGTAATTGAGTGCACTGTTGATGTGGGATGTGAAGGTTGAACCTCCACAGGGTGTTTCTCAACGTAAGGTTGAGTTACATTTACTGCGTTAGAAGATTTGTTCTTCCCTTTCCTTTGCTTGCTAGAAGCTGCATCCGTGGAAATAGCCGTACTTCTCCCCCTCTTACTGGGGAGTTGAGTAGTTTTATTTGGTACCTCTACTCTTTCCGGCACATTTCTCGCAGGATTATAGGATTTTGTAACACCCTTATAATCAGTAAATGCATCTGGCATGTTATTTGCAATGTGTTGCAAATTAATGATCTTCTGAACTTGGAGTTCAGTTTCAGAAGTACGTGGATCAGAGTTGGAGATGTCTATGGCATCCCAATTGATTTCCTGGCATTTATTGTGGTTTTCAATTCCTCCCCCTAATGCCGGGAAATGATCTTCATTGAAGATACAATCAGCGTACCGGGCAGTGAATAGATCCCCTGTAAGGGGTTCCAGGTATTTAATGATCGACGGAGATTGATATCCCACATAGATCCCCAATTTCCTGTGTGGGCCCATAGATGTACGCTGCGGTGGAGAGATCGGTACGTATGTAGCGCAACCGAACTTCCGCAGATGGGAAATATTTGGTGTATTTCCACGTACTAGTTGCAACGGGGAGGTTGCATGGTATGCAGTTGGACGCAATTGAATCAAGTCAGCAGCGTGTAAGACTGCGTGACCCCAACATGATGTTGGTAGATGGCAATTCTGTAGTAAAGGTCTTGCAATAAGTTTCAGTCTCTTAATGAGAGATTCTGCCAACCCATTTTGAGTATGAACATATGGGACCGAGTGCTGAACTTGAATTCCTAAAGCCATGCAATAATCATTGAAGGCACGTGAGGAAAATTCAGCAGCATTATCCATTCGGATTGATCGGATTTGATGTTCAGGATATTGTGCTTTAAGTTTGATAACTTGTGCAACAAGCTTAGCAAATGCATGGTTCCGTGTGGAAAGTAGACACACATGAGACCATCGTGTAGATGCGTCTATTAGAACCATGAAATACCTGAACGGCCCAGACAATGGTTGAATGGGACCACATATGTCACCTTGAATGCGTTCAAGGAACTTTAGAGGTTCGGCATGAATTTTGAGGTAAGAGGGCCTCAAAATTAATTTCCCAGTGGCACATACGGTGCACATAAAATCTGAGGATTGGGGAAATTTTGCATCACTTAAAGTGTGACCAACAGAATTGCTTATAATTTTCCTCATCATCCCTATTCCAGGATGGCCAAGACGATCATGCCAAGTTTGGAATGCGTTAACATTCTGGAAAATTACTTTGTAAGCAACATGTGGTACGGGGTTGATGTATGTGTAGTACAATCCAGACGGGAGTGAGGGAAACTTTTCAAGTGTCTCTTTGCCATATCCGTGATCTTTTGTTATGAGAAGGAACTCCTCATTGTTGTCCTCATGAGTTTCAACATGAAACCCATTCTTACGGATGTCTCTATAACTCAATAGGGTACGAGTTGAATCGGGATACAAGAGTGCATCCTCAATCGTTATTGATGTACCCATAGGGAGCAGAATAGTGGCCCGACCGGTGCCAACTATTACAGCATCGCGTCCAGCGATTGTTAAAACATTTCCTTTGTTCTTTGTGAGAGTTTGGAAATATTTTATCTCCCTGAGTATAGAGTTAGTAGTACCGCTATCCACTAGGCACATTTCCTCATCCATCAGATCGACTCCCGTACAATCTATACAAAATGGAGAATTTGAATATGTCATTCTCAACAAATATATATACAATACATACAATATATATATATAGGTATCAATTGTGCTTAATACAAATTACAATACCCATTGTGCGTAAATGAAGTATGGACAACAACTAGCTTATGACAACATTTACAATTAAACGACATCCACATTCAAGGGATAATGAAATAAGGTATCTCAAAGTGCAGGAGTCTAATTAAAGTCTCCAAACGGATCGTTAGAAGTGAACTCCACGATCATGTTCTCCATATCGTCAACGTTTCCATCAAGTGGAGGTAGTGCCTTGGTGTTGCTTGTTTCCGCAGCTGTAGGAGCAGAGTAGGAGCACCCAGGGGTATCTTTCTTAGTAATGTCAGGTTGGAGGAATTCTTCCATGTTGACATCAGATTGGGAGTTGAAGTGTGCTTCAAATTGTCCACCTTTATTGGAACGTCCTTGATTGGAGCGTGCTCGTCCCACGGAATTCAAATACAACGCCACCAAGTGCTTGGGAGTGCGACATTTCTCAGTCGGGTGGTTGTAACAGCCACACTTGACACAAGTGTTAGACTTGTTCTTTTTCGACTTAAAAACATCATTTCCCTTGTTAGCACCATTAGACTGACGCTGTCTCTTGCGCTTGTTCTTTCCTTTGAAGTTCCCAGGATTGCTAGAGTTAGTAGCATTCCCTTTGGGTTTGTTCTGAGTGTTGGCATGTACTTCTGGCAAAGGTTTAGTGCCCAAAGGGCGCAGATTAGAGTTCCAAAGGAGGAGCTCACTATGCCTTTCTGCCTGAAGTAATGTTTTAATTAACTCAGAATAAACGGTGAAACCTCTTTCACGGTATTGTTGCTGAAGGATCATTTGTGCGGGGAGCATGGTAGACAATGTCTTCTCAATTTTCTCCGCATCAGATGGTTCTTTCTCGCAAAACTGCAGTTTAGAACTGATTTTATGAACAGCATGGTTGAACTCTCCCACAGATTTAAAATCTTGTATGCGGAGGTGGTTCCACTCATTGACAGCCTCCGGTAGGATGACTGCTTTCTGCTGTTCATACCGTGTTTGAAGAGCAAGCCACAGAGTGCGTGGGTCTTCTTCCATCAGATACTCAGCTTTGAGATCAGGATGGATGTGGTTCCTTATGATAAATAAGGTATTGTACTTGAGAGTCTCAGCCAAAGGAGCTACACCCTCTTGGGGAGCTGCAATTGCCTGGTACATTCCGCGCAACGACAGACTCACTTTGAGATCCATCGCCCATGTGGGGAAGTTGTGGCCATCAAGAGCGAGAGCCTCAAACTCTTTAGTAGCCATTGTGCCTACATATGTAGGGCCACAGATTTGTTAAAATCTTTGGCAATGTTAAAATAAGCAATGCGAAATGCAAGTAATCAAGGTAAACTTGAAATACATAAAGGGACATTCTCCTATTGTGGAACAACATAGTTAATCACTAATGGTATTAACATTATTTAATTCATTTTTCAACATTGAGTGCGCACTTTGAGGATGATAATCCCACAGTAGTATATTGATACTACCTTGTGTATGGCCAATGTGAAAAAGAATCATGGTAATCACTTAGGTGTAGACCTTGTATAATTTATAAGCAAATTGGGTACGCACGTTGAGGATGAAATCCCACAGTAGTACGATGGTACTACCTTGTGTATGGCCAATTTGAAAATAAATAAAGGTAGTCACCCAAAAGTGTAGACCAAATTGTTGCAAAACTTGATATTAGGTACGCACATTGAGGAATAAATCCCGCAGTAGTACTATGGTACTACCTTGTGTGTGGTCAATATCAAAGTTAAAAAAAATTTGTTATTCCCAAATGAGAGAAAATCAACCTAAGGCATTTGCATTAAAAACAATTAATATTAAATGCTTGTATGGTAAGCTAGTAAACGAAATATTAAAATTGCATAAGATAGATTGCAATAATTAATGTATAATACATTGCATGAAAACATATAAGAACAATACAATGTTACATTAGGGGTCTTTATTGCAAATATATACAATGGAAATGTATTTAACATAAAATGCTGCAATTACATGAAAACAGAGGGGGGAGGTTGCAAAATTTTGGCAACCTGGGCTAAAGCCCGGTCGGCCATTTGGCCCATGAGGGAGGTGGGGGGTTAATGGGCTAAAAACCCATTGTGGGCAGCATGTATATGTGAGGTGGAGTGTTAGGGTTAGGGTTTCAACCCTAACCCCATATCCAGCCGCCATCATTGGCCTTTGTGGCCTCCACCGCCGCCAGCCCATGGGGCGCCGCCACCACAGGCCGCCGGCCGCCGCCGCCGGGCGTCTCCACCGCGAGGCGCCTCCTCCTCGCGTCCGGCCGCGCCGCACCGCCTCGGGAGCGGCCTCGCCGCCGGCCGGGCCCCACCGCGTAGCGCCGCCGCGGGCGCCGCCTCCTCGCCTGGCTTGGCCGGCCGTGTGCCACGCAGGGCTGCCGGACCATGGGGCGCCGCACCGTCTCCGGCTGGTCGGGCTGCACGAGCGCCGCCGCGCCTCGCCCAGCCTCGGGCTTCTCCACCGCGCGCCGGCTCGCCTTGGGCCGCTTCGGGCGCCACACCAGCCGAACCGGGTTGCGCCGGCCGCGCGCCGCTCCGGGCCGCGTCGGCCGAGCCGCGCCGCGTGCGGGGCCGCGCCACCGCCACCTCCGGCCGGGCCGGGCGCCGCCTCTACTGGCCGTGCCCCCGCGCCGCGTTGGCCCCCCTCCCCTCTGTTCTTGAATCAAGTGGAGGAGAAGGCCTCCTCTGCAGAGGAGGCCGTACGGATGCGGAGTCCAGGGCGGCGGTTTGCCGCCTCGGAGGCGTGCGCCGGGCGCCGGTAAGGGCCATAGCGCGAAGTCCTCACCGGTGGGAAGACGCCGTGCGCCTCCCATGGACGACGGCGAACTGGCCTCGAGCCATGACCGGTGGAGATTATGGTGGCCGTCGTCGGACTTGGTGGTGGTTGATCTTGATGGCAAGGGGCAAAAAGAAGTTGCAGGTATTCACACAAAGAATCAATCGAAGCAAGAACACCAAGTAATGCGTTGTGATGCTCCTCACAAAGATTGATCTGATCGTTCTCCATACCTTCTGTTCGTGTTTTTTTTCTCTGTTGTATGTGTTTGGATGGCAGAGCGTGTGCTGATAACGTGTTGAATGTAAAATGGAAACAGAAATAATAATGAACCAGTAATTTCATTGATCATCAATCTGTGTATATATACATGAGTACGGACGCCATGGACGTCGGTTCAAGAAAGAGGAACAGAGAGAGCAACTGCTGTCGGTTGGATGAGATCATCCGTAACTTCTCAAGTTGTAACAGAAATATGCGTTGCCCGTACTAATTAGTAAAACACTCCAACGCAGCTGTTGGGAGCCACGTGTGAGTAGAATAATACTTTACACCGGTCTTTTTTCTAGTAAGTGATCCAACATATAAACTAGACCGGACCAAACAACCAGACATTGGTCCCGCGTTCTGGCTTGGTTTTTTAAACAATGCATGCATGTTTATGATCTCCGCTTCACTAAAATCATCTATCTACACACGTGTGACGTTTATGAACAGAGAAACTGTAAAAGTACTTTTCAAGACAATTCTACCTGTGCCATTTTCATGTGTCAAATCCAAGTATTCAAAAGGCTATTAATAGGAATTGGAACTCATCTGAAACCTTCTGAAACTCCCGTTCAAATCAAGTTTCGCTCAAAAATCTTAAACTTGGAACTCTTTGAAACCTTCTAAAACACATTTGAAACCACTACTACAAAAAAAGTTATATTAGACGTCTCACCTCAGATGGTTCGGCGGAACCGTCTATGTTAAGATTACCACAGACGATTTTACAAACGCGTCGCTAAAACCGTCTGTGATACATAATTATCACAGACGGCTATTCTTAAGAACCGTCTATGAATTTCCACAGACGGTTTGGATTAAAAAACTATCTATGATATTAGCAATTATCACAGATGGTTATTACCAAGAACCATCTATAATGCCTACATATCACATACAGTTTTAATTTGAACTGTCTACGATAATGCCCTGCCACATCATTGATACGCGGCATCTCCCCAGGATCTCGATTCCACGCGTCCATTCTCTCTGCATCGAATAGTCCGTTCTCTCTCTCTCCATCCTCTCGACCCTTATTAATCCCCTACTCTTTTCCCCATTCACTCCAAGAATCAACACAACAGGTACGTACCTAATCCTCCACCATGGTCGCATAGTCCCTAATGAGCGCGGCCACATCATCTCCTCTCTGGTACAAATCCGTCCATCCCAAGTAGCTATCTTTCTTTAATTTTTCTGTCCCAAGAATTACAAATCTAATTCAGAGTTTTGATTAATTCAACCTTTCTGGTGCTAGTAAGAGAACAACATGAAGCTAGAGTTCGGGCTGGCACCGTAGGGCGTCGAGCATGCGCGCTCAGCCGGTAAATCGCTTTGGAAGGTATCGAAATTGAATTGTTGTATGTGTTTTCACTGTTGTGTCAGTGCCATGATTTTTTGATTGGGGCATGTAGTAGTGACTTGGGGAAGTGATTTTGTGTGTGCAGAAGCTAAAGAAAAGAAGCCCCCCCATGTCAGAGAAATTCTCTCATGGAACTTCAACCACGGCTTCGACCAGAGCACTTCGACTATGACTTCAACCACGACGCTTCGACTACAATTGCAACCACGATGCTTCGATCATGACACTGCGACCATAGCACTTCGACTGTGAAGCATCGACCACGGCACTGCAATCACGGCTTTGACCACGGTGCTTCGACTACAACACTTCGACTACGGCGCTTCGACTACAACTAGGACAAAACAAAATAAATTGGATGCCCCTAGTTTCCCACTAATCAAACAATAAATTGGATATCAACCACAGACCGAACTTGGCAGAACAAAACAAATAAATAATTACACTTCAACCAAAAATAGAATCATCTGTGATGACCACATATCACAGACGGTTTTTTGTAGTAGCCGTCTGTGATAGTAAGCTTTCACAAATGGTTCTTTATACAAACCGTCTGTGATAGTAGGTTTTCATATATAGTTCTTTATATAAACTGTCTGTACTGTGACTTATCATAGACGACTCACAAACTGTCTGTAATAACCACCTATTCTCACGTACCCATAAATTCAGACGTTTCAAAAAAACTATCTATGATGATGATTTAGAACCGTCTGTGATGACCCTTTTGTGGTAGTAAACTCTGAAACTATAAAACTTCTAAAACTGTAAAACTATTGTATATTTTAAGATAGCGAGGAACGAAGGAGGTAGCAATACAGATGATACATACGGTTTTTGGCTTAAAAAACCGTTTGAAAAAACTGCTTAAAAAAGACGACCCGTTTCAAGTTTAGCTTTTTCAACTTTCGGATAAGGTAAAAACTAAAAACAGACGCCAAAAAAAAAAACCTATATCAAGGAGATAGCGAGAACAGAAAATGGTCATTAACCCCACAGTTAACAGTCTCGAGGCATGTTGTTCCTGCCAAATATTGGTTTTTCTCAGTGACACATTCTTCATATTTTTTGCATATTGTTCTTATGTTTCGACAAAATAAGAAAATAAAACAGTTCAGATCTTAGTTCATAACTGCAGATCCAGCGTGTGCCATCCATTAGGTAATATGAACCAAACCCAGACCAAAGTAAACCTACTACCTGCATATATACGCAAGCTAAACGTCACCGGTCGTTTCTCTCGGAAGAGTAGACTCGTCTAGCCAAGAATAAAAAATACTCTGCAGCCCTGATCTATAAGATGGGTGAAGAAGCCTCACGCCAAGTTCCTGTTTCAGCCGAGCATTAGAGACCCGTTTCTCGGCAGTTATAATTCTATCCTGATTGTTTGATCCTGCGGAATCCTTTCTCGAATCAGGATATCTTCTCTCTATCAAGCTCCGAGCAAATGCAAAAACCTCAACTCTTGGGGCAGGGTCATCATCCACCACATTGTATATTTTCCTGGAAATGAGAATGGAAATCACTGATCAGCCTCCAAAGGTATCTCCAATTTTCAGTGGGTTTAGTAAGAAAAAAGTTTATAAAATATGACTAAGAACCAAAATACTAAACAGTACTTGAAACTGAGGTTTATGTTTGGTAATATTCAGGCATAAAACCAAATATTGCATGAACAAAGCTTTTTTTTGGGGGGGGGGGGGGGGGGGACTAAAAAAGTTGTTCGGCAGAGCAAAGCAAACTTGAGAAATACAACCGAAGTGTTGCTAGTGCAGTCTCAGATTTGAGCTATGCTATGTCACACAGATAGAGGAGTTTGAAAATGTACTTAAAGGCTGAAGCAATTGCATAGAACTGAAGAAAATGTGCAGGCATGAGAAAACAGAAACCTTGCACATTTGATGCTCATGCTAGCCAGGATAGCCTGATAGACGTCAGCCACATGAATTCGTGCAGTGTACTGCTTGGACTCCCTCAACTTCTGTCCTTGTGACAAAGATTTGCTCTTAGCTATGGTGTCCAGAGCACTGCAGTAATCAACAAAGATCGCTGAAATAGAGATCATTGCACGAATTACCATATGGTGCTTTCAATGAATAAATTTTGCCATTCTTCGTCCATTACATTGTTTGGTCATTTCTTTCATAAAGTATAAGCGTTGTAAATCTTTCGTTTTTCAGAAAGTTGCACATAGTGGTAGTAATCAGAATGTCAGTTGTCAAATCTTCCATTTCTAGAGTGAACTTAATTATTTGATTAGAAATCAAAATAGTAAAACGGATTAAAGTATTAGCAGACTGAAACCTTCTTCCAGGCCCATATATCCCACCCAAACGAAATATGAAGGCTGACAGATCCAGCTCATCTATAAGATTCAACCATCCTTTTTCGGCAGCATATCTTAACTTGGCAGACTCGCTCTTTGGATTCACTGTATGACTGCATGTATAGCAGTTTCTTCAGCTTTCTGTTAAAAATGTTTTGCAAAAACACATACACACAAAACTACTCAAATCTCTTACTCCTCGTTGACCCATGCACCACCACAATCACCGTATACACCTGAAAAATAATAAGAATTGCAAGGTAGTTCTAGAAATTATTTCTGGATTTGTTAACACATCGTCTGAGATGTTCTTATCTAAGCTAACCTTAAAAGTGAAAATTAATGTACTTGACAAGAGTGAAGAAATAGATATCCTAGTGTATCTAGAGGGCTGCAGTGTGCAAATCACACAAGGGTATCTAGTAAGGAAGCAGCTGTCTGTAACAAGTTGCAGCTCTTAGCTATATTCATATCATGACGATATACCTAAGCAAAAGCGTAAAACATCAGTACTAGTTCATTTGACTACTTCATGTTAAATAATTCAGTGCATTGGCAACTTTTGAAATGTTGGAAATCAATTTCGCCCCAAACTAACATACAATATTATGGTACAAACATAGAACAGCAGTTCATACTAGAGGTACATAAAATATGTGAACTTACTTGTTGAAGAAAGGTAACATAACCATTGAAGATTGCCATCGTTCAGCGTTCTTTGCAGGTCAGCATGTAAAGAAAGCAACTGCAGAAGGTATTAGATGCAAATAACCATGAAATTAAATTCAGATGGCATTCAAGTCAATCGAGCTGACTTGAGCATCTAATAATTGACAACTTACAGGATCACCAATTCCAGGGATGGGTGGAATGGAGATGAGCAAATGAGTTGCATCTTGCAAAGCATGAAGATTTGCCAGACTGGAATTGACATAGTTATCAGTAATAGCAAAAAAAAACTCATTCAAAAACATAAAGATCCATGGATAGGAACACAATAATCACCAGAAACCCCACATAGGAGCAAGAGGGCATAGGGCAACATAGGCTGAACAGCATTTTGTGTGTGTGTGTGTTGGGGGGGGGGGGGGGGGCAGCACACAAGCATCAAAATGAAATTTACAAGAAAATGGAGCCTAAATCTAATACAAAAAAAATGATGGTATGTAAATGACATTCCCTGAATAATTGACCAACTTGCTATATCTAAAGTATTTGCGTAAATACAAAAAAGATGTTTAGTGCAAGCGTTTAGTTCCAAAAAAAAGGTGGACCTTACCGCAGTTCTTAGCAAACATTTTGGCTTAAGCAATTTGAGTTGAAATTTTATAAAAATAAACAAAGTTTATGTTTAAAGGAAAAACATGTGCATGGTTCGCTGGTTCTGCAATTTCAGTAAGCAATGCTACGGGATTTGTCCCAGTGTTCTTTCACGCAAAAGATGTCGCCATGTCGGCAGGTTTGCTACTTGGCTACTTGTTGCTGGTGGTGGGTTGAGCAGCTTGCTAGCAATTTAGAGCATCTTCACTCTATTTAAGTGGCTTGTAGCCTAGCGCATCAAATTCATCTATGTTTTTTACTACTGGGCTACGGCTGAAGCTTGGCAACTAGTATATTGTGCAACAATCCTTGAAGGAAGAAGAACAAGAACAGCAGGAAGAACCCGTACCTGCCCCTTGTGGCATCGAAGACGGAGGCATTCACGCCCAGCATCTCGAGCTCCATCTTTTTGGCAGCGCCGGTGCACGTCCCGGACACCCGCCTGCACCATTCATTCACCCAGTAACGGAATCAGGGCTCTGGAGGACCAGATGGCAGCGGCGGTGTCGATCAGGGTGGAAGGTAAGTCCACCACGGAGGTGGAAACTGGAGATTAGAGATGGAGCAGGGTGGTTTCGGTTCGCGTCGAGGAGGAAGCAAGGGGGTGGGGGGTTGGAAGCGACGGCCGGCGGACTCACCATCCCTGCGCGAGGAGGCGCTCAGAGACATAGCGGCCGACGAAGCCGGTGCCGAGCACGAACATGTGCTGCGGCTTCGGCTGCGCGGCCATCGGCGCCGCCGGGTTGGGGGCGATTCCTGGAACCATCAGGGTCGGGTCGGCGTTGCTGGGTTGGGGTTGGGACTCTGCAACTTCACTGTAGAGACAAGCAGCAAAGAAGCCAAGGTGGGTTTTTTTTAGGCTGGCTTATGGTATGGATTTGGGTTTAAAGTTCTTAGAATTGATACTAATCAGATGTCTACTGTATTAAACATTGGCTCCAAAGTCCACGGCCCATAAGCTTAATAAAGTGAGATTAAAAACGTCTTTACGTCCAAAACTTAGGCCATGTTCTTTTCCTCAAAAGCTGGTGATTTTTAGCTTTTACTACTGAGTATCTAACTTTTAAACGGAGTATTTTCTCATGACAGGGTCTACAAGTTAAACAATCTACACGTTAAAAGACCAACATCTGTACCAGTCAAAATCGCAAGTGAGTATCTATCTCTCCGTAATCTATACCGTAAACAGCCAAAATTCAAAAATTTCAACCATAAGCCGCAGCCGAAAGGAACATATCCTTTATCCCAGACGCCTCCACTCTGCACTAGCCACTCTAGACTCCACTCCAATCCACTTCTTCGCTGGGGAGGAGAGGCTTTTTAGGCTTTCTTCTGGAGGAAAGACAAGGAATGGTGGGATGAAGTCGGCCGGCTGGTGGAGCATTGCATGGCATTAGCACACGCGTTTGGGACGGCGTGTCGCTCAATGGGGATTAGGGGATGGAAGGCTGACCTAGGTGTTGTTTGGATTTGGCACTGCTCGTTAGCCTTGTCTTTAACTCAGATGTCTGTTTGCCATGTGAGCGTGTGGCTCATCCCGGGTTTCCTCATGCTATTCATGTTGCACGTGAGCAAGTGTGCTGAGTTCAACGCCACCAAATTTGGGCCGGCCAACGACGAGGCGGTGGTGTGTGCGTCCATCTCGTCCTTTCTTTCCTGAGATCAATTTCGGTAAGGTTGTTGTATGCATTTTTTTTTATCTTGTTACAACCCTTTTCTCTAATATTGCACGATTGTTGCAGTCTCTTGTCAATTTGTTGCAGATTTTTTTAGTTGTTTCATCTTTGTTACAAAATATTGCAAGCGTTGTATGATAATGTTGCACATGTCTAGGCTTTTTTTGCATATGTTGTATGATAATGTTGTAATCATTGCCATAAAATGTTTCGACCAAAGCGTACGATGCTAACGCCCCATAAAACGGTGCCCCTCACCTTGAAGTATATTTATATGTTCATTTGAATTATGTTGCAATTGTTGTATACATATGTCCAAATTGTTGCAATGGCTTTGAGATCAAATATTTGTTTTACTTTGAAATTTTGTGTGGTTTTTCAAGAGCACCTTCATATAAGATCAATATTGGATAGTTTTCTAGTAAATTTTGTTGAGATAATGTTTTTTCAAATCAAATTCTTTTTTTGTTGCACAAGTTCAATGAATATGGTGTTCCTGCTATTTGAAATTATTGCATCAGATCATCCGATGGAAACGTTCCCATCAAACATACGGGCGCTAGTACTTCCCTAAATTTTTTAATTCTGACTGTTCACGAGAGATAGTACAGAGAGAGACACTTGCGTGCAAATTTGGCCGATACAAATGAAGTCGTTACAATATCTACTACTTGTAAATCATAATTTAAAAAATACACCGTTTTAAAGCTTGTTACTATGGCATAAGCCAAAAGTAATAAGCATTAAACCGAAAAGACCCTAGTTGCCTATTTCTTTTTAGATTATAGCTTATAATTTTCTCAAACAAACAAATAGAACAGCTTCTCTGTCGCCATTTCAAAGCGGTTTATCAGAATAGTTTTTGTGAAATAACTTATTGTTTTATTGACATTTGATTTGTTTACACCAGTATTCGTATTATAACCAAAAACCATCGGCTATAGCCTAAAAAACATTACCAGCTCCAGAAGCTAAACCCAGATAACCAGAAAAGGCTTTTGAATCTTGATTGAGTAATTGAGCGTCCCCAAGAACTACACGGCATGATCTCACATCGCTTATTCACTCACGAAATCATCGGTTGGAGCATATCATCCTTGCTAAATAACACATGACATGGATTAATTATTAGTAGTGTGTCAAGAGTGCAACATGAACTACTTGCTCGCCGACTGGAAAGCATACAATTACAAACTAAGTTTATTGGACACATGAATAGCAGTTGCAATTTTCTAGATGGAGAGCAATTGCCGCCTGTGCTGCAGACTAGCGCCACTGTAGCAAGTCCAGGGCATGTTTATGGACACGAGCATCTCCAGCTGCCACCACAATTGAAACCTGCAAAAAAGGGGGAAGTATGTCCAGTATCAGAAGCATTGGCTTTTCTCTAATCAAAAGCAGCAAAGTGAACGATTGACATGGCATCAGTGCTAGTTTTCATCATAATGGATCTTGGCATATAGATCAGTTATCTCAACGAAAATAACATTAATGTTCATAGGGTTGCGGTCTCTGTAGTGAGAGGGATGCAAAATACAAAGAATTTGGAAATAAAAATTTGATGAATCTTAATGAGAAGAGTTAAAGTTATACTTGTAGGCTATGATTCTGGGGAGACAGGCCAATGCAGCTTGTCCCCTTTCCAATCGGTTATTGACCCTCCAGCTCCCTCAATCACCTGTACCAATGAGACAAAATCGTATGGCTGCAGAAGAGAATGAATTCTCACAGTAAGTAACTTTGTTTGATCCAATGAATTCAAATGGATGATAAATTGAATACTGCTCTTAAGCTGGTTAAAACAAGACACTAATAAAATGAAGCCAACTCAAATACAAATCAATTCAAGCTCAAAATTGAGTCAGCTTGCTCGAGTTTGGTTCATTTCAAGCACCACTAGATAAACAAAACATCATTTCCCAAATAATGAAATGCACATCCATGATAGAGTTATACCTTCAACCCAGATTCAACAACAAGATCCACAAAACCAGAAGCCAGAAGAGCATAAGCATAGCAATCACAACCATACAGTGGGACTTTCATCTTGCATCAAAAATGAGTAAAATAGCAAACATGTGACGTTGATGATTGCAGCGAGTTTAGTTAATCATAGATATAGTAACTAACTAATGATTCAGTGGTCCATATCAAGGCTCCAAAACCCGGAATTGAGAGAAATCCCAGTCGGCGGTCGATAACGATAACCAGCCGGTTACCAGAAAAACTGGCAAAAAACCGGTCATAATTTGAAAATCAAAACTTGAATTTTGAGATATTTTGAAACTGGTAACCGAAAAAGGGAAAAAATGGCCAAAGTTAGAAAATCAAAAATTGATACCGGCCGATTTTTTTGGTTACCGGTCTCCACAGGTAGAAACAGTAACCACCGGGATTTTGGAACCCTGGTCCATGCCTTATTTCGTACACGAATAAATGCATCTTCAGCATCCCCCTTCAAAGAGATGTGGACTTGTTGTGTATCTGACACATGCACAACACTGATGATTATGCACAGGAAAACATAATTCAAGACTAAGTCTGTAATTTCAAGTATGATGCATAAATACTAAAACATAATAAACATACAAGATTGGGCCAGTACATTGCAAGGGTGAATAGATATTTCTTGTCCATTTAAGGTTGTTTTCTTCCCATTCACCCCAACCCATCTTTCTCTCAAGATTGGCTAATCAGTAACACCAATAACCTAAAGGAAGCAAGAACAAAAGTAAAGCCTAACCAATGTCAAGGAAATATCAAACATATATACCACATTTAGACAACATGTCCAAGGAAAAGAATTACTATGAATATGATGTGCAGTAATTAAAATAACTAGTATTTTAGAAGTTGTGTCAAAATATCATGTAATGTTAGTTCATTGTTGACAGTATCAACTATCAACAAAATCAGGCAAAATCATTGAGTACACAAAATTTTAAATGGCAAAATGATATTGTAATCATTCATGTAGTGGTGAATAAAAATGAAGAAATACAAGGAAAACAAAAACAGTTGGGTATGAGCAAGACAAATTTAGCATACTGGCTTCCCGTTGTGTAGAAGAGCAATAAGCATACCAAATAGAGGCTTGCCTACAAACAAAGAATTAGCAGCCATCATAGTTAAGTTCAAATTAATCTGCCTACCCATGCAGTGATTAAGGTTCAATACCAGTTATGAAGCTTTTTGTTCCATCTATGGGGTCCTAAACCCAAACATAATCAGAAGACTTCTTTGCACATCTCCAACCATTCTCCTCACCAAAACTGCATGAAATCGGTAAAGATTGGATTATTTATCATAAGTGTTGTAGGTGCATCAGAAGTGAACAAAAAAATTGCAAAAACAAGCAAAGTGGTCTCACATAACATGAGTAGGAAAGCTCTTCAGTATGACCGACACCATTGTTTCTTCCACTTCTCTATCTGCAATCGTGACGGGACCTGGACATAATTCAGTAAATCCAGTTCAAAGCCCAAAAACAACCCCAACATTCAGTTTTTCCGTAACTTCAGTATAATAACTCCAATGATATACCCATCAATTTTATCCAACAATTCTACAGGGATTTTTGGTTGCAAGACATCCCGAAGTTAGCCTGCCAGACTTAAAATGTCATTACATTTGACCAAATAAAAGAATCCAATGCTTCCTAATAAGGTAAATGGAACAAATTTGAAAGCAAATTGAGGGCTTGATTTGCATCTACCCACGGCTTCACGACTAACCGCACTGCCTTAGGAAGTGTGGAAGCACTATGATGCACTATGGTTATAGCACCAGTTTCCAAGGATCAATGATGATGATGCATAAAAGATACCGACTGCATGAGATGCTTTCTATATGGTTCCTAATCATGTCGAGCAAATAAGAATGCTGATGTCACGACGGTGCCAACCTTACTAGGAGAAGGTGACCACAAGGTGGTGCTACGTCAGGGAAAGGAGGACAGTGTCATGGTCGAGTTGTATGGGTCATTGGTGATGTGCTGGTAGGGATCCACCTGTAAGTGTGTGTTGTGATTGGGCTTAAAAGAGGAGTCGTGTGTATTGGATGAGTAAAGTTATAAAATGAAGAAACTCTTGTTCTCCCTCTGTTCTTCTTCTTCTTTATCTCTATGTTATTCTTGAATTGGGTTTAATCTCACGTCACGGGGATCGCCGTTGACCAAGGGATATTACAATTAGGTATCAGAGCTGTGTACGATCAGGGACCCACTCGGTCTTGAGCTGTAAACTTCCGAAGGAAGGTTGGGGAATTTGAGGTTGATTTTGGTTGATCTCAACGATCCATGTGAAATTCCCGAATCTGGTTGGCTCGACTTGGCGAATGATCATCGCAGCTCCACCAAAGCCCTTGATACAAAACAATTCGTCTTGGAGGCAATGGGCAAAGTGGTGGCGCAGGCAAAGGAGAAGTGGGTGCAAGTAAAGGAGAGTATTGATCTATAGTTTGCCAAAATTGAGGCGATGGATGTGACACAACAGCAAATGGAAGCACAAATCGAGCTGGTGGCTAAGGTGGCAAATAATCATGCTCGAGAGCAATAAATGCTAGCCAAGCAGTTGGAGGCAACAGCATAGCGGTGGCAAGGATCACGGTGGATCGGATGGTGGCAGCGCCGAAGGAGTTGGGAAGGGAGGCAAGCTCATCTGCCGATAATCAGAAGGCATTGCTCACTCCAACGCCAATAGCAGGACTTTGGGCAAGCACTTGCGAGCCATTGTTGCAGACACCAACCGGATCGTACCCCAACTATTCGATTGAAGGTCTCACCGGCTCTCCGATAGGGTCAACACGTACTCAAGGTGAACATGGTGGCTTCTCCCGCAATCCCTTACCGAAGCTATATTTTCCTAAGTTTGATGGGGACAATCGGAGGATTTGGAGGGACAAATGCATTGATTATTTTAAGATGTTCAATATTGTTGAGGCACTGTGGGTTACGTCTACTACTCTGCATATGGAAGGCAATGCTGCAAAATGGCTACAGGCGTACAAATTGGGGCATGATTTAGGTGATTGGGAGCAATTTGTTTATGTGGTGGTGAAGAAGTTTGGTGCTTATGATCATCGGAAGTCGCTAGATGATATGCAGGATCTCAAGCAAACAGATTCAGTCAAAGAATATCAAAAACAATTCAAAGAAGCTATGTGTTGTGGAGTCATATTGGGGAAAACATTATACTATAAGATCTTCTATTCAGCATGCTTCAAGGTATGGACTTTCAAATAATTCTAGCAGTGTAGAAGCGGCAACGACAACCGGCAAGACATGAGACACTACAGTTGGCAAGATGTGCTATCGACGGCAGGAAACCTACTTGGGAATAGATAAGAAGATAGAATCAGGAAAGTATATGTATTACTAGTTAAATAGATTGAGTCCAATACTAGTTACCTAATATAGATATAGCAAGTCAGAGTCGGTTACCAAATGTAAAGTTGCATTCGGATTGCTCAGTCCATATATTGGACCTAAGCTATAATTTTCAAGGCAAGCGATAGAATTAACCTTTCTCTTACCTGGCGACTCAGAACCTTGATGTTGGCCAATGAAAATCCCGTCCAGTCGCTGGAGGGTGAGCTCGTTCTTCCGCGTTACCCTTTGTGATCCAATCCAGATTCCAGATTTCATCTGCTTCCACCCCTCGCAATACACCACAAACAGACCCAAAAGCCTAGCCATATCATTATGTATCAATTTTCCATGTTCAATCCTCACTATGATGAAGATTTCTTTGTCCCCATTCATTAAAGGATTGAAAGATGAATTGAGAGGACCAGTGCAAAGCCAAGTTCCAGAATCGGTAGAGCAAGTGGCATTATTGGTGGGGGTTCAACAAGATATTCAGGACAGAATGAAGAATTGCAAGCTCAAACCGATAGGAAGTCGTGACGGTCCAGGAGCCAAAGTTGAGCAAAAGCATAACACAAGTAAGCTCAGTCAAGGTGAAATATGAAAGGCACGGTAGTTGCATGAATATCGCGGGGCAAATGGTATATGCTACCAAATGCGGTGAAAACATGAGTCAAGTCATCATCTTCAGTGCAAGAAATGAGGACAGGCACAAGTATAGGTGACGGTGTAAAGGAGCAAAAGGAGTGGCTATCCGATGGTGTCCTAGACATGCTTGAAATGATGAACATGGGAGACGACAAGCTGAATAAGTTATCGCTCAATGCCATTGCGGGGATAGAAGATGCAGAAATAGTGTGCATAAGAGCACTTGTCAAGAATCAAGTTATGTTAATTTTGATCGATTCCGATAGTTTACATAGTTTGTTAATGCTGGGTTCTTGCAACGAGTAGTTTGCATCCCACCCAACCAAGACAAAACCAGTGCAGGTGAGGGTGGCGAATGGCAACGTGATGAACTGCGAGCATTGGATGAAAGGAATGGAGTGGTGGACACAAGGCCATGCATTCAAGACAGACATGCGAGTTTTGGATTGGGTGCATACAATGCCATCCTCGGCATAGACTTGCTTAAAGCGCATAGTCCAATGAATTGCCACTGGGAGCACAAAACTATTGCATTTGAGTATGGGGGTTTCACAATCCAGTTACAAGGGGTTCGATCATCTTGGAGCAAGGAACTCCAAGAACTACTACTTGAGCAGTATCTCAAATGGCAAAAGGGCAATGAAGTCTGGGCAGTGGCAGTGGTTGAGGAGAAACAAAAAGATAATATGGACGAGGTACAGCTAGAAATAGCTAAAGTATTACAGCAATATGATGATGTCTTGGGGAATCAAAGGGCATACTTACTCCTCGCAAGTATGATCATTCCATCCCATTGGTACCAGGCGCCACGCCGGTGAACACTAGGCCTTATCGGTACTCACCATTGCATAAGGATGAGACTGATCGCCAAGTTTCAAAAATGTTGGTATTCGGGATGATCAAGCACAGTATGAGTCCTTTAGCTTCCCTTGTTCTTTTTGGTGCAAAAGAAGGATGGCTCGTGACGGTTCTATGTTGACTGCCACTAACTAAACGATCTCACCATCAAAAACAAATTCCCAATCCCCCCTATTTTGGCCATTTTCAAGAATTTTCACCGTTGTCTGCCTTTCTTGCATATGGGTAAACATTTGGCACACCGAATGAGCTAGGGAATTGGAAACGGAGTTTCATGGAGTAGAATAAAAAATTGACATCCCAACGGATGAAAATTGCACCAACAATAGGGAACCAAGGTGTCGATGTGCTTCTAGACTTTCGCAACCAGAATCGAGTTGTGGTAGCACTAATGTGCGCCAAAGAATGGCAACATGGTCACATGGGGGGTGAGGGGGGCAGAAGCTCTACCTCTAGAGTGGGTGGGGAAGGCTACAACAATCGGTAGTAAGTCGGTAGGTCCCGCTCATTTCGACTTGAGTTTCTGGCTTATTTTTCACTATTCTTAAATTTTCATTTTTTGACTTTGAGCTTTTTGCCAGTTCTTTTTTCATATTCATTTGCATTGTCTATGATTGATTAACCTATTTTTTCTATTTTTTAATTTTTTAAATTTAATTACGCCAAATAAGCCACCATCAGCTATAGTATAATTTCAGCTAGTTACAGTGCAATTTCAGCCATAAGCCACTTTTTTTAGCCGAAATGAGCGAACTATAAATTAGGAGAGAAACATTTGAAGTGTGCAAGTTTGCAAAAGATGGGTGCCACGTTGACTCGTTGAGTACTTGGGTGGGAGATGAGGATATTAGGGCAACATGACCGAATAGAGTGGGGTGTAAAGAGAACCAGTGAGAGTGATAGAATGATCTGGGCTAGCCATGGGGCTTGTCGTTAGGGGGACGAATTGTATAGTATTATAGAATGGGTTCTTTTACGGTGTCTTAAAATGAATATAAGTTGTTCAATCTTTGCAATCCAATAATTCAGATTAGTTAGAATTTAGTTATATTATTATCTATGTTACTAATAGTAGAATATTAAAATAGATAAAATTGTGAAGGAGTCATCAAAAATGACTGTGGCCATTAGATGGGTCGGCGGCCTAGACGCTGGCCTTGCTGCGCGCACGTAGAACCTAAACCTTGGCGTGCTCGCCGGCGGGTAGTACATGCATGACCTCCAATTCCAGCTATTGGTGGTGATCGGGCACGTCTCGAGCCTCCGTTGGCCGCAGAATAGAATGAGACAGAAACAATACACAAGAGAGACCAAGACCACACGATGGCGAAGCGAGGATGCCATTGTGACAAGACTTGAAGCTCTCTGATCCTGGATTGGATGAAGTGTGAACAGTGTATATAGTAGGTGTCATTGAACCACTAGTGGGAACGGCTGGTTGCAGAGACTCGAATCTCGATCGAAACTGACAGGAAGTCCCATCCAGGCGACGCGGCGGGGACTCGTCACCCCGGCGCTGCAGGCCTGTGCTTGGCGCGCTGGACGACGATGTAGACATCGCTAAAAAAACAAAGTTAACAAATAAAAGTTTACAATATTTTTATAAATCAGCAGTTAGATTTTATTCCTATTACTAAGTATAATATATCATAAAAAAATCCTTTAGAATTATATAGTAGAATTTTTCTTGTAAAAATCAGAGGTAGTAATTTCTTGTAAAACGAGAAATTACCACGCACAGCATCTTTCTTGCTGTTAACGTCGCTAATTTTCTTCCCATACATGAGCGCTTGCTAACTGCCCACCATCATAGTGAAATTAACGGTCTACAATCTAGATTAGAGACGAATTGGAGAATAGCGGGATGTGCTAGCTGTTGGGGGCTTGGGCTGAAAGCCTTAGCGCCTGTTTTTTTCTTTGATTTATGGTTTTTTTTTGCTGTGTCTTATGACTCTTTAGTTGTTTATGAGAAAGTTTACGGAGTAATAAAAACTCGCGTACGGTTTTGGCTGATATAAATGAAGTCACTATAGTGTGTATTATAATTAACCTGTAGATCCCGCTTTAAAAAAACACTAAAAAGCTAGCTACTGTATAAAAACCAAAAATAACTTTTAAAGCTGAAAAAAACATGCCGAGCTTAGTCCCCGGCTTGAATACGAAAATGTTGACGAAATTCATGCCGGCCTGAATTATACCTACCTGTGGCTGAGCTTGCAATATATGTTTCATCCAGGGGGTAAAAAAAGGGGTCTGTAAGACGTAATCAAGTCCATCATCGATTCCCCAAAACAAGTGTATCGGGCCGTCACAAAATTATGCAGCTGATTGAGGTTGGGAAACTACTGGGCTTGGGAGGGGTTCATTTCCTTACCTTTGTTGGGCTATATATGGGCGGCCTAGGAGAATGAAACGTCAGGCCCAATTGGGACTCGAGCTAGCCCAAACCTGAAGCAGGAGCGAAGCGATAAGGCAAAGCATCATATTCCTTCTACATCATTTTTAGGGGAATGTTCATATGAATAGTACTCTTCAGACACTGTTTATATGTATAGTGTCTACTCATAGTACACGTGCACACGGTGTGTTTAGTGGTTAATGTGTGTGCCCACGCTCTGTGACACTTTAGGTCTTCACTTTTGTATTAGGGTGTGTTTGATTTGATAGATAAGAGTGGATAGGTTCAGTGGTACGGGATGAGTTGATCCAACTTCAAAGAATATCCCCTCCATAAATTCAATGACTTGATCCAGCAAAAAAAGTGGGTGGATGGGACGAAGTCATTCGATATGAGTTGATCCGATGTTTGTCTTTGTGTTTGGTTGGGTGGATAGGATAAAATTATCTAGGATAAGTTGATCTAACTTCCAGAGATATTCCCTCAATATGATGGGTGGATGGGACGAAGTCATCTGGGATGAGTTGATTCAACCGTAACAAATATTCTCTCAATATGTTGGATGGCTTGATCCAGGAAAAAGGTGGGATGAGCTCATCCAAGCTTAGTTAATCATGACAATTAGCGATGATTAGTGATAATTAGCATACTTAGTATTAATTAATAATTATTAGGGTAAGGTTAGCATGATAAAGGATAATTATTTGTCATTAGTGTTAATGAGGTTTATTAGTGTAGTATTAAATGTTATTAATGAAAGGTAATGGTGTATAGTTTAGTTAATTAATGATAATTAAAATTAATTCATAATTTATATCAGAATTTTAGTTTTTCTCTAATCTGATTTGGTTAGCTACACGCTGTCTAGTCTCATTATGTACCATTTTATCTATCCAATCAAACAGGTTCTCGTACCATCCCATCCGTCAAACCAAACAAGGTACTTAGATCATTCCATCATATTCCATCCCACCAAATGCTGAATCATTCCATCTCATCCTATCCACCAAACCAAACACACTCTTAGTGTATGCTTTAGACGCCCACGTGGGTGTGTGGTGCCATATGTGTTTTTGTTATACTTAAAAAATACTAACAACTGATCGCCCTCAAGTGAGTGGGGAACGCAACAATAATGGGTAGTAAGTCGGTAACACTAAATTGGGAAAGAAACATTTAAGTGTGCATGTTTGCAAGAGATGGGCACCACGTTGACTCGTTGAGTACTTGGGTGGAAGATGTAAGGGAGGATATTAGGGCAACATGAGCGAGTAGAGAGTGGGGTGTAGAGAGAACCGGTGCGAGTGATGGAATAACCTGGGCTAGTCATGGGGCCGGGTTCTTTACATGCTAGAGCAAGAAATTAGCTTTAATTGTCGTTAGGGGGACCAATTGTATAGTATTATAGAATTGTGTAGTAGGATTTTTCTAGTGAAAATCAGAGGTAGTAATATGTCGTTAGCTCCGAATCTCTGTGTCTGTATTCATCCTTAATTATGTTTTTTCATTGTAAAATAGGTTGTTCTAGAAACGAGAAATTACCACGCACAGCATCTTTCTTGCTGTAAACGTCGCTAATTTTTTTCCCCATTCATGTGCGCTTGCTAACTGCCAACCGTCTTAGTGAAATTAACAGTCTCCAGTCTAGATGAGATGAATTGGAGAAAAGCAGGGATGTGCTAGCTGTTGGCTTGGGCTGAAAGCTAGCTTAGTCCCCAGCTTGAATACGAAAATTTTGACGAAATTCATGCCGGCCTCAATTATACCTGTGGCTGTGCTTGCAACATATGTTTCTTCCAGGGGGAAAAAAGGGGTCTGTAAAACGTAATCAAGGGTCTGTATCGGGCCTTCACAAAATTATGCAGTTGATTGAGGTTGGGGTACTACGTACTGGGTCTTTACAAAAAGCTAAAAACTGTTTGAAGCACGAGCTATATCTTTACTAACCGATGGCCCGCGCAATAGGATGTCGCTCCATTACCCGTTTTATTTGGCGTATGGAAAAGACATTGCTGGTTATTGACCTTTTATTTTATAAATAAATAGTAAATTATTTCTTCTTTATTTATAAATGTATGTGGACATGCAACTGAAAAATTCATGCTCCGTGTGTAGTAGTTTTTTTGGGATGTGTGTATGTTAAGCGCTACCGGCTAAGTCCCCGCTCGTTTCGGCTTGACTTCAGGCTTATTTTCACTATTCAACAATTTCATCTTTTTTTTGTTTTTTGGTTTTTTTGAGGTTTTTTGCCAGTTCTTTTTTTCCGTATTTGTTTGCATTATACATGACGGGCTAACTTGTTTTTCTATTTTTTTTAATTTTTTTAAATTTAATTACGCCAAATAAGCCACTGTCAACTACAGTGTTTTTTTCAGACAGCTACAGTGATTTTCAGCCAAAAGTCACTCACAATAAGCCCTTTTAAGCATGGCCTAAATTGGGGGGAAGGGATCGCACTCACCAATTTGACTGTAGTGTTAACAGCATAGCAATAGTCGTTATGGTAAATTTCCAAATAGTTTCTCAAAGGATAAATCAATGTAGGAATTAAACAGTAACATAAAAACTAAATGTGCTATCAGGACAAAGGGGAAAACGTGGAAGAAGACAAATGACCGCCGCATGTAACTCCCGCTTCGCTAAGTACAAACTACAATGATATTGTTATAATGTCAACAAATTTCGGTCAAATGCACTAACTTTCATAGACCAACGAAAAAAGCGTCTAATTTTCTAAGCGCCTAGTTTTAGAAGGAGAAATGGCTAAAGGCAGCAATCAAATTCGTCAGCTGTCCTCAATAGGATAGTAGAAGATATGGGGCGCTTTCGAGGAATTGTGTATCTGCGGCTAGACCTTTGAGCTCTTCTTCAAAATGTAGAATCTCTTTCATGACATGTCTAATGTTCATACACAATGTGACAGCTACTCATTTTTCAGTAGTTCAACGCACAGCCACAGATAACAACACATATATGATGGTAAGTCAGATGACCCGCTCTAAACGGCTTCAGCTTCGGCTTATTTTGGCTTTTGGTTTATTTAAGCCAGAAGTCACTTGTAATACGTCGACTTTTAATTTCAGTTTATTTTGACTTTTTGGCTTTTCCCCCAAAAAGCATATGAGAATTAGGTTAAAGAATATACACTTAGGATGGCTGTACTGAAAGTAAATATTTAAAATTGTTAGTTATCATAGTAAAGTACTTTTTTTAAGAAATGTCTAGGATGACAGGGTAAAAGTGTTGGATCTTTAGGGCTATTTGGTAATTTCTCAATTGAGAAAAGTATAAATAGAAAAAGGTAATAATAGAAGTGGGGCTAACCTGTCGGTAGGTAGAGGTGAAGAGATAAGGTCAGAGACCTCATCTCCTTGCGGTCGTTCGGTTGGATGGGTGCTGATCTCCTGGCCTCGTGCGCATGTTGACTAGGGAGGTGGCGTCGGAGGTGCGGGTAGGCCTGGGCTCCTCAGAGTCAGCCATTCGTAGCCACCACATCGTTGGTCTTGGCCTCCTCTATATAAGCTGGCCTCTTCTTCTTCCTTGGGCAGATCGAGATCCAGTGAGTTTTTCCCTTTTGCTTTCTTCTCTGATCGGTCTTGGCTTTGGGTTTGGAGGGATTTGGAGCTCTTGCGCTGCCAATTCTAAGTTATCAGTGACAAGCTCTTGATCCTCTTTTGTGCACCTCCTGTTGGTTTTCCCGTGAGTCTTGCACTTTGTGATTTGCGGTGGGGAACTTGCGCCATTTGGAGGAAGTGCTCATGGTTAGCTAAGGTTTGATCCGAAGAAGAGAGAGGGCTTTGGCTCCTTCGGCTTCTTGAGTGCACTCGGCCAGTGCGCTTGTCGGTCTTGTACGGCATCTTCCCTGACCCTCGACTTCATTCTTCGACGAGCCAAAGTTTGAAGACCGGCATTGTATCTCTATCAACCTCATCTCCTTGCACGGCATAGTGAGACGTTTGGTTTTCTGGGACAGCGCTGATTGCGTGCCTTGCCTTGTGCACATCTCGGTGGCTTTGAGTGCCATCACATTCACACATATCATAGTGTTTATTTCTGCTTTTCTTTGCATATGCGTTGTGCTAGCTGAAATTTCAATTAACTTGATTAATTCTAGCACTGGAAGATATGGCAAAGAGATTATGTGCTAATGGAAGATATAGCTTTTCGGTTTGATAGCTCAATGATGATAATGGTTATATACAGAAGTTGAATTGTTCAAACTTGAGCTCTAAAGTATTGCTTTTGCTGTCATTCGATTCTCAGTTTTGCATATAGTTAGACATATTTTCATGTTTTGTGATCTCTGGCACTTCAGGATATATGCTCCTTTTGTTATCTAGTTAGGCTTATTGCTGAACTTGTTAAATATGTGATTGTTTGCACTGGGGTTTTATCAAGTTAGTTGGCTAATTGAAGTACTATCCTGAGATCACTTTGCTTTGATTTCCTGTTGGCGGAAAGTATAAGTAGTTGTCTTGAGTTTAAAATTAAGTTTGATATATTAGTAAGTTATTTATTTAGAGCTCAAAGTTTGAATCTATTGTGTCATATTCAAGTAGTGAAGAGTATAAACCATAGCAGCGAGAAGACCAAGATTATATTTTGAGCAACTCTACAATCTAAAGAGCAATATGCAAAACATAAATATGAGCTTTATGCTTATTTTAATAGCCCACATGTTCTATATTTTAAGCATATTATTTTGTTTAAATGGCTTGGAGGATTTACATACCTATATGTTGATTTTTGTCATTTAAATACTACTGAAATTATGCTTTAAATCAGTTATATTTTGTTGGAATTAAATCAGAATTTATGTTAAAACCGTATTATTTACAACAAAAAGGACCATCAAAATGATACAACAAATCAATTTTGAGAAAACAATCAATTATTGCTAAGTGCTAAAAGTAGGACTTGTTGGGATTATTGTAACCCCTGCATTATGTTTGTACGTCTTTTCCGAAAATATTCAAATACGCGATAGCGCACCCATGCTATGGGCTTCCGTTTGCTAGGCTGGTTTAATAATGGATTAACAGTTTATTTTTAATTGTGTGAAAGTATGAATCCCAAAATACAGGTATATATAACAGATTGCAATTAGCACTCACAAGCTTTTGCAAGGAAACTCTTCTCAAATATACTCCTGCATAAGGCAATCATACCAAGACCTTGCAAAAGCCAAGAAGTGGATAGAAAAATAAAATTTCCAGGGAAACTTGAAGATAGAAAAACAATGCCAGGTATAATTTGGAATGCACATTAACTTAGCATGAACAGAAAGGATATTTCGCAAAGCAAATTATCTGAACAGACAAAATAACGTAAATAATAAAAAAGAAACTGTATCAATCCTAAACATTTAAGTATGTAGTTACGCAAGAACTCGGCATGTCGTACGAAGTGAATCTGAACACATTTTTCCCACGCAAAATATCTGTTAGTGATGAAGGTTTAGGCCTTTAGGGTATATGAACTTCAATTGTAGAAGGTAAACAGTGAAATAAATCTGGAATATATAAGGCTTGTAAGCTACTAGCCTCATAGGCGCGGCGACACGCCGCGCCAGCCACCGTGTATACCGAAGTAAAAGAGGCGATGATCCGCGAGGAGTTTTTTTAAAAAAATCGAGGGCACATGCATATTTTCGAAAAAGCTAAAAGGCTTTTTCGTAAAAAATCAAGGACTCGTATGTAACGAAACGAGGACCCGTACGCAATTTAGAAAACCGCGGGGCGCAATCCTGCAAATTGGAGGGGTGTTTCCAGAAAAAAAATCGCCGCAAAAAAACCCACCAGGGACCTTTTCGCGAGAAAAAAGGACCTCTACGTAATTTCCGGAAAACACGAGGAAAGTGCCTCCCCCGGCCGTACGAGGAATCCCGCGCCACGCGCCGGCCGGGGCGCGCGCGGGGGCGAGCTGGCTGACGTGGCTGGCCTCCCCTCGCGCGAATCCCCCGGGGAATAAGAAGGGGAGTATTAGACAGTATGTAGGTAAAGATAAAAAGATAATTCAAGTTGTATACCTCTGGATGGATCAGATTAGTCCAAGAGCCTTTTCCAAGGTAGTAGTTGAAGCAGAGATTTTTTTTTTCTGTGATGACATTTTGCATCAAGAGCACTGGGACGGTGAGATTGATGAATACGTGAGCCACATGATAAGAACGGGGTGGGTGGGTGAAATAGCACCAATCATCTAGTATCTTGTGTGACAAAAAAGTCCCTCAATAATTAAAGGGTAAGTTCTATAGTATGACGATCAGACCCATAATGCTATATGAAGCAGAATGTTGTGCGACTAAAAGACTACATATATAGAAGAGTGTAGTGGAAATGAGGATGCTGCGGTGGATCTGTGGTCACATAAGGCGGGATTGCATCCGCAATGATGATATATGTGATAGGGTGGGGTAGCACCAATTGAAGAGGAGCTTGTCCAACATCGCTTGAGATAGTTTGGACATCTCCAACGAAGGCATCCTGAGGCACCCGGTACGTAGTGGAATTTTAAAGCGTACTGAAAACGTAAGAAGAGACATAGGTCGACCAAGACTGACGTGAGAGGAAACAGTTAAAAGAGACTTGAGGAATTGGAATGTATCTAAAGAATTAACTTTGGATAGGAGCGTATGGAAGTTAACGATTCACGTACTGGAACCATAATAAAGTTAGGGGCAGTGTTTTAGGCTCTCGGCTTAGATAGCAGGATGTATGGCTTAAGGTTTTAGCATGGTATGTGTTTATTTCAATGCTCTAATCTCTTTGATCTTGAGAAGATTTTATTCCTAATCTATTCTAACTTGTTTGGATCAAAAGGCTTTGTTGTTGTTGATGATGACATTTTGCATTAAAAGATTGAAGAGACCTATCTTTTTTAAGAAACATGATTTCTGTACTTTTCCTTCTCAATATATACCAAGAACATGCAAGAAAAACTGCTAAGGCAGCACAAATAGGACTGAGTATAAATACTTTATCTATTTGTAAATAGCTACAAACTATGCATCAACATATGTGTGGACAAAATGTAGGCACTACTATATTCCCTTGTATTAGGTGTCGCTCGATTGAGAAGAAATAAGCTGGCTTATGACTGAAATTGTACTGTAGTTGACTGAAATTATACTATAGCTGATGGTGGCTTATTTGACATAACTAAATTTAAAAATAGAAAAATAGGTTAGCCCATCACGGCAACGCAAACAAATACGAAAAAAGAACTACAAAAAAGCTAAAAAGCCAGAAAAAACAAAATTTAGAAATAATAAAAAATAAGCTAGAAATCAGAAACTTAAACCAAAATGAGCAGGACCTAATAAATTAATAAAGGCTTTGTACTTTATTATGAGTTAAAAAAAGTTGCAAGAAAACTGCCAAGGGAGTACAAATAGCCCTGTTTATAAAAAAACAGTACAAATAGGCCTGAGTATAAGCACTTTATCTATCTGTAAATAACTACCAACTATGTATCAATATTTGTCTGGACAAAACGTAGGCAATACTATATTTCCTTGTATGCTAAACTAATCCAAGCTTCATATTTTATATCAGTCAGCGTAGGATAAAAATCCTGAAAATAAGTAGAATGCATGATTTTTTTCCCCATGTTGAGAACAAATGTAGCTATATGTGACTACCAAGTGAAAAGCTAAATTGAGCCTATCATATAAGACATATTTGCCATACATGTCACTTCTGCAAATTTGAGCTGAATTCTCAGATGTCAACAAAAAAAAACTTAATGGCAAAGGAATCACACAGTTAAACCTATATAGCATTGAATATACAACATATGTGTAAATTAAAAGAACTATGTTACCAATGGAAACATACATTTTGCAATTGTATCCTGTATACAGTCCACAACTCTCAAGTCTTGACTATTGATATGACCTATCAAGGTCGCACATCCGATAAAGCTTAAAGATGGAAGCTTGACATCCTCATTAATATTGTTCCCTCTGTAGCTTTGCAACTTTACTGCACCCAGCCTTGGCCTTGCAAACTGGCCTGTCATTCTTCCTACATATACGTTTCATGCAACACAATAAGTACCACAATTTTGTGTGATGTGCATTAGAAGTACATCAAGAACTTGACTATATAATGCAGTTTTGTAGGGACGGAAAAGCTTCTCAACCTACCTCTCACAACACTACTACAGAAAGCCTAATAGTAGACGCTAAATCACAGACGGTTTTATGAAACCGTCTGTGATGTACACTATTACAGACGGTTTTAATTTGGAGGCCGTCTGTGGTATTTGTGGCGGGAAAAAGGAGTATCACAGACGGTTCTTACCGCTGAACCGTCTGTGATATTCCAATATCACAGACGGTTTTATAATAAAAACCGTCTGTGATATTTCAGATTATCACAGACGGTTTTTGTTATAAAACCGTCTGTGATACTGGAATATCACAGACGGTTTTTAATAAAAACCGTCTGTGATAATCTGGAATATCACAGACGGTTTTATAATAAAAACCGTCTGTGATACGTTTCCTGCCTTGCAATCCCTCAAAATTTCAAATTTTCCCGCTTAAGTCCGAGTATGATTCAGTTTTGAGACACCTTCAGTAAAACGGGCATAACTTTTGCATACGGTGTCCGTTTTCGACGTTCTTGTACTCATTGGAAAGCTAACGACGAGCCCGATCCAAACAAAACGACCCGCTTGCGCTAGTCTCCCTCCAAGACCCCGAAAATCGGCCATCTTTGGACCTAAACCTGCGTCGCAAGTTTTTGGTGTCTGTTTTTGCCCTTTTTCTTGGTCTTCCTTTCGGAATTTGGATTTTGCTTCAACTACAAAGTTGTAGATCTCGTCGAAACCTTTTAAATGAGTATATATAAGCTATATAAAACGTTGCTATTTTATCTTTTCAGACTAGTTGTTTATATTGCATCGGTATATAAAATTATGTGCTCTAATTCACAGATGGTTCTATATATAGAACCGTCTGTGATATGCATTCATCACAGACGGTTCTAGCCAATAGAACCGTCTGTGATAATCTGACCGCTGGGCCCGTCGATCCTCCTCAACCCAATCTCCGTTCCCGCGCCAAATATTTCGAACTCCCGCCTCTCCCTCCCCTATAAATATAACCAACCCCAGCCTGTCTCCTCTTCCTTGCTATCCTCTTCCTTGCTATCCTCCTCCTTGCTATCCTCCTCCTTGCTGTCCTCCTGCTTGCTATTCTCCTCCTCCTTGCTATTCTCCTCCTCCTTGCAGACGACGTACAAGTCTACGGGAGACAAGACACCGCAGAAGCAACTAGCTCGTGCCAACCGTGCAGGGGCGAGAAGGCATCCAGCTCATGCGTTGCATCAGGGGCGAGAAGATATAGAAGATCTTTGCTTTTTCTCTGTTCTTGTTGTGTAACCTGCTTGTTGTTTTGGGATATTGTAATCTTTTTCTCTGTTCTTGTTGTGTAACCTGCTGTTCTTGTTGTGTAACCTTCTCGTTGTTTTGGGATATTGTAATGGTAGGCTCTAATCTTAATAAAAATGGATGTTTTATGTTTGTGAAATGGATTGAGATGTGAATTGGATGTATACATATACATGTTGATCTGCTTGTTTCAGAGGGCATGGCTAGCATTTCCTGAGGCTAGCCAATAAACAGAAATAGGTTTAGGAGTAGAAGAGAATATCACAGACAGTTTTATAATAAAAACCGTCTGTGATTTATAAATATCACAGACGGTTTTTAGTTAAGAACCGTCTGTGATATTTAATATCACAGACGGTTTTTAGTTAAAAACCGTCTGTGATATTAAAATCACAGACGGTTCGAAAACCGTCTGTGATGACCTCGTATTATCACTGACCCATAAATTCAGACGGTTCACAAAACCGTCTGTGATGACGTTTTTGAACGTCTGTGATGGCCTTTTCTGTAGTAGTGCAATCTCACATGACCAAACATTACCGGTACCCACGTATCTAATCCAGTAAGCCTAAAGTTTTAAACTCCTTTTGACTGCAATTTCATTTCAATATGCGATCCTATGTCATCAAAGAAATTACTCAAAAATCTAAACAAATGAAATCCCATTCATAAAGTATTTCAAAAAAACCAATATGTCATCATTATTATTATTTAAACTGTTCATTTAATTCAGCCTAAGGCTCTCAAAACTTCGTACCCAAAACAACAGTTATCATATTCTAGCGGAAAAAGTTTGCAACTGCAATGCTTGCACACACACAAGGTGGAATTTAATCTCGTTTCTACCGACTTATACTTATACTATCTATAGTAACTAATTTTTAAATGATGCATTTTTTAAGACGGTTTAATAGAAAGATTGTAGCTAAAAGTGTACCAAGTTCAGCTATACTGTCTAAAATTATATGCGATTATTTTTCTGTACATACAACCTTTCATAAATAATCAGAATTTAAATATTTAAGGTATAAACCATAAACTATCTATAAGAACCACTAAAAAAAGAAAGAAAAGCAATATAGCAAGTCAAAAAGTTCATCGGTTAGAGAAAGCAGAACAGGGCATGCATGCACAACAGAACAAAAAGATTCTGCCCCACCTTTTGATTTCTGGAAAAGAAAAATGTAGGAAGGCAGAGGATGAATCATCATCAGCTCGCGCCATTGGCTGCGGTCGTCGTCCTCTTTTTCCACGCACGGCTCTTTCCGGGCGCCTTCTTGTTGCTTCATTTCCGACCCTTCTTACGTACTCCACACGGACGGACGGACGGTCGGTCGGAGAGACGGTGGAGCAGGAGACGTGGACACCTCTGTTGTTTTTTTTCTCCCCCTTGCGGTTGATGATCAGCCGTGCCCTTTTTTTTATTACAACCAGTGGACGTATACATGCACGCACGCATATACTCGAATTAAAGTCACTTTTGATACTATTTCACACTATATTTATAAAAATAGTAGTATACCATTCTATTGACAAAAATATCATTTTTACCATCCGACGGCCGGGCGGCAGACGCCTGCTGCCCAGGGAGCAGGCGACAGGCAAGCCTACCGTCCAGCCCGTAGAAGGTAGGTAATTAGGCCGGCTAACTAGCCGACCTAATTACATGTCTAATTTTTTTTATGTCTAGTGTTTTTTTAAATTTTTAAATATATCAACTGAGCTCAAAAAATTACGAACATTTATATATAGCCTCCCGACACAACGTTCCTCGCAGTGTAATTTTTGGGGAATTTTATCTATGGCAAATGTTGCTCAAAAATTCATAAAATTTTGATATTTTTATGAGTTTTTACATATAGCAAACGAGCGCTAAAAATTACAAAATTTTATGTGAAGTCTTCCGTATAGTAATAGTTATTATGTAATTTTTTAAGAATTTTATGCGGTCTGAATTAGCCACGTTTGTTTGGATTAACTTAACCAAGAATTTAACGATCATAACGCTTGTTTTGAAGTATTACGTGTCGGGCAATCATGATATATATTATTTGCGGCTATCTGGTTCGCACAATTGTCACTCTCTCTGTATGTGTCCCTCTTTTGCGCTCTCTCGTTTTCACTAATATCATTATTTGAGTGTCGCCCCCCTTGTCCGTTCCCTCGTTTGCACATTTATCATTCTTACGATACCATCCCCCCTCACCCGAAGCGCTGGTAGTGATAATGGATTATTTCACTCAGGTATAAATATGCACCTCTGGTGAGTGCTTAGCTCCTTAGATCGAGAAGGCAGTGTCCCAACCGCTCATCGTAGAAGGTCATTGTCGCGGTCGTTACCCATTAGTTCGAGAAGCTAATGCGTAGCTCAAAATTGACAGTGTTGATTTCTTCTCTACAAAGACAGGTAATTTTTGATCGTATTCTTTTAATGTTATTCCCGTAATCGTAGTCAATTAGTGTTATTTAGCTAGTTGTGATTAATGTAGTTTGTATTACGAAGTAAGTATGTCGTAGTAATTTAGACATAGTTTGTACTATTATTGTGTACATACGGTACCTATAATTTGTTAGTTCAGTGTAAGTAATGAGTTAGTGCTAAGGAAGACGGTAATGGATGGCTCGTCTTTTTTTGGATGAGTAATCAAATTATTGGTAAGTAGTGAAGTATTCACACACGCATGTAACCACTGACTTGTAGTATGTTGCTGTCATTATGAATATTCGCAGTAATATTCCGTCTGTCCCATTTGTTACAGGGTACTATCAAAACTAATAGTGCGTACCTAAATATTTGGAGAAGGCAGTGCTTAAGTCATTGAGGACGCGGCAGTGCTAATTAGTTCCCCCCGAAAGACATGTAATTTTTTATAGCATGTTTTCAATGTTATTCCCGAAGTTATATTTACTGTTATTTAGTTAGTCATAATTAATATACATTGTATTATAACGTAATTATTAATATTCACACTAATATTTCATCTGTCGTATGTACTGGTAGGTATGACTCTACTGGAGCTTCTGGAACACTCGTACGATGAGAAACACCGTTGCCACGCATAGATGACGGGTGACGCGGCTGGCCCTTCACTGTTTAGGCTTTGGGGGAATCCGTGGGCGCTGGACGAGCGTTACGTCACAACCCTGCGGGCCACGGGCTTGTTGCCCTTTGCAAGGCTGGTCTCCACCAGGTATGAGTTCACCATCAACGGCAGCCTGCTCGCGGCACTAGTGGACAGGTGGAGGCTCGAAGCGCACACATTCCCATTTTGTTGAGGTGAGATAACAGTCACTTTGAAGGATGTTGCGTTCTTGACGGGTCTCCCTCTCGGAGGCGACACACTTGTTCCAGCCCCTACGCCAGCCATCTAGAAGGAGAGGCTGGTGGACCAGTTCGGCTGACCTATCCTGGAGAGAGCATGTGGTATCCCCCACGCGTGGCTTAACAATTTTAGTGTATGCCTGTAGGTTGCAACGCCGGAGGTCGTCAGGATGCACCTCAACGCGTTCCTTATCTAGCTCTTTGGTTGGAGCATGTTTCCAGCCACACACGGCGATATTTGCAACACCGAATTCATTGGCCTCGCAGAGTCTTTGGTGGACGCAGAGTTCGGGGCAATGCCTTGGTACAGCTAGGGATCAGCGATCCTGTGTGCCACATATCGGGGGTTATGTGACGCTTGCCAATGCACCACTGCTGGTACCCCCAATCTGGCCATCTGCTATATGCTCCTGCAGCTGTGGAGTTGGGAGTACTTCCCTGTCGGACATCCGATGATCGTGATGCCAGTGCACCCGTTTGTTGAGTTTGCTGACGACCTGATAGATAGGCTCACTATGGGCATTCGGTGGATTGCTGTCCGTTTGCGGTGGACGAAGGGCAAACCGTCGAGGTGCTACTTGCTGTGGCACAACAAGTTCGAGTCGTTGCACGACAACGGCGTCATATGGACTCTCTGGATGGTAGATTTCGTGCATTGTGTATCACCGCACGGGCTGTCCCTACATTGCTTGGAGGACGGGGAGCTATGGACGACGAGACACCGCCTGGTGTTCTCGTACATGGTGGAGGCTTACGCGCCACAGCGCGTGATGCGACAGTTAGGTTTGTACCAGGGCGTGCCCCCTCTGGATGGCAGGTTCCTATCACATGCCATGCACCGATAAGTCAAATTCCATCCAATCATTGCGTACACTTTTTTGTCTTGCTATGTAACGTTGATGATTCAGAAATGTAGGCAATCGAGGGCTGGTCGGCATGGTACGGACTGGCGGCCAATGCAGTAGTAATGGACAACGGCATAGACGGAAAGGCCACACGTCGATTTCATCATGGAGTAGCGTTCATACGACGTCCAGATGTACGATGAGTACGTGGCGTGGTACGTATCACGGTCATGCAGCAGACTGACCATTCTTCCACCAGATCGCCCCCGAGCACATCACGCACGAGGAACGTCTGGACCGCTCTATCGATCTCCACAGTGCTTTGCAGTGGTATGACAGTGTAAGACAGTTCAAATATCTTATCGTTCCATTCAATAAATTCGTACTGCTCGTTACTGAACATGTTTCATATGTCACTTCAGTTGGAGCAGGTACAGCACATCGCAAGCGCATCGGAGGCCACCATTAGTAGTCCGGAGATGCCACCGGCCCTACAGAAGACTATGAAGTTCATCCTAAAGCAGACCAAAAAATAGTGCACAACCTTACCTGCGACCGTTCCTCGGATCACAGTGCGCACATGAGTCACCCAGTGGGGGCACCATGCTCACCCGCCAGGTCATCGTGACCTAGCGAGTTCGGCCGGCCATCGCAATGTACTAAGTCTGCATGGCGTCGTAGTACTAGCCGCCAATCATTTGTGCGTCGTACCGACAAGGAGGTGACTTACGTATGAACCTACATGTTTTTTCTTATTACGCCTTACGTTCCATTAACATCATGGTGTTCTCTTACCACAGGTCCGTCGTCGAGATGCATCCCTTTTGCTGTCCGCACCACCTGCACAGACTACCGCTCCCTGTCGTTCTTCTTCACTGCACATTCGAGAGGTATAAGATTCGCATTGTACATCTGGAATATTTGTTGTAAATAATATCGTTTCATCTTGTAGCCTCCAATTCAACATGGGGGTGATGACGAGTCCATTAATGACGACACGGGCCTCCCAGATGCTTCTAGAGAGCAGTACACGGCACCAGAGTTTGCAGTGTACGCAGGGCAAGGCTCAGCATTCTCGACATACCCAGGATTTGGACACTTCAGTGGGCAAAGCTCCTCCAGCTTTACTGCCACGTTGTGCGGTCAGGGCGAGAGCTCGTTCGTACCACAAGGGGGATTTCTAGAGTCCTTCACACACGATATTATTACGGGCGGCTTGCAGTTCGGCACGTCTCAGCTGGACGACTTCGACACTTACCGGACCCATCATACTGTATCTTAGCCTACTGGACCACCGCCGGCCACTGAGCAGACAGAACGATCTCCATACCTCCTCTGACCCGATACGCAACCTCTGGACCGATTAACGTACTCAACGGGATATGCTCGTGCGCGACGAAAGACAAGACCACATACGGGCAGGCAAGCTCGGCGAGAAGATAGCAGTGGTTCAGAAGAGTGAGCCATATCGCATCCTGTGATGTATTTTTTGTAGTACTGTAATTACTTTTAATTATACAAATTCATAATGTATCAAATTGTAAAAAAATGTGAAATATTCGTTAAATTCATGGTTAAGTTAATCTGAACAAACGTGGCTAATTCGGATCACATAAAATTTCCAAAAAATTACATAATAACTATTATTGCATCGAGAGGCTTTACATTAAATTTTGTAATTTTTAGAGCTCGTTTGCCCAAAAATTCACCATGGTTTACTATGAATTTTTGAGCAATATTTGCTATGGTTAAAATTGCCCAAAAATTACACTACGAGGAACGTTGTGTCGGGAGGCTGTACATAAATTTTCGTAATTTTTTGAGCTCATTTGTTATATTTGAAAATTCAAACAATCACTAAACGAAAAAAAATTAGGCAGATAATTAGGACGGCAATTAGCCGGCCTAATTACCTGCTGTCTGCGGGCTGGACGGTAGGCTTGCCTGTCGCCTGCTCCCTGGGTGGCAAGTTGCCTGCCGTCAAGTGAGGGGGCAGTAGGCGCCTGCCGTCAGTGGCAGCTCCACGTGTCGCCTCGCGGGCGCTGCCGCCAGACGGCAAAAACGACATTTTTGTCAATACAGTGGAGACACTGCTATTTTTATAAATACGATGCAAAATAATGTCAAAAGTGACTTTGATTCTATACACTCCTATGTATGTCTCAACTTACACACTTGGACGTATCCACTAGTACAAGCTTATCTAGTCAAAAATCTATATCTTATGAAATACGAGTATGTCCTTTTCTTTTCGGTTAAGACTTATGATTTTTGATTGTGACTTGTGATTTTTAGGGTATTCATTCATACGAGAGATAACAGAATAACAGAAACTCGCGTGTAGTTTTTGTCAATATAAATGAAATCGGTATAGTATGTACTATAATTAACTAGTAGACTCTATCTTGAAAAAACATTTTATTTAAAAGTTAGTTACTGTAAAAAAAAGCCAAAAGCTAAAGTCAAAAACTAAAAAGAATAAAAACTATATGTTTTAATCACTAAACATACCTATATATATATTCTTTATTTTCGAGACCTATCTCAAAAGAATAGGTAGAAAAATCCTTCACATGATACAGAGATCAGTCCGGAACAGCTGTATGCACGCTATGGCACGGCGGCATACCAAAGAACCGTCGAGAAGAAGCAAACGGACAAGTTCAGCCTCCCGACGCGACAGGCGTTTCGGCTTTTTAACTAAAGCTTATAATTTTTTTTATTGTGATTTATGACTTTTAGATTGTTTGTATGAAAGATTATAAAGTAACAGAAACACACGTATGGTTTTTGCCTATATAAATAAGGTCGGTATAGTATATACTATAATTAACTAGTAGATCCTATTTTGAAAAAAAAATACTCTGTTTAAAAATTAGTTACTGTAAAAAACCGAAAAATAGCGTTTAGAAACTGAAAAGAACAGACCCCAAATCCTATGGTCGTTCGTCTGTTCTAGTTCTATCCTGATTGTGCCGAAACACTGGAGTGGAGCAGCATCATGTCATGTTAGGATGTCGCTCGGTTAGACTAAAATAAACTGACTTATCGCTGAAATTGCACTGTAGCTGATTGAAATTAGACTGTAATTGATGGTGGCTTATTTAACGCAATTAAATTTTAAAAAATAAAAAATAGATTAACTCATCACAGATAATACAAACGAATATAAAAAAATGAATCGGTAAAAAAGCTAAAAAAACTAAAAATAGAAAAAAATAGAAATAGTAAAAATAAGTTAGAAGTAAGAAGGTCAATGAAATAAGCGGAACCTACATATGTAGTGTACGCACCGCTCATCCCTGAATTGTACGTGGCCGCTCCCGAGCCGGCACGTTGCAGAGCCCCAAGTGTCACAGCCAAGCCCACAGGGCGCCAGCACACAAAACTTGGGCGGCAAGACAAGACAAGGAAGGGCCAAGTGGCTGGCGGCCTGGCCCCACCAGCAGCAGCGAATCGAGCAGCACCACGGGGGAGCGAGCGACGGTTTACGCCGGATCCCGATCCAACGACCAGGCTCCAATCTATCCATTCACCGAGAGAGACTGACTCGAAGGTGCCACGTGGCAGAGAGAGAGAGAGAGACTGACTCGAAGGTGCCACGTGGCAGAGAGAGAGAGGAGGACGCCCGCGTTAAGGAAAGGACCCCTCGTCCGTTTAAAAACGCGGGCGCACGCAGCAACGGAGGCTCGCTGACCCGTTCGCTCGCTCGCCTCGTCGCCTCCTCATCCCCGACCGCGCCGCCCTCTTCCTTAACCCCCGCCCGCTCCTCCGGCTTCGTCCTCCTCCTGGCAGCGGTGGTGCTCCCCTCCGCTCCGATCCGATCCGATCGGGTCGGGTTTTGGGGTCGCGCCGCGGCTCTGCTTCCCGCAGGTGAGGAGGGAACTCCCCCCCCCTCCCCCCTCTTGGCGAGTACTAGCTCCTTGGGGGTGGGTGTGTTTGTTTGGGCTGGGTTCTTCTGCTCTGCTCTTGGTGCGTTTTGGTCGCGGGTGTGGGGTTTGGGGCTTTGCGCTACTGCATCCGTGGTTTCCTGGATATGGATTTAGGGGTAGTCTTGAGTGGGAGGAGAGATGGCTTCCTGTTGCGGCGATTTTTACTAGGGTTCTTCCCTTGTCTGTCTCGGCGTCTCGCCTTGTGCTTGTGGTTTTAGGTCTGGGTGCCCCTGGATTGGTGCGATTGGGATTGGGGCAGGGAGAGATTCTTGCTGGAACTCTTCCTTTCCGACCTTCGATTGGTGCGGTGGTCGATTGGGAATTCCTTGCCCTGTATGGGATTTTCCGCACCAGGTGGGGATTTGGGTGACGCATTGTGGGGATTGCGATGCGAGCTCTTCACTGGCACCACCAATGGATTGGTCGATTAGTGGCCGAATGAAGTAACGGGGGTTTGCTTGGTCTAGCCCACCGAGCTCCAGTGGTCTCCATCGGTCCCATTTTGGCAATCGGAGGATTAGTATTTAGGGTAGCTCTGCTCGATCCTTGGCTTTTTTACAGTGAATCTTTAAGATCGCCCTGCGGATTTGCAAATTGTTTATTAATCTGGGTTCCGGATTGTTGTTGTAACTCACGGTCGGTGGGTCTGATACTTGCCATGTCACAGATCAGACTAATTTCCCGATTCGTCAGTGAAGAGAGCAGATACTACTTTTGTTTCTATCCTATGGTTGTTCCCAGGGTAGTTAGCCTATTGACAAGTGAATTAAGGTCAAATTTAGAGCGGGCGCATCCATTTTTCACAGGCTTTCGATCTTTCTCGCGCCAACTGCATCGTTGACAAGTTACAATAACCCCAGAATCTGTTAAGAATGGTAAGAATGGGGTAGAAAACTTTGTTCATTAGATCAATTTTGAATTTGTTGGCTCCTTTACAAACGGATCCGTTATGTAATGAAACATTCTAGCCTATAAAATTTGAGTTTGTACCTTCCAACTTTAGGCATTTAATTTTTTGTGACACTATATGCTGAAAAATGCTTCCATGGGTGAAATTGATGCACTTAGTTCTTCCACAACTGCTGTTGTGTCATTAACATCTTTCATAAGATGCTTCATGGATGTTACTGAACACAATTATCCTCAGGCTTAAAGAAAAAGGGGGGGGGGGGGGGGGGGGCTGATATCTCTTGCCCTGTTCTAATTCTGAAGTAATGTTCAGAGATCCGTTGCAAATTAGGCTTAGTGTCAGGGAAAAATCCTCAAAGAAATCTGCTTTACTAGCAAGATTAATAAGATTTAAGATTTGTATTCTGTCTTTGTAGGAAAGAATTGTTTGCACTAAATACAGTTTTGGAATTGTACTGATCATACTTGTGTTATATTATTCATGTGCAGATTTTGTACAATGGAAACTTTACGTGACTTGGCCCTACCACCAGGATTTGGATTCCATCCAAAAGATACTGAACTCATTTCTCACTATCTGAAAAAGAAAATATCCGGACAGAAAATTGAATATGATGTTATACCAGAGGTGGATATATACAAGAATGAACCATGGGATTTACCTGGTAAGTTGAATAATCTCTGACAGTTCCATGTTTTGTTCATTTAGGTTGATTGAGAAGTTCGGTGAATTATTTTGTTAAGTTCTGACTATATTTTCTTCTCCATAATGACTCCTCTAGTCTAAAGTCACATAACCATAATATTCTCGTAGATTTGGATCATATACAACTACACAAATTTGGCAAGAATAATAGTTAGTACTGGTTTTGTCAAATAAAGTTCATGCAGTTGATTGCTAATGTTGTATCTTCTTTGTCCAGTACCTGTCCTTTATCTCTATGGATGAGTTATTTTTCTTTTTTTAGCATTCCTTGTTTAATACATTTTAGGTTTTATCTATTATGTGGTTCAAATCATCATTGCATCTAAACCTCTGATGATTTTTCATATTACAGCAAAGTGCAATCTTCCAACCCAGGATAACAAGTGGCATTTCTTTGCTTCGCCCGACAGAAAGTACCCTAATGGTTCTCGGTCAAATAGGGCAACAATTGCTGGGTATTGGAAATCTACTGGAAAGGACCGAACCATAAAGACGAGCAACCGGACCATAGGAACAAAGAAAACTTTAGTTTTTCATGAAGGTCGGCCTCCCTCTGGAAGACGTACTGAGTGGATTATGCATGAATACTACATAGATGAGAATGAATGTCAAGCCTCTCCTGATATGAAGGTATTGGACTAATGGTTGAGGTTTCAAAGAGTATTTGTATTTACATGTTATAGAACTTAATGTGAGCCGTGCCTTCAAGCCACCCTGCAGACAGCTTGCTGGGTTAAAGGGGTCCTATGCTTTGTTGCCTAATGTTCAGATCCAGTACGCTGATGTTGTTTTTTTGTTCTTCAGGATGCCTTTGTTCTTTGTCGTGTTACTAAAAGAGATGGCTGGACTTCAGAAAAAGATACTAAGGTGGACAGCAGTGACCCTCATCCACAACAACCAAATGATGCTGCTACATCAGTTATCAGTGCTGAACAACCTGCTGCATCAGTTATCGGTGCTGAACAACCAAATCATGTTGCTACATCAGTTACCAGTGCTGAATTACCAAATGATGTTGCTGTATCAGCTATGATGGCTGATACAGCAACTCCAAATGGCGATGATGAACTGCAAGCAATGCTGAAAGAACTGAATCAACTGATTGATCCTCCCTTTAACCCTGTACAGGATCCTGCTTCTGTTTACCTATCTCTGGCTGAACAAAGTGCTGAATCATCGGTATGTTCATGTCGCTCACAGTAGTTCACAGACTTAAACCAGTTTAGCCAATATTTCATTATGAAGTTTTTGGGGCTCCAGTTTTCCTGTAATGTGTTAATGCATCGACAATCAGCTGTCGGATAGAGTTACAAGCTAACATGTTTATTCTTATAACAAATTTGGTCTCCCCTTCCGTGTGCTGGTTGCTGGTTAATAGTAGATGAAGTTAACCTGGCTTGATAAGGCACTTTGCTAGACATACTGAACTTTGCCAAGATGTGTATACTACATACAATACTTTACCATAACAAAGTTTCTGACTACTGCACCAACTCCTGATTGATACTAATTATAAGCTTGTAACTGGTGGTGCCCTTTGGCTGTAACTAGGTATAAGCTGGCCGGTTAGGCCCAGTACCTGGCCGGCTGGCCGGTTATCACTTGGAAACAGGAAACTAAACATTGATTATAACAGTGCTTTCATATAACGCTCTTCCTTCTAAACAAACACTGTTTTTAATTTTAAATTATGGGCATTTCTTTGTGCAAATTATGGGTTATGTTTTTATCATTGTACTGGACATGCTATATTTTTTGACTGCAAGTCCCTGCTTTCAGAAAATAATATCCTCACTGTTTGCACTGTTGCAGAATATACTCACTCATTGCCTATATTTTCCTTGTAGACTTTACAGAACCTTGATGCTGTGGCTCCTAATGTGGAACCGGACTATGCTAGTCCTAACCAGAATTGGGCAGATGATACAGAGTACCTATTGCCTGAAGATATTTACAACATATTGCATCCCGGTACTGATGACTTCAATCATGGCATATTCGAGGAATGTGCTGACCAGGCAGCTCTTGCTTTTGCTAACCAGACATATATGATGGGAATGGATGCTTATGCTCTTCCGAACAACTTTGTCGATGGAGCTCAGAAGGAAGAACTGCAGTTACCTCAGGAAAATAATGAGCCTAATCTGTCAAATGAAGCTGCTGATACTGGATTTATAGTACGAAGGCGTCGTGGAACAACGCCTGCAATTAGCATGTCACCATCATCTGGCAAGGTTAGACTTCAGGTTGGAATTAATAGGATGGTTACGAGCAACTCTGAATCTATCAACCAGACTATCGAGTTTGTGGACAACAGTGGTCGTCTTCATCTCATGACAAATGTTGAGCACCAGAAGAAACATGCACATGATGTTACTCCTGCCAAGCAGTCTGATGCAGGGAAGTACAACAATCAAGGATTTTTCAGGGACGTCCAGAAGGCATTTAGAGGCTGTTACATACTTTTTGCTGTTTGCATGATTGTTGGCTTTGTTGCTGCTGCAGCGGTAATACTGCATCATGGTTGCCACCACCCTGGAGTCAGCTTAGAGCAGAGGGATCAGAGGCATGTCTAGTTTTTAGCTGTGCAGGTCAGTGCCTTCAAGGAATGTATATCAGTTACCAGTAGGTGGTTTGGAATGGGCGGTAGCATCTACCTACTGTGATCTTGGCAGTAGTTCCTCTGCTTTATATGCTTGCAGTGAAGTGGATGAGCAACTGAGTATGTCGCCGGGCTGCTGGCCTTCTAGAGATGCTTGCTAGTTATACATAATGTGTTCTTTGGTGCAGAACGTTGATCCCCTTCTATCTGCGCCACTTTTTTGTATGGTGCTGTACATATGGTCTTTCTTTTTGATCGACTCTGTCTGGCTAGCTATTATGATGATTGATGAATACCTGTCAAAAAAATGAGAAAAAAAAAAGCAAAGGAAAAGAATAGCTATGGCAGTTACTATTACATGTTTAGATTTGTAACCCTAAACCTTGCTTAACCGTTTGCAGTGTTTACAGTTTGCTGTTATAGTACATCCTACATATGTAAATTGGCGATTCTTCCTTTTTCCATACTTGGACTAGTGGACGGTTACAGTATTATTGTTCTATCTGGATTCATTCTGTAAGGTCTGATGGCTGCTTCAGCACCTGTATGTTGTAGTATAAGATTTCCCATTGGCTTGATTTGCATTAAATGATGATTGCAGCACGTATGGCAGGCGGAACATGTTATATTGCGTAAAAGAACCAAAAAAAAGTATATTGCGTGAAAGGAATTTCAGGACGCTAGAAAACTCTCTCCAACGATCAGAGAAGCGAGATGTTTTCGACCAACCACGTTTGGAATGCAATAATTTTGTAGGAATTTCATAGGATTTCTACTGAACCCCCGTGGGAATCTGGCACTCCCAAGGGGCGTGAGTTTGTACTATCATATCACACAGACAAACGAGCATCCAGGAATTCTGTTCTGGACGAGATGAAACAATCAAATCTATTTCAAACAGCTTTCCCGTTAGATGACCATGGCAATAATAGAGTTGACTAATTGGCCGCTCCAAACAGCAACAAACCACATATTTCTATAAATAGCATCGTCGCTACATAACAATCGGCACCTTCTGTGATGCATTATCAATAAATAGCATCTCCCAGGTTTTCAACTATGTACGACAGTTTCCAAATTATGTATGAGATCAAACAACGGGTGCGCATAACCAATACTACAAAACAACTGCAAATATAATAATCTACCATGCTGGGCTATATAACCTTGCAACCTAGCATTGGACCTTCGGCCTGAAGGCCATTCCCTTTTCTGTTAGATTACTTGCTACTAAACTGCGACTGGGATCTGCAAGGACCCTCAGTTGCATGGTATAAAACTGTTGTTCTACTATCCCGAGACCTGTGATAGCACGCGTGTGTGCCTGCCTCTGAATATGATGACTGGGAGAAACTTTCAATATGATGTTGCCCCACAGCCATATCCTTTGCACCAGTTTGACTTGACTACAGGACCCATATGCTTTGCTTGCTTGCTTGGGAGTACACCTCCTCTTCAAGAGCATTTCTAGAGGGGAAAAAACAGGGACAAGATAAATAATGTTTTCCACTTTGGTTTCATCATATATGAAAATGATACGAGAAGTTTTCCATAGCAGTTGAAGTTATCTCCTTAAAAAAGAAAAGGAACAGAACTAGTGAATTGTGAATTACTACCAGAATTGGATTTCATGACATAAGAATGGGAAGCTGCTCACCTCATACATGATTGGGAGTTATGCTATTCTCTCCAGTGCCTTGCCCAGAATCCCTTCTTTCTTGTTGACTCACTTTCTGAAATTGACCAGGACGGTCGAGAGCCAATTGAGAAATGCCTCCTCAAAAATGGCCTACTAAATGTGCCCTTCATGCTAGAACTTGTGCCTAATCTGGGATCTCTCCTACTTTTCTTCTGGTGCTTAGAGCTCCCATCTAGATCAATATCAACTACGACATTTTTGGGTACCTTGTTCTTAATCTTTGATTCCAGCTTTCCAAATAGCTTCACTGTACATTTCTCACCGTGGGTGCATACAGGGCAAGGAGGATCGTATTTGTCAGCTTCTGCAGTTAAGCTATCTAAGCAGTCAGCATGGTAAACATGGCCACACAATAAAACAGCGACAACGGCCAAGTCCTGAGCATTCCACGTGGACCTTTCCTTTAATAGCTTTAGACATAGCTTGCACACCTCTTGGTCAGGGGGGAGGGAAGTAGGATTTGAAGCATTTGATCTTGTCATTTTACTGGAAATGGAACCTAAGAGCTCACTATCAACTGACCATCTCTCTCTTTGGGACGATGCAACCATTTCTGAAAACGTTCGCATTGACCAACCATCAGATGACTCACCATGATATCCTGCTGCAGATAAATCATTGCTGCAGACTGATAGCATGGAGGAGGATGGCCTTCCTTCAGGAGAGCTGCTCTCATTGAGAGACCTGAGAGATGGAATCTTGCTGTCTGAGACCTGTCTATATAGTTGATACCCTGGTGATCGACGTGCTTTCCTCATTGAATCTGGATCCATTGGCAGAGAATGGCCCCTAGAGGATGAAGGATCTGCTCTGGATACTATGGGTGGTGTTGAAGGAACAGAGATTGATGTCTTCCAATCTGAAGCAACACTTACTATGTCTAGTGACTTCCTGGAAAGCTTTGCCTACACAAGATATTGAAGAATAGAGCTATCATAAATAACATGTATCGACCTTACAGTTGCATAGAACTTAGAAGGTAACACCTGCTAATTTTAGATATCTTTAGCTTAACACTGCATACCTCGGGGGAGGAATTGCTTGCAGTGGATCTATCTGCTGCAAAAGGAAATAGAAATCAGAAAAAAAAAGCTCAACAAATCACTTGTGAGGTGTGCATTCCATGCGATGATGCCTATTGTCTTCTATATAAAGATGATAAATCCTATCTTACAGGTAAAGTAAAAATATCTACTGAAGAAATATTAGTGTAATATTCACTAAAGGCAGGTCTATGGGTTGAAGTAATAGATAGCACATAAGTTGCAATAAAATCGTAGACCTGCCAACTGTGCCAAGCCAGCTGGTACATTGAGAACTTTACTGACAAAATGACAAATAACAAGCCAGCAAAGCCCCATTGGTAAAAAGATGCCACAAAAAGCATGAGAAATAAATACAAGGCATACAGTATATACCAACTCCACTTTTGGAGATGCAAAGCATCCAGCGATGAATACCTGATGCTAGAGCCCACAAGTTTTTTCAAGAACCCTATGAACAAAATGCACAACCAATAAGGTTTTGTCATTTCGAGAGGTTGCACGTTAGTGACCAGAGTGAAGGCTAAACTACCACTTTAACCATTCAGCAGAATGCAAGGACTGAAACATGTTGGCATTTGCAACACTCAAGAGAGCTTGCACTGATTACATGTAAAAAATGACCAGAGGGCTGACTTCCACACATGGATGAGCTGGGCACAAGTAGTGACAATATGAAGAACAGACAATGTCAAATAGGAAAAATGGCGAGTTGGAGACAAGCTGCTCCAAGTGAAGCAGAATCTAAGAGCAATTAGGATGATTCCACTACTCTGGTAGCACCTGGGCAATATAAAATTGCAACAGCAACACTGCCCAAATATGCCAAGGGTCTCCACACTATCAAGCCTCTCTGATTGTAACATCATAGGGAACATCGTAAATCAGCACCATCCTACATCCACAAGTAGTTCTAGACTCAAGAATTTCAAAAATGGAATGGTTGTTTTTCCTCACATGGTAAAGGCAAAAGAAGGAAAGACAATTTTCCAATCTGAAAGTTCTAAATCATGTCCAAAAGAATTGTTTTAGTAGATCCTGAGGACCTACAAGTACTTTTTGCGCTCATGTTTTATATTTCAAATTGGAAGTAAATTGAGACTCGTATATGCTCTTTGAATTATAATTACATTTGAAGTTCAGTTGTAGAAGAAATACATAATATGAGTGACAAGCACAAGAGCATTGAGTTTGGCAAGGAAGCAGTTCCTAATTTTTCTCATTAAGGTACGAGGGCTGCTTATTCCACAAGGAAAAAAACATTCAACTTATTTCAATTGAAAATAGAGCATATAATAAATAAATCGACAAAGCAGATTAAACAACTGAACTCTAGCTTTGGCATATAATCTAGCGTTGAAAAGTGGTGCATGTGAACAGAAGGGACAGAAGTGCAAGAATTCAAGCATAAACAAGGAAAAGATGAGAGGTGGGAAATGATGAAAATACTAGAATGAGGAAAAAACACCTTTCATATCTTATGAGTTATGACATGTTAAATCAAAGTTCTAGTTCAAATACTAACTTTACTAGACGAATGGTTTAAATTGAAAATAAAACAAATGAAACACATATACTATTCATGGTGTCAGTTTCTCAATTTTAATGCTTGCAGGTTTTTGACCACATTAGTGAATAGGGGCTTTATTTGTTGTCACTAAATGGTAATTATGTTCATGTAGTTTGACCATTATGAAGAGCATTTGTTAAATCCCATCAGGTTCTGGAATGCAAATAACATGAAAGAATCAAAGCATATCACATAGGCCATAGCATCAACTTATCTATTTACCTTGAGGGTCAGATTTTGCAATCTTAGATGTTTCCATCTTCTTGTCAGATTTATGCCACTTGACCTTGTGGAACACATCAGAAGGGCTAGCTCCATTAGAAAAGCCTTCGGTTGGTGCAATGGAACCACTCTTTGTTTCAGGCCGAATGCTTCCACTACTATGGTTGGAAAACAATGTGGGGATTTCCATTATGTCTTCTATGTGTGTCCGGTTGTCCCATCGGAAACTCCATGATGGGGAGTGTCTTAAGTTCCTGAAAGTTGACACTTCAACTGGAGTCACACATGGCTGATGCCTCTCCTTTGCAGCTATACAGCAGTTAGCTCCCATATTGATTGAGCAAAAGAAATCAATATGACGATATTTTGATCATCCAAGATGCTGAGGACTCATTCAGGTGATGCAACTTCATGAGCCATACTTACAAAGCTCATCCTACCTAGCTGATATAGAAGAATAACAACAATAAGGATCATCTTCAATCAATAAATGAATAAATACAGGACTTAAAAGAAAATACTATCAAGTGCAGACAGGGGCACTGTGAGCTATAATAAAGCCTCCAGAGACAGCTGAGGGCATAAAATCAAAAGAAGAAAGCAACCCCTAACAAGGAAGCTAAGGGGCTTCCGCAACAAGCTGATCAAAAGAAAAAGGTATGACTAGAAATTAAACATTGTTAAATCTAAATTTCTGTCTTGCATATGATAGTCATGTAATAGTCTTGTAATGTCCATGGCTATATAAGAGCTGTGCACGAAGGAGGGGTGGCCACCTATGTATTGTGATCGGGGAAGTGAGAGGAAACAAGGAGTAAAAGAAAGAAACATTATCTAATACGGGGTTCACATATTTGATAGGGTTCATCAATCCAACTTAGGGTACAAAATAACCTCACAAACATCATAAACGGCATAAATTTATCTTGAACTTATCTTCCTATTTGATTTGCACAGCCTAGGCACCACTTAAAATCATGAAAATAATTTGAGGGAAGGAGTGTGTGAAAATTGAGCACATCTGTGACAAATGCCAAAAAAAGAAAAAAAAACTAGCAGCATGCTTTCCATACATAAGAATTCCCTCTTGCTATTTCTAAATTCTCCCAGGACCTGAACATCAACGTCCATAAAGCAACCACTTCACCTATCACAATAAGAAAGCTCAAAAAGATGCTTGCGTATAATTGAAGGCAAAAGCTGGGGAAGCCGGCTAACCACAGTGGATGAAACTATGTGAAGGAAGAAAGCCGCTCTTAGGTAGATCAGAATCAAGACATTCCAAATCTAACACACACTCAAAGGGCACCGATTCCCCCCACACAACACACCAGCATCTCACATTTATGCCCATGTCAAATCAAGAATTGTATAAGCCACCGCAGGGCTGAACGACAGATATATAATATCTTACTCGGGGCATCGGATTAAAGCAATAACAGGGAACAAAACATTATATGCTTGCATATCACTCCAGTGCCAGAATACAATAATAGGCGCAGTTTATCATGGTGGGGAATCACCTCGAATTTAACATTCTTACCAGCGCGAAACTTCGCTATAAAATTTTAACTAACAAGTAACAGATCATGAAATGAATCGGTGGTAACTAATTTACACGCAGTAAATCTAGCAGGTAAAATTGGGAGCAAAAACTAACACACACAGGAGAAGATCAGGTCAAGCATACTATATCATTCAATCATACATCACATAAGAACAACTTTTGAGCAAACAAACGCGAGCTAGCACAGATGTAAAAGAAACCCACAACTCACCAGGAACCAGCCGCACGACCAACATCCCACCAAATCACCAAAATTCCCCACTTCCCCCCACCTACCGCAGCAGGCCCCCCACAGTTGGCGGCAATTACCTCGAATCACGCGGGCAAGCAGCCCCGATCAGAGCCGGGCCGACACGCCCAACCGCCCAGACAAGTCCCCACAGCTCCACCGCGGCCGCTGAGGATCCCGGCGGGCTAGGGTTCCGTTCGGGAGGAGGAGGCGAGCGGAGGAGAGAGAAGTGAAGAGAGAGAGAGAAGGGGGGAGGCAGTGGGGGTATAAAAGCGGGTAGGTCCGGGTCTCCGCTGGGCGCTGCGGAATTGCTCCGGCCACCCGGGTGGACACGAGAGCCGCAGACGCGACGCTTCCGACTGCGAGTGCTGGCCCACGTGTATGGGACGGCCCCAGCTCCCACTTGATACCTCTTCTAGATCTGTGACACGTGTCAAATTTCAATATTAATTTTTAAGATTTGTGACACGTGGCAGATATCAATATTTGTTCTTTTTTCAACTTTTAAAAGTTGTTTTTCGACTTTTTTACAGTAACTAGTTTTTAAACGGAGTATCTTTTCAAGATAGGTCTACTAGTTAATTGTAGTACATATTTTTCTGACTTCATTTATATCGCCAAAAACCACAGTGAGTTTTTATTACTCTGTAATCTCTAGCGCAAACAGTTCAAAAGCTACAAACCGCAGCCAAAAGTCACAAGCTACAGTCCAAAAGCCCATTAACATATAATAGCAATTTCAAATAAAAGATTCAGCTCTTTCTCCCCTTTCATCTGCCATATAATTCACGCATCTCTAGCGTGATAGCAATTGTAATTGCATATGTTTCATACGAAAAGACTAATCAAACTGTTTTAAGATTTGATTTTACTATGTGTCACAAATCTAAGATGGACATCTCATCGAGGGTGGGAGTTAGGGCCTTTCCTATAGAATTTCTTTCCACGCGCCCCGCCTGGTTTGCTGGGGCCCGGGCCCACCTGCATTGACTCGTGCCCTATCGGAGCCACGGATGGTGTGTGCATTTAAAGAAGTTTGGGATCCTGCGGGCTTCACTTCACTGGCCTGTGGACCATCACTCGCAGCGGCAGTGGCATGCGAGCGATTCTCCGTGCTTGTGGCGTCCCTCTCGATCTCGTGTCCTTGAGTTGCCACGTGCGCGACATCGCTATTTATCCTTGGACCTAGTATTCTAATTTCTAAGCCTGCTTCAAACTGTTTAATCTTTTGATTTATAACTTTAGCTCAATGGCTTTTATCTATAATTACACTATAGCGGTTATTAACTTTTTTCATATCATTTAATTTAAAGAATAGAGAAAATAATCCTTTTAAAAACCATTATAGCGTCACATACAATGCAAAGGAATAAGGTGAAAAAACAAAAGCCAAAAAAGTAAAAAAAAAACTAAAACAAGCTGAAATTAGAAGTCGATATGTTTCAAGTGTCTTCTGGCTTAAATAAGCCGAAAGCCAAAAAAAAGTTAGAAGCTGAAGCTGTTTGGAGTGTGTCTAAATATTGTTGTAACTCTCTCGATGGAGAACTATAGCGTCTCAGAAAAAAGAGAAAAGAAATATTGGTTATATGGGCGATATATAGGCTGATATACCAATAAAAGATATATCGTCTGTGAAAAGTCCCCAAAAATTCAAATCAAAATTTTCCTTTATTTTTGCTGGATTTTGAGTGAATTTTGGAAACTTTCCCTTTTGGGAAAGTCTCCCCGTTGCCGCCTTCTTCTTTTGGCCAGGCGCCTCCCCTCCTCTTTTGGCGCCGCCTCCCTTCCCCCTTTGGCGCCGCCTCCCTTCCCGCTTTCCCCGCTGCCCGGCTCCCTCTCCCGCTGGCGCCTCCCCCTCTCCCGTTGGCGCCTCCCTCCCTCCCCGCCTTCTCCCCGCGCACGCGCTTGCGCTGCGCGCCGCGCCGCCCCCGGTTTCTCCCCGCGCCCGCGTCGTCCCGACCGCCTCGGTCCGAAACGGTGGACACCCTCGCGCCACGCGTCGCCCCGCCTCTGCTCCGGTCCCACCTGCCAGAGGCCGCCTCCTCCCTCTCCCGCGCGCGGACGCGCCCCGCCCATACCCGAGCTCACCTGCTCCCGTGCCGTCGCGTCGCCATTAACCCTGTGCAGAGCCGGCGTCACCCCACTGCGAGGAGGAGACGCTTACCAGCCCCCGTCCCCTCCTGTTGAGCCCGGAGCCCCGCCCGTTGCCTTCTCCCCTAAGGCTCCTCTCCCCTCCGCCGGGTATAAAACCCCATTCCTCGGCCCCCTCCTTCTCCTTTGCTTCCCGAGCCACTCCACCGCTCCCATTCGCCTCCCACCACTCCCGAGAGTCCCCAGGAGCAACCAATCGGAGTCCCGTCGTCCCCATCGTCGTCGCCGCTCTCCCCTGTGCCGGCGACACCTGTGAGCGGATCTTCCCCATTTGGCCATTTCCCCCTCATTTTCCAATTGCGTTCGCCAGAAGCTTCACCCTTCTCCCCTGATCTCTTTGGTGCATGTCCCTGGCCAGGTGGACGCCCGTGGAGCTCCAGCATCGTTGATCACCGCCGGCCGAAGCACCCTCTCCGTGGCCAGCATACTCCGGAGTTTCCCCGCCGAAACCAACACCGCCATTGTGAGCCCCACACCTCCCAGAACGTTTAACTCCCGCCGATCGAGCTAAATCGCCGCCGGTGACCTCCCTCGCCGCCAAATAGCCGAACCACCCCCTTCTCCCTCCTGCCGTCCCCTCTGATTCCCTCGCCTTCCAACTGTCCAAAATAGGTTCCCCGTGTTCCGCTCCACCCACTAGTACCCTTGATTGCCGCCGACGAGCGCCCAGGCCGCCGTCGCCACCGTAACTCGGCCCGGGGAGCACTGTAGCGGCTGGAGGAGAAAGAAGGCCCCTCCCCCGCGACGTGGCCCCTTCTCCTCCGTCCATCCCTTCCACCACCATATAATCTCAGCCGTCCACCTCCCCCGTACCGTTTCGCCACCTCCCTTGCTTCGCTGCCGTCCGATCTTCCCCGCTCCACATCCCGCCCGTTCGCTCCGCCCCATCCTGGCCATTCACCCGGGCCACGCGCCGTGCATCCGAGTCGCGCGGGCACACGTTGGCGTGGGCCGAGCCGGCCTGCCCCGTCGCCCGAGCGCGCGTGCCTATGGGCCGCGCGGGCCGTTTCACCGGCCGGGCCGCACTGTAGCCTCGGGCCGGCCTTCTACTGTTCATTGAATTTCCAGTGACTTTCCCAATTTCTAAAATCCCAGAAAATCCAAATAAATTCTAGAAAATCACAGAAAATCCCAAAAATTCCCAAATTTCACCACTTTGCTCCAAATAATATCCTGGACCCATTTTTGGCCTCCACTTCCACAGATTCATCCCAGATAAATTACTAAAATTCCCCATTTGGAGATTTATGCATTTTACTCCTTTTTAATTAGTTTATTTTTCCTCGTTTGATTAGTTCCAAGCCGGACTTACTTATTTTATATGTTTGCGCTAGTTTCGGAGATTCCGGAAGCCCAGGTGCAGACTCAGGACCCCGGTGTTTCTTCGTTCGAGCTAGCTGAGATCATCCGGATTAACGGCAAGTCCCAAATACTTTGATCATTTTGCAACCCATGTTATTTAATTATGTTATTATGCTATTTGCATTATGCTAGTTGTGAAATGTTAGTTTAAAGTAAAATAAAATGTTTAGAATGACATGTTATGTAGATAAACCTACCACCGACAAATGCCATGTTAAACTCGTAGCCATGCCTTTGTAACCCTAGAATTAATTATCTGTTAATCTAGATAACTGTAGGTTATTATTATCATGCAAAGTCTTTACACTAATAAGGTCGTGGCTCTGGACCAATAGAATTTGCAAACCCGACTCTAGGGTAGGGTGGTATGGGGACACCGTGCCCTAGAGCGGAGAGTGCCGGCGTGCACAAGGTAGGGTAAGGGTTGGGGAAGAGCTGCGAGGGTGTTGTCCATGTCTTACCCTAGGAATGAAGTTAGCGTAAGGGTGTTGTGGGGCGCCGCGAGACGGCTTTCGCCCACCGCTTACCCTAGGTTGGGTCGCGGCCTGGCGAGGTTGCGGACCATGTGAAAATATAAGGACTAGACCTTTACGCTGAGCAAATGACATGGTGATCGCTCAACCACAGGAGTTGACTTGTCAACACTGGTTTAGTAGCTGCTCAACTCGATTGAAACTCTACAGGTGTGGAGAAGGCTTGGTGTTGAGAAAGCAAGGTTAGGTAGGCCGTGTTGCGGGTGCCTAACAACGGTAGAGTTCACTCGAAGCGGACGGGAGTTTTATTGTGCCAGACCCGAGTGAATTCTACCGGGTAGAGCCTATATAAAGAATTGAGCAGTGAAATGACCTGGCTTTCTTAACTCTTTAGCGGGAGTTAAGGGATCGTGTGGGTAAAGCTGAGCAAACTCTGAATGGTATTCGAATACGCCGTGCTCCCGGTTAATGGAGCTGTGTCACTTGGGTGATCCCAGCAGCGAAGCTTAAGTAGTTTTGTAAATGCTTTAACTTGATTAGTTGGTTAATTAAATTTTCATGAAAAACCTCTGAGATTTTAAGGAGTAGTTTTGGGTCTGTTTTATCAAAATGTTTGCAAATAAAACTGCATCCACTCAAGTCCATTAGAAAGGGATGCGCGTGAAAAAGAACAGAACCTGCGTTTTCCGGATGCGGATGCGCTAAGGATGAATGAAGCAAAGATAGATCTGCTATGCGTTTCTTGCTGGGGTCGGGTCAACTGTCATTGGTCGAGCAAAGTCGTCTTCAACGCTCCCGAAATGACATAGATAGAGACGGAATGGAATCCACCACATAGTAACGAGGCCGATCTACAGCGGTGAAAGTACGTCCGGTCCCATCGTAGATCCGTCACTGGGGCATAACAACATTCAAATGAAAACGGACGGATGCTGTGGTAGCGGGTCAGGCTTACGGTAGCCTTGGTTGGGATCGTCGCCTGACGCGCGTCATTCGTTTTAAATAATCTTCCGGATTTTCTGCTCTGTTAGCAGAGCGTTTGGAGGCCAAGGCTCAAGAGGCTGTTCCGGGTCGCACTCGTCCGCCCACCTGGGACCTATCGAGGGGAGGGAAGTGGAAGGTTGACGTGAGGTGGACACTCCCTTCCATTGTAAATCCGTGCATGTAGTAAGATAGAGTCCCTTTGGGACTTGCTGAGCCAGTTGTTTGGCTCACGGCTTGCTTAATCCCCTCTTTAGAGGATCAAGACGTTGGTGAAGGTCTCCCTGTCGAGGACGCCCCTGAGGATCTCTTCTTCGACGAGGACCCGTGGCTTTAGGTCTTCGCCGCGCTCAAGCGGATCTTAGAGCTTTTGTAATGTAATTATACTTTGGGCTTGCACGCCCTGCTGTTAAAACTGGATGTTATTCCATATGTGAAATATATGCTGGACTTTTGTTGTAAGCATGCAATAGTATACTCTTGCGCGACACTCCATAACTGTTCATGCGTGAATAGTTGCGGAATGCCATGTCCGTACGCGCCCCTGGAAACGGGGGCGTTACAGTCTGATACACCTAACATTTCCCCCAACATCCGTTAATATGGTTTTTTGAACGGAAACAGTAGGAGAGAGCCGTACTTAAATATATTAAAAACAAAATGAGAGAATACAAAGGAGAGACAAAGAGAGAACTAAAAACCAAAAAAACCCCACTAAGACCTAGCTAACCAATCAACTAGGAGAGGCAACATTTCCTTCGAAGCCTTTTCTTTTAAAAACTGTAAATCTTGGAACAATAGTCTCTTCCATCTTGAGGTATCAACAGGAGATCCTTCAAAGATTTTGTTATTCCTTTGAGTCCAAATGTTCTAGCAACTTAATGTGACTAATTCTCTAAAGAATGGCTTTGTAATTTATGCTTGTGAGAGACCAAGAGATAACATGCCGAGCAAGCTAAGATTGTAATCCCATGTTATATTTATAAAATTCCAACATTGCTGACTAAATGAACATCCAAAAAATAGAAGTGACCAATCCTCTAATTCTCCATGTCTACAAAGAACACAATTTACATCCTCTATAAAGAAGTTTTTCTTGAGTAGCATGCCTTTTGTGTTTAACTTCTCATGTAAAAGAATCGAAAGGAACATTTTGTGTTTCATCATGCATTTATTTTTTCAAATCCAATTGAATATAGGTGAGAGTTGATTAGGACCAGAGAGTGACAGGTATATTTTCCTGATAAAGAGATTCTGAATTCCAAATGAAAGTCCAATTGTCCATGTCTTCATTAGGAACAACCATTCACAGTCTAGTTTACAAGTTTTGTAATTGAGCAGAGGCAATGGAGGCTTTGGAGAGAGCGCTATCTGATCTTGCCGTCATGGTGCCACCTCGCACCTTAGGACCCGAGGACCTATCGAGCACCCTTCGGAGGATCGGAGAGGCTTCGGCGCTCGCACTGAGTGCTACGCGGTCCTTCGGCAACCACTACTCGCTGGTGATAACCCGCATCGTCCTCGGCCTTCTCCACCACCGGGGCTGCCTGCACGTCGGTGAGCTGGCTACCCCGCAGCTGGAGCTGCTTGCCGGAAGCGGGGTTATGTCCGGTGCGGTGCATGCGGTCCGGCATTCCGCACGTGCCTTTCACCAGCGCATCTGGGACTACATCGGCGAAACCACGGCGAAGGTAGCCATGAGGCGGAGCCTGCAAGGTGGCGGCGACCTTGGAGCCTGGCTTGAGGAAGTCCTACGGTGTGACGAAGGTGGTGCCGCCGGCTCCAGGCACGGCGTCGACCCGCAGATGTGATGCCGAAGCCCCACGCCCGCGCATGTAGCCCGCTATGTACCCCGTGTCTATGTTATGTAAAATGGCGCTACATGCCCTCGCCATTTTGGCAATGCAATAAAAAATTTTCAAGTCTTGTTCTCATATTTGGTGCTTGTGGCGAGCAGGTGCTTGATAGGGGCTGCTTGCTAGTTTCGGACCTCATGGTCTGACGGCGCCTACGACATTGGGGTTGGGCGTAGGATTCTATACGTTTTTGGAAGGAGCGGCGTTTGACGAGAGAGACCTCGACACGAGAGTACGTTAAGGTAGAGGACGAGTCAGACAAGTAGTACCTCCGGACAAGTCCGAATAAATGTACTTGTAAACGCTACCCTTCACACATTATATTGAAACGTTGCCCCAGGCAAATGATTTGTGCCCTGTATCCCTTTTGTGAGCGTGTTTGTCTTCCGATAACCCTTGGCATGACGAGAGGTGCTCAGAAAGATCATCGATATGTAGGACTTCGGGTGCGAGACGAGTGTCGCGGGTTGTTCCCTCCGGCACCTGAAACACAATGTGCGAAGTAGGGTAGGGACGAAGGGTCGACACAGACCCCTTCATCTTTCGATAAAAGTAGATACGCACGCGCTCCGTCCGTAACCTTTCAAAGTGGCGGTAGCGGAGCTGGCAACCAGATGTAGAAGTAGGCACACACGCTCCGTCTGTAACCTTTCGAAGTGACGACAGCGGAGCTGGCGGCCAGATGTAGAAGTAGGCGTGCGCGCTCTGTCCGTAACCTTTCGAAGTGGCGGCAGCGGAGCTAGCAGCCAAATGTAGAAGTAGGCGCATGTGGGCCACCGCTGGGGTCCCCGCTTCCAAAGCTCTATCCCTGCCTATACTCTGGCGAAGCATCGCGATGGTGGGACACGTCCGCGTGAGGTGGTCACCACGGCCATGCACCTCACACCACAGTCCGTGCTGTTGGAGCTCCCCTTCGCCACGCGCTCCCTTGTCATGGCCCCGGCCTCGCCCACGCCCACGGCCTTTGCGACCCCTTCCTCAGGTAGCAGGGGCGCTGTTATCGGAGCTGGCTTCAATGTCGAAGACATATCTGACCCTTTGGGCCTTGCGTTGTTTGCGATTGGAGGCCTGCTTGGTGTCGGAGATATCACCCCAGCATCGTTGCACGTCTTCCTCCGCCCTAGCGTACTCCTCCATCTTGTCGAAGAGCTTGGCGATCGTCTTTATCGGTTTGCGTGCGTTGTACTCGGCCAGCGGCCCCGGGCGAAGGCCTTGGATCGTGCGTTGATTATCATGGTCTCGTTAACGTCCTTGACTTGGCAGTGAACCTTGGCGAAGCGTTTGAAGTATTCTCGGAGCTTTTCTGAGGGCTTTTGCTTGATGGTGAAGAGTTGTCCGCGTTGACCCGCTCGTCGTAGTTTCCTTGAAAGTTGTTGTACAAGCGGTCACGGATTTGCTCCCACGTATAGATGGAGTTCGGCTCTATGGTAGAACCAGGAGAGCGCTACTCCCTGCAGAGCGAGTAGCAGCCCCTTCGCTTTGGTGGAGTCATCCCCGTCGGCAGCCTCAATGGCTGTCTCATACACGCAAACGAACTCCCTGGGGTTTGTGTCGCCTTTATACGGCTCGATAGTGGAGAACTTGAAGTCCTCTGTCCACGCCAACTGTTGTAGGCCAGCGGAGAGTGGAGACTTCAGATCTACACGTCGGAGTGTAGTGCGACTGGAGGTGGGGGCGTCGCGGCTGTTCGTCCGGTCGGGCGTGGCTTCTACTACCGCTGTCAGCGGCGTTTGTTGGCTCCGAGCCTCTTGCATTTTCCGCACGGCCCCTCGGAGGTCTGCCAGCTCACGCTGTAGTGTGCCGAGGGCCGCCAGCAAGGCGTTCTCCACCGTCGAGATGGTCGCACTTGCTTGAGCAGTGGTGCGCGTTGCAGGGTTGTTGGCAACCACGACCTGCTCACCGGAGCTATTCGGCGCGTCGACGCGATGGGTCCCATGGTCGACGACGAGACCGATGCGGCCGTCAGGGCCACCTGTCGCTCCCGCACTGGATCCCAGGTCACTGGGCATGCTGGCGTGAGCATCGGCGCTGGTGCCCCCGTTGTCGCTAACAAGGCCAGCCGCTGCGCCATCAGCGGGCCGACCCCTGCGCCTCGGCGATCCTCGCGATGACCAGTCGTGCCACCGTGAATGCCGACGTCGACGTTCGCCATACCGACGTCGCCTTCAGCGCCGGTCCCCGATGTCGACGCAGGCGGCCCACCAACCGAGGCCCTAGCGTTTGCGATTGCCACCGTCGTACTCCACTTCCTTTTCGCCGTCGATGAAGTTTTCTTGGGTGCCATCACTTCTTGAAATCTATGGCTTGCTCTCTGTCGTCCCCACGGACGACGCCAACTGTTGTGGTTACTGACCAAACAGTAAAGTAAGAGAGTAGTGGAGTAGTTGTGATGGATGAACAATACTTGCTCCTTCTCCATATCTAGGGCGTGTATATATTTCCACATGAAGCGCAATTACATTTTTGCCCTTACAGTCATATGCCTTATATATATAGACACACATATCATATCGAGCCTTACAATTCTCTAACAGGCCAGATGGGTTCAGGTGGAGGTCACCCCTACCACACCTACGATATCTGAAGCAGGGGTGTTTGGTCGTGAGCCAAACTTCGCAACATTTTCTTCAGGCGATTTTAACCAACCAAATGAATCTCGTAGCCACAATGGTAGCATGCCATACCTTATTAGCAACTGGCCCATTCGTCATGCACTCATTTCTTCGGCAAAATTTGCCACGACAATTACAAGGGGCAAATCATCCACCTGGCCAATGTTTTCCCCCAAAGTGTGCATATCAACCAAACAGCTCCGTAGTCTCACCTTGTGAAGCTTTCAAAAATAGCACTAGAATATACCATCCACATTGCTGGAGGCACAATAGTAGGAAATAAATGCAAATGTATTGAGGGGTGATCGCAAGGGAATACTGCTACGCATGTAAATGGTTTGCTTTGAAGGTTTTACAAAATAAAAAAATTTGCCCAAAGTGGTTCACGTGCACAGCACTTTCCGATGGAAAGGTGAGGTCACAATGAAGTGAACGAACCATCCTACAGTCATATGAAGAGACATGGTAACTCACTATAGTGCTTCCAACAGGTTATAGTTAAGATCACAAGAAATGTCTTACAACTATTTAGTTCCAGCACAATTAGTTCGAACTGAAAATGTGTTTGACCACTGTCGATGAGATTAGACAACAGATGTGCTGCTACAACAGGTTATAGCGCTGTTTTTTTTTCAGCTTTTGGCTTCTGCTTTTGGCTTTTCTACAGTATTTTCAAAATGGGATCTACTAGTTAATTGTAGTACATACTGTACCGACTTCATTTATATTGACAAAAATCGCACGTGAGTTTCTATTACTCTATAATCTCTCACACAAACAGCCCTAAAACCACAAGCCGCAGCCAAAAGCCATAAATCTCAGCCAAAAACCATAAGCCTCAGCCAAAAAGAATAGACCTGAAAACTACCAAGGAAAATCGTGTTTCTCATTTCTCCAAGCTTACTACGAAGTTTGGAAATAGGAAAAATTAAAACGCAACCAAGTAATTGTGTAACCATTTTTACCATTTCAGCAAACTGAGACTTCTAATTGTTTTAGAATTGGAAAAAAAATTTATTCAAATTCATATTAATTAATCCAAAAGGATGTACAGAAGACCAATGCATGGTCACATTGAACCAACAACGCAGAAGTCATAGAAATCCCGAAGTCATTAATCCTCGGGTTCACCATTCATCACTGGGTGACTAACACTTCTACAAGCTACATAGTAAAAGCACATCACCGGATGAGCTCTAATAATTGAACTCCTGTCACTTCAATCTGAAATCCTTCTATCTTTGCAATATACTTTTGTTCTGCAATGAGAACTGTCTAGATGCTATATTTTCCAAATTTTGTATGTGATCAAACAATAAATATTACAAAAGAAGACGCAAATATAACAATATAGCATGCTGGAATTTAACCTATCAACCCAGCATGGAGCTTTCGTCTTGAAGACTATTTCCCTAATCTGTACTATTTCATCGCCTAGTGAACTACGACCGAGGTCCGAAAGACTACCATAACCCTCGGTCGCACAGTATAAGACAAATTCTACCCTCCCTCGATTTGTGATAGCACAACGAGTGCTTGAATGAATAGTACGGAAACTTACAATATGGTAGCTCAACAGCCCAGTCCATCCACCAGTTTGATTAAGTATCAAGTGCTTTCCTAGGGGGAAAAATACATAGAAAGATCAGATACTGTAAACTTCTGTCTTTGTTCTCAAGAGAAATAAAGATGAAACGAGCCCTAAAATTGAATTTACAGAATAGAAAAATGGGAAGCTGCTCACCACATTCGATGATGTGTAACTGACTATTCTCTCCAGTGCCTTGCCCAAAAGCCCTTCTTTCCTGTTGACTCACTCCCCAAAACTGATCTTGGTGGTCGAGAACCAATTGAAAAATGCCTCCTAAAAAATGGTCGACTAGATGAATCCTTCATGCTAGAACTTATGCCCAACCTTGGTTCTCTCGTACTTTTCTTCTGGTGCTTAGAGTTCTGTTCTGGATCGGTGTCCGGCATCACATATTTAGATATCTTAGTCTTCATCTTTGAATCCAGCTTACCAAATAGTTTCGCTGTACATTGCTCACCATGGGTGCATACAGGACATGGAGGATCATATTTGTCACTTTCTGCAGTTATACCATCCAAACAGTTTGCATGGTATGCATGACCACAGAATAAAACAGCAGTGACTGCCAGCTCATGAGAATTCCATGTAGATCGTTCCTTTAATAGCTTTGAACATAGCTTGCATACCTCTTGGTCAGGGGAGAGGGCAGTAGAATGTGAAGCATTTGATCTTGTTGTTTTACTGGTAATGGAGCCAAAGAGCTCACTGTCAACTGACCATCTCTCTCTTTGAGATGAAGCCACCAATTCAGAAAATGTGCGTGTTGACCACCCATCAGATGACTCACCATGTGATCGTCCTGCATATGGATCGTCGTTGCAGGCAGAGAGCACGGAGCTCGATGGCCTTCCTTCAGCAGAGCTACTCCCATTGAAGGACTTGAGAGATGGGATCCTGCTGTCGGAGATCTGCCTATATAGTTGATGCCCTGGTGATCGGCGTGCTTTCCTCATTGAATTTGAGTCCATATGAAGAAAATGACTCCTAGAAGATGAAGGATCTGCTCTGGATACTAGGGGTGGTGTCGAAGGAAGGGACTTTGATGTCTTTATGTCTGAAGCAACAGTTACCATGTCTAGCGATTTGTGGTAATTTGCCTACGCAAGATAGTGAATGGTGAAAAAAAAAGAACCATCAGAAACAATGGTATCAATCTTTACATAGTATTTGGAAAACAAGAGTGCTAATTTGCAAAATATAGCTCAAATGCTCAATGCTGCATACCTCATGGGGTGGATTGCTTGCTGTAGAATGAACTGCTGAAAAGTGAAAACATGAATCAGATATCAGAGAAGTCATATGCAACATAATTAGACAAAGAAAATGATGAATGCACTTAAAACTTAAAAAAGAATAGAATAGAAAAGCAGCTTGTGACATACATAATAATTAATTTATTGTAGTTAAGCACAATAGGACAAGTGCAGAAACAATGAAAATGCTAGCACTAGGTTAAAAAGTGCCACTAGATTAAGAAGCGCCTCTCAATGTGACATTTTCATGTAACAATCCACCCTCATAAGCAGCTTCATTTTGTTCTCCTGGAATATAAGTATGTTCAGACAATATGCCATAACTATTCAATCAGCAATATTAAATCCCTCAAGAAGGTGTTAAAAAAGGAAGGCCACATCAAACCAGATAATAAAATCATTTCACAGAGCATCAATTTATGCCTTTACCTCGAGGATCAGCTTTTGAAAGTTTGGAAGCATCCATTTTCTTGTCAGAATTTTGCCATTTGACCCTGCCGAACACATCAGAAAGGCTATCCTCATTACGATGGCCTTCAGCTGGTGCAATTGAACCACTCTTTAGTTCTGGCTGAATGTTTCCACTACTGTGATTGGAAAACAGTCTAGTGTTTTCCAACATATCCACTATGTGTGTGCGGTTGTCCCACCGGAAGCTCCATGATGGCGAATGTCTTATCATGTATGCTGAAACTTCAACTGAAGGTACACATGGCTGGGACCTCTCCTTGGCAGCTACGCAGCAATTAGCTCCCATACTTACTGTGGAAATCAATGTGCCTTTACTTATACACAACCAAATGTTCAGAATTCATCCATGTGATGCAAAATTGCAGGTCATACATAAAATGCTCACACTCCCAAGAAGACACTGCGAAATAATGTCAACCATATTATCTTCAATGAAGAAATGAAGGAAGACGAGACTTCAAGAAAATAATATTCTAATATAGGCGGGGACATTCTTAGCTGTATTAGAGGCCATGAGACAACTGATGGGCACAAAACTAAAAGAAGAAAGCAACCTCAACAAGAAGACAAGAAGCGTCAGGAACAAGCTTATTTAAGACAAAGTAGGACCAGTGTTCAACTGTTTATTAAATTTTGTGAGAGCTAAATTCCTGATTTGGGGTCGATTTCTGTTTGTCTTACAATAGCCGTGCCTGTGTAAAGAAACAAATGCAGGAGGGACTGCCACCTTGCTGTCGTGCAGGAGGAGGCCTAGGGAAAAGAGAGGGGAGATGATATAAAATAAGAAAAATATATACTGCCATGAGGTTGACTGATCCAAAATAGGGTACAAAGAAACCTCATGAACCTGTAAACCATGTAACTTTTGGCTTTGTAGAGTTCAACAAATCATACAAATTCACAAAAAAGAATAATTTGATGAACGGTATGTGCGAAAGTCTAGTGTATCTTCTGGACATGTTAAGGCAAGTAGATCACATAAAATTTGTGGGTGATTATATTCACAACCTTCTGAACACAAGGACACTGTTAGGCTGCCTTAAAGCTTTTAACTTCCACTGGCAGGCTGCAGCCAACCACTTTACCTATGTACAATAGGTACCTCCAAAAATTAGATAGAAAAAAGATGCTTGGAGGCTCACTGGGAGAAACTATGGCGAAGGAAGGCACTGTCAGGTACCAACGTCAAGATATTCCAAAACTAACAAAGAGGACTTATTAGTTATTCCTCACGCACAACACATGGACATCTCATGTTCATGCGTATCTAAAAAAATCAATAATTGTGGAAACTGAGGTTGAATGACAAGCACAATATCCTTTTTTCTTGGGTATCGAATTAAAGCACAATGGGAAACAATCGAACAAAGCATAAGAAGCTCCTTTTGCTGGTGATTATACACCGTGTTTTGTACAATATACCGGATAACGGTTGAGAATAACGACGTAAGAGCAACTCCATCCCATTAGTCATTTCTCCCTCTCTATTTCCTAGGATGAAGAGGCTAGCTATTATTTTCAGCTCTCTATTTGAGTTAGCATTCCAATAGCCTAGCTATTTGAGAAGCGAGTGAGGAGGCGCTTGCCAAATCTAGCTAGCGGCCGGGAGAAAATAGCGACTCGATAAAAATGAAGAGGAGGATAAAGAACCGGTTGGAGTCCATTTCTTGAGTCATATTAGGTAAATATACAATGAAGAGCAGGATAAAAAACCGGTTGGAGTTGCTCTAAATGTACTGCTACTTTTACCGTGTTGATACAATTCCTCTTGAAGTGCCCAAAAATTCAAATTCAAATTTCAGTTTATCTGTTCCAAATTTCAATGGAAAAATAGGTAGCGCCGGTCAAAATTAACCAAAGCTCTTGATTCGAACTACATAAATGACAGAACCAACCAGTGATTATACTTTGTAGGGAATCTACTGTGGACAAACTACCGAGCCTAAGAACAAATTCCCATCTTTAACCTCGCAGCAAAATGGGGCTAAATTTCCCAACCTCTCCCCTCACCAGCGACAGCGGAACCCAAAATTCTCGGAGATTACCTCGAATCAATCGAAAATTCAGCCAGCAGGAGCGCACCTGATCGTCCAAGCGCGCCCACAGCTCCACCGACACGGGCCCCGCCGTCGCCGCCGGCGTGGGAGGGGCGCTCCGCGGGAGCTAGGGTTAGGGCCGAGAGGCCGGGAGGAGGCGAGGCGAGGGAGAGAGAGCAGGGGAAGCGCGTGCCGGGGCGTGGCTATGTAAGGGAGCGGGTACGAAGGCCGGTGTGAAAATGGTTCCTTTCCGTTCCGCGCGCCGTCCAGATGGAGTCGGCCCGCGTGCGGGGTTCGTCCAGGCCCACCTGCATTGGCTGTGGCGTTTTCGGGCAGAAATGCAGCGGTACGCGTGGCGGTTTCGCTCGTGGAGAGTGGAGACGTTGCACGGGCTAACACGGCCCGAAGCCCATAGAGTACACTCGTCTTCGGGAGGCTCAGACACGACGGGCTGCTCTTTGAATGCAGATACAAATACAGATACAAATATAAATACCTTAGATATAAATATAAATATAAATAATATCAAATACAGATACGGAGTAAATACAAATTGAAACAAATACGGTTACGAATATTTATCGAAACATGAAAACCCCTTAAACTATACATTCAAAATGAAAACACATAAATAGTTTATCTTGTCAAAATATTAATGAAATCTAAACAAGTATAAGTATTTTTTTATCCACAATAGTCATACATTGTACAGATTTTAAATCTTCAAATGGCAGTTAATTTTTTCTAAAGTCCTACATATTTTTAATGGATTTCTACCATTTACATGTGACTAATAAATTAATTAAGAATTTAAATTTGCATCAGAATGATTTAAATGGTAGTACATCAATTTAATCGGTACAAATTTTAATTTACCGACAATACTAAATTTATTTTTAATAAACATAAATATTTGCTAGTGATGTTTGTAATTTAATATGACTAGGGAACCTAATGCCTAATGGTAATGGAGGCTTATGGCTTGGTTGGGCTAGTCGGCTGGTGCTAGGGAAGATGAGAGAGGCTGGCTTGGGCTGTGCAATGTTGGGCTAACATCCCGGATATCCGATTCCATATTATCCGGATAATCCGTATTCGTATTTGCCGGATATCAGACATATTGTATTCGTATTCGTTTCCGACAAAAAAATTCGTATTTGTTTTCAATCCGAGAATTATCCGATCCGACACAATCCGTATTCGTTTTCATCCGGATCGATCGGAAACTATCCAATCGGTTTTCACCCCTAGTTGTGCTTATGCCTTACATCTCTAGTGCCGTCGCTGTCGAGCCTCACTCAATCACGACCACGGTCGCTGTGGCTCCTTGCTTGGCCACCTCTATCATGTCCTTGTCGCTATGGTCATGCACTGATACCGTTCCCGCCCACCATAAAGGTGGGAACGGTAGCACAGGTTGGTACGAAACTCATACTCACCAACTAGAGCCCCCAGGTGAACATTAGAGCCATAGAGCATGCTCCCTTGTCACTCGGTCTGGAGCTTGAATTCTCACGAGTGTCAGATGGCGAGGATGTGGGGCGGGGGGCGCTCCAGTGCAAATGGGGAGGTGGTTTGTGTCGGAGTTGGATCTAGACAGGCTGGACTCATACATGATGTGGCAAATGGCAGAGGGGGAGGGGTGGCCAGCATTGTGGTAAAAGGGGAGGTAGAGAGGAAGAGGAGGGGCATAGTGGGGAAGCCAGAGTCGCGGCGACGTGGTGGTGGGGGCACAGATCTGGAGACCAGAGGGTGACAGATCTCCATGATAGCACGATGGAGGGGGAGGAGCAGAGGAAGGGGAGACCGAGCGATGGTGGTAGGGCGTTGGATGGCCGGCGGATGAGGCCGACACAGTGAGGAGGACCGGAGGGTGGCGATGGCTTGGTAGAGGGGGAGGAGTTGTGTTGCAACTCAGACAGGACAATGATGGGTTGCGGTGGTGGTAGCACGATGGAAGGGGAGTAGCGAAGGAGGGGAGTAGCAGAGGAGGTGGACGGGTTGACGAAGGGAGACAGAGAGAGCCAGGAGGCGGGAGCTGACCAACTAGGAGAAGAAATGGCTAGGAGACTAAGGCATTGATGCTGGACATGAAAAGAAAAAGGAGAGGAGAGAGAAGAGGGGAAAGAAAAAGTGAGGAGAAAAAATGGTTCTGGCAAAAGAAAGGAAAAAAAGAAAAAGAGAGTAAAAGGTAAAAAGTTGATTAAAGTAATTGTATGTAAATATTTTGGGCAAAAGCAGAATTTTCTTGATATTTTACAGATACAATATTACTGCCTCGTTAAAAACCTTACATTCCATAATTGTGTTCTCCGAGTAAGGAAAAGAGTATAGTAACAACATAGGTATATACTAAGTACTCTCCAATGTCAAGATCGTTCATGCATTCGAGGTTAGAATACACCTGCACGTTCTTGAGATCCTCTAGTTGATGTTGCTATTGCTCTTTAGCCAATTCTCAGTCCTTGATGTATATGATTGCTTCCACCATCCTGGGTATGAGGGATAATCTCCTTTCTCTAATTATTCTCTCTACTATGTTGAACATTGCTTCTAAAGAGACGGTGGACACTGGTACCAGTAGAACATCCTGTGCGAAATGACACAGTATAAGATATATCTGCTTATTGTTCTTCTACCACTCACGCGAGTCTATCTTACCTCTGCCAGCAAGATCAGGATTGGTATTTGTAAAATCATGCTCCAGGTAGTGATTCAGCTCTGAAATAGATTTTCACTTGGGAGCGCCAGAGCTCCACTTGAGCTAAGAGGATGAAAAACTAGACTTGCCCCTGAGTTTTTTTTCACAAGTGGCCTATCAAGCTTGTCTTTCTTTGTTGCATCTACTGCGAGGCCTCTAATCTCACGCTACTGCCAAGCTTGTTATGATACAAGTAGAAAACACAAAAAGCTCCTTTTTCATATGTTTGAAAACTTCTAAGAAATCAAGACCGATGCATTCACCTATTCCCTCCATACCGATTCGCAAACCTGCTAGCTTGTTCGTAGGATAAAAAATGATAGCAAAGCAATATAGGTGTGAAATAGATCTGAATATGAACCCTTGTTGCTCTAGAGTTAGTGGTAAACATACTAGTTATTAGTTATATCTAAGCATCATGCTTAGTTTTGCTTAGATACCTGGGGGAATTAAATTGCCCTACCATCATTTACGAACATGAAAATTTGATTTGGGCGGCCATTGGTGAAAAGTGGCTGGTATGTTGAACTTGGATATTTTTGTGCTCCCCAAAATCAGCTGGTATGTTGAACTCGAATATTTTTGTGCTCCCCAAAATCCTAAAACTAGCTTTACATATCTAGGCGGATGGCAAGAGAAGCTGGTGCGGATGTACCACGATAATGTATGGTTTGTGGTAACACCGTCTAGATAACTCTAAGGACTAAATCTTGTGATGACCTCTCAATATAAAATAGTGCAACCATAAGTCTGTAATGGATACAACCTGGACAACTAATTTGCATGACCTACTGTGGGTTACGCCATCTGGTGGCACACGGTCAATTGCTGGTGGAGTCCTTTGACTTGATGGTGCAAGAGGGGGCTTCTGGAGTGAGCAGACGTAGTTGCACAGTGGTGGAAACCTTACCAGGTGTGGCCTCGCTAGGGAGATGGAATATAAAGTCTTATGGTGATCTTCTTGATTCACATGTCTAAGAAAATATGTAAAATATAACTAGTTGATTACCTCTTGTGGGTAAAGTATGCGACCTCTGCAGAGTGAAAATTATTTGAACAATCATGCCCACAGTCATGAGCAGGCATGGATTCTCTCAATAAACTTTATAAAATCTGATTTAGTTAAAATTGCTAGGTCTCATATAATTTTCTACTTATTGTAACTTCAAATAATGCCTTTAGCAAATAAACTGACCTCAACCTCCATTTGACATCTTTGCATCTATTATTACTGCATTCTCTGTGGTAGTTTGCTGAGTACCGTTGTACTTATTCTTGTTCAATTACCATTACACTACTACAGAAAAGGTCATCACAGGTAGTTCAAAAACATCATGACAGATGGTTTCGTGAGCTGTCTGAGTTTATGGATCAATAATGATATGAGATCACCAGACGGTTTTCAAACCGTCTATGATAAGTCACAACATATATAGTTTTTTTATAAAAAACTCTGTGAAGAAGACTACCACAGACGGCTCAAACCAAAAACCATCTGTGATACTCACACATCACAGATGGTTCTAGCTACTAATCGTCAGTGATGGGCGAGTATCATAGACAGTTGGTATATAGAACCGTCTGTGATATTCTCCCATTATAGACTATTGGTGTATACAACCGTATGTGATGTACGAGTATTACAGATGGTTTTTTTGTTTGAGCCATCTGTAATAGTCCTTCATAGATAGTTTATACCATAAAACCATATGTGATAGTTTGTTTTATACCTATAATTTTTTCTGTTTTTTAGCTAGCCTTAGGAAAATATTAGCTATGCCCTCTGAAAGCAAGCACATGCAGCAACAAACACAATAACACAAGATAATGAGTAGGTTACCCATCTAGCTAACATAACAAGAACATGTAAAGAATACATCTCCTAATCCTACGAACCTAACTCTTAAACATGGCAAGAACATAGAAAACAGAGATCCTAGCAAACAGTAGAAGCTCAATCGTGCCGATGAGGCCTTTATGCCTAGGCCCTCTCGGTCCTGATGCAGCGTCTGAGCTGGATGTCCTTGACTCCCACCATTGCCAGCGTCGACTTGAGCGTCGTCTTAGTATCTAGATGCTTCCACGGCGCCTTACCTCCCGTAGACTTGCGCATCATCTGCTTCGTGAGGGCCATTGGGGTAAGGGTCGAGGAGGAGGACAATGAGGAGGCTAGGTTTGGGTGAGTATTTATAGAGGAGAGAGAGGTGATAGTGGAAAATTTTTGGTGGAATGGGTGTTGGACGGGGAGGTGGAGCTACGATCCGTGGGGTGGGGGTTGGTTGATTTTCATTGGCTGGGATTGGGTTGGGGAGGATCGATGGGCCCAGTGGTCAGGGACATAATTATCACAAATAGTTTGAACCAAACACTATCTATGATACATAATTATCACAGACGATTTAAACCACAAACCGTCTATGATATATAATTATTGAAGACAATATATATTAGTGCAATGTAAATAACTAGTCACAAAAGATGAAACAACAAAGTTTATATGGCTTATATATGCTCATTTGAAAGGTTTCGATGAGATCTACAACTTTGCAGTTGAGGAAAACCCTAAATTCTAAAGGGAAGACCAAAAATTTCGGCAAAAACAGAAATTGAAAACTTACGATGCAAATTTAGGGCTAAAGATGGCCAATTTTGCGGGTCTAAGACGGTGACTAGTGTAAGCTGGTTAGTTGTTTAGATCAAGCTTATCGTTAGCTTTCTAACAAGTATAACAACGTCGAAAACGGATACTATATGCAAAAGTTATGCCTGTTTTACTAAAGGTGTCATGGAACGGAATCCTACTCGAACTCGAATTCATCTCAGTTTCAAATTGAAACTTCTATATCTTTCAATACCGTTAGCCAAACTTGCTAAATTTTTGTGAAATTTTGTGGCTATATGTAGGAGGACTCCACAAATTTTCACTAAATTTGGCATAAATTTGGCAAGCTTTTCAATTTTTAGGAAGGTAGACACTTTTTGGGAAGTTCTACATGGTAAAATTGGGGAAAAAATAGCCACACCAGATTTGGATTTTAGGAAATCCAACAACTCAAGCAACGTATGAGGATTTGAATTTTCAAATGATTTTTAATTGCAACATCACATACGGTTTTTAATCCGAACCATCTATGATAATTCTAAGCATCATAAATGGTTCTTAACAAGAACGACCTGTGAATTATTATACATGGTTTTTATTAAAAACCATCTATGATAATTGTAGACATCATAGATGATTTTTGTAGGACCGTACGACACTATCAGAGAGGGGTGAATGATCGCCTCCACTTCTTTCGCTTCGCTCGATCTCTTTGTGATCGACAACGAAAACAACCACTCGAATGATTACTCATCACATGGATGTGCTAGTCGTTCGATCGCACGCTCAATCACTTCGCTACAACCACCTTTGTATGTGGTCGAACTCGCTCGCAGACTTCAGCCGCTAGGAAACCTTCGACCGCTCGAACGCTTCTGCTCAAACGAGTACCAGCTGAAGACACCTGTGTGTTCGTATCGCACTCGAATGAGGTCTATTAGCATGTCATCGATGTCGTAAGAAGAACGATGCTCAGAGAAACATCCTGTCGATTAACTTCTTTTCGAATAGATCTGATCTATTATTTCTACAACAAGTTTTTGGCTACAAAGTGCCCTCATGGCACCCCTAAAAACTTTCTTGATGAAAGCCCTAAAGACCAGTATGTTAGCCTAAGCCTCTCCCTACTTTTATAGACTAACATCCCAATCGTGTCCGATTCAAACACAACACAGCACCTAATCTCTTCATCAAATCAGGAGACCCGAAACCCTTTCGTAACACAGGTTTTATTCAAACTCTTCCTCTTCTAGCCCATGAACTCTATTCGTAACACTCATGACTCAACACGCGATGAAGCCTCCAAGATATCCCCTCTTGTAGCTCTGTCTCACTTCACCATCCTCGATCTCCACGTGCTCCAGCATTAGCCTGACCATCTCGTGTGACATCCTCAACTGTCTAGACCTCAGATATCTCTATCCTAGTCCCGGTCATCCTCGTCACTGACCGTGATCGTCTTCACTCTCTCCTACACATGCAAAGACCAAAGAAACATTTTTCCTGGCACAAGCTCTTCCCAACTTGATCGTCATCAGCACAACAACTCATAACACCCTTGTCCATCCAGAACAAGATCATCCATGACCATCAACCTAGTTGTACACGACCAAAACACCTCATCACAATCTAGAAAACAATATTAGACTACTGATTATGAACACCAAAAACCATCGCTTTCTAAAACTCACTCTTCTAACCACACAGCACGACCGCTAGATCATCGAGTACTCGAACACAAGTACTCGGCAAAACTATCACCTCGCTCAAAACACTCAAGAATCCCATAGCTTCTGACCGCAGACTCCACCTAGCATCAAGTGTGGAGTACCGATCACAGTAGCCTCCAACAACTAACTGCAATACTCATGACTATTGCTCACTGACCATCGAGTACCTAGTCGCTCCAACTACCGAGTACCGACACCATTCCATCAAGCACCAGCCAATCACATCACTGCCCTAACACGAGTACTCAAAGTACTCGAAGATCATAAAGAGTGAAGCACTCATTTCGACAATGAACACTACGAGTACCAACTGAGAAGCCTACATCAACTGATTGTAAAGCCTTTAACTACCGAAGATAATGACAGCAAACTGCTTTGTCTACGACTATCAACAAGATTACAAAATATACAACTATAAGAGCAGTTAGCAAAATCTACAACCATCTACTGCAAAGTCACCAACTATCGACCAGTAAATCCTATGACTACTGAGTATAACCAGTAAAGTCCACGACTATCAAAAGCACTGAAGCTACAACCCTGTAAAAGTATTGTAGCTATGAATACCTTGAGTGGTCGATCTATCATGGTTGTAGTCGAGTTGCCGTGGTCAAGTCATGTTGCTGTGGTCGAAGTCGTGCATGGTCGAAGTCAAATTACCGTGGTTGAAATTGTGTTGCTGTGGTCGAAGTCGTGTTGCCATGGTCGAAGTCGTGCATGGTCGAAGCCGAATGTAGTCATACAGTCATGGTTGTAAAGCTGTGTGTGGTCATAAACAACTCGTGGTCATAAAGCCATGCGTGGTCGTAAACGACAGCCGTGGATGAAGTTTGTCGTGGTCAAAACTAGACGTGGTTGAAGCCGACCGTAGTCAAAAAGCCAACCGAAACACTTGAAGAAGGCAAAAACTACTCGAAAATAACCAAAATAACTCGTAAACGGCTAGAACCACTTGAACCCAAAATCTTCGACTATGATCACCCGATACTTTCACAAACGCAAATTCCAACAATCCAAATATCAATTATTCATCATCATTTTTAATCACAACCATCCACATGGTCTAACAGTATTTAATCCGAACCGTCTGTGATAATTATGTATCTCAGACGGTTCTAACCATCACTAATAATATAGACGGTCACGCTTGTAAAACCATCTGTAATAATGAGAGACCATGTGGAGGTATCCCCATGTTTGTGATGAGTAATTAACGGTTGTGTTAGAGAGTTTGAGTTTGTTTTGGGTATTCTAGGGTTGAGTACCTTTTACTTATGCTATTGTTGATATGCTGTTTCGTGCGGTGCTATGTAACGGTTTGCTTGTCTATGTGATTGTAGGATTTCGGAGCTAGGTCATGGTGAGGCGAGGAGGACCGGGATTAGGCACAGGAGGTGTTGAGGTCCAGACGGTCGATGATGCCAAAGATGATCGAGGCTGCTGAGATGGTTGCGGGTCGGGAGACGAGGAGCCGGAGCTGGAGCTACCGATGATGGACACGACGGGCAACGACGAGTGGACCGGGACTAGGCTCAGGGAGGAGTCGGAGGTCCAAACGGTTGGATGTCGGTTGCGGTCGTGTACGACGGAACAGACCAGGACTAGACTCAGGTGGAGTCGGAGGTCCAGTCGGTCGGAGTCAGGTGGACACGATGGGTAGCGGCGAGGTGGACCGGGACTAGACTTAGGGAGGAGTTGAGGTCCAGATGGTCAGGATGCCGGGTGCGGTCGTGTGCAGCGGAGCAGTCCGGGACTAGACTCAGGGAGGAGTCGAGGTCCAGACGGTCAAGATGCCGGTTGCGGGAAGCTTTCGGGAAGGTGCTTGAGGGCAATTTGGAGAATTGACTCAAGTTTGGGAGAAATGACTGGTTTTCCCTCCATTTCTTGTATTGACTTTAACCCTTGCCTCATTTGGATGAGAGGCATGGAGTGGAAGGTGTATAACACTTCTTGAATTCCCTTTTAAGTGTGAGGGCTGGTTGTTAAAAGGGGATGGCAAGCAAGGGAGTTGAGTGGAGCAAGGGCAGTAGTTCATTTTCTTGCGTGTGTGCTCTGTGAGTGTGGGTTCCCCTCTCAAGCATGTAGTGAGTGGGGAGCATCTCTTTGTGTAATCATTCCTCTGTAAGCATTCATGGTATTGAATTAATATGAGGATTGTTGTGCCTGAGATGAGTTGGCTTCTTGTTTGCTTTTCAGTGTTGTCTGCTGCCAGTTCTTTCCTTCTTTTGGTTGATTGAGGTGTTCTTAAGTTTGTAGCTACAAATCGTCTTCTCTGAACTGGGAATCACCTCAAAGCACCTTTGGCTAGCATATTCCCGAGAGAAAAGATTTGAATTAATGTATTTCTCTAGTTTGCCTTTTGGCCAATTCCCTCTGTTCTCAAGAATTAGGGTTTGAAGGCAGGGGATGCTTGGTTTCTCAGTTTCTCAGCGAAATGTTAGTTCTAGATGTGTGCTTTGGGGTTGTGAGATCATTGCTTGACTGAACTCAAAGTCTCATAAGCAAAAGACTCAAGAATGACAAAAGATTTGGAAGATAGTCCCTTTTTCTGTCACTTTTCAGATTTCAGCTCAGTTCTTAGAATCTTGCTCCTTTGGTATGAATTCTCTTCTCCTTGAGGTCTCTCTGGTATTAAGTTTGTAGTCTTGCTCTTTTGGCTTAAGGAGAATAGCAGAAATCCCACCAATTTCTCTGTGGTCTGCATTCTCAGTAAACCCTGTGCAAAATTTCAATCGAATGCTCTGTCTTCAGGGGGGCCGGTCTGACCTCTAGGGTTTTGGCCGGTCAGACCGGCCCCTACATGGCGGTCTGACCGGCAGCTTATTAGCGGTCGAACCGGAGGGTACTAGCCGGTCAGACCAGCCTCTAGCTAGCGGTCAGACTGGTCTTGAACCAGTGGTCTGACCGGCCTGGCCTGATTGCTTCAAGTGCTCCTCTGCTGTTAGCTTTACTTTGTCGTTTTATTTGCCAATCTTTGTCTAAGTTTCTAGTGTGCCCTTTCTCCTTGTTCTTCTTCGTTAGTTTCTCGTGCTTGCTTAGTATGATCATCCAGAGAGCATGAATCATCTACTTCATAGCTTTTCATAGCTATCGGAGAAGATTTCATTGTGGATACTTGGGGGCAAATTTTTAAAGAGGCACCATTCACCCCCCCTCTGTTGCCATTTTCGATCCTACAAATAATTATAATACAGATGGTTACGAAGAACCGTATGTGATAAGCATCTAATATAGCGTTTTTTATAGTAGTGTTATTTAGTTAGTAAGAAGGATAAAGTCAAGCCTTGTTGTCATCTAAAGGAGTCGACAGAGCTGGAAGACGATGAGGCTAAAAACTAAGCCGCGAACCCCAGTTAGCTACCTGTGGACGTGTCCTACAGGTCCCACCTATGTGAAGTTCTATTTCCGCTACTGCATTTTAATGATTTCGGTCTGACCGGCTTATGTGTTTGTTATCACTATATTATTTATGCTTCCGCAATATATGTGTTTGACATATAGTAATGTATTAGTAAGCACTATCTACTGATTCAGAGAATAGTGCAGTTGAATCACAGTGGATTCTGGATCGATGAAATTTGGGTTCGACAATGTATTAGCGTAAACTTTTTTGAGTGCACCATAGGAGAACTATGTCGTGTGAGTATATTAAAAATAAGAAAAAGACTTCAAAAATTTCTGTGGAACCAGCTGAAAATATTGGCTTAAACTGTCTTCTCTTCTGGTTATATACTGTGCGCCAATGACCACCCCTAAGGGCATCTGTAGTGTATGAAAAGAGGAGGTCTTAAGCCACCTTAAGGTCAACCTTATACATTACAGGGGTGACCTTAAGCAGACCCTAAGCAAAAAAAGCTTAAGGCTGGTCCTCAAGCTAAAGACCTGGCCATAAGCATTAAAATACAATTTTTCTTTATCTGCCATGTGGGACCATCTTAAGGCCCCTTGGGTTATATACACTATGGAGTTGGTCTTAAGGTTTAGATGGGACCCACCTTAAGACCCTTTGGGTTATATACACTACAGATGCCCTAATACAATGGTCTACGTTGGTGCAGAGGCCCAGCCAGGCAGAGTGAAATGCAATGGAAGAGAGAGAGAGAGAGAGAGAGAGAGAGAGAGATCAATGGGGGGCACAATCTTTTCCTATCTGTGTGGCAATGTTACATAACAGTATGATAAAGATATTGTGAGTTGGCAAATACCGTCGATATGTCTCTGACATACTGTCCCAAGTCCCTTTTTACCATTCATACATTGGATGTTATGTATAAAATGCCATCTTTTTTTAACTACAAAATGTCATCTATTTTGGACCGGAGATGAATGATATACATATATATCCGCTATCATGTATAGTTTTATACATTAAATTATTATGATGCACTAGCTAGTATGTCCTGTGCATGAAAATGATTGGGTGCAACATATAAAGTATAAAAATGGTTAGGTACATTATATCACACATGGCTATATGAGAAACTAAACAGCATGCATGCATATATGTCGGAAGCCTTGTCATCACTCATCTTTGCCACTAGTCATTTATCAACAACAATATATCTCCCATCATGAGTAATGATCATAAGTTCCAAACAAATATATATAATCCATGGCGCATGATACATGAAATTTATCCGACAAATATAAACGGCGCATATACATGAAGCAATTGATCGATCGATCGATCTTGAAATAGCTAGCAATATATTCATCGACCTTACTTAGCTAGTTGGTTAGTTAGGTATATCCTTGAAGTGAGGCTTAGCCATGGTCGGAGAAGGGTCGTAGGTCCCGTAGTCGTTCGTCTTCACCTGCTTGAGAATTCTTTCCTGGACCACCACCAACACTTCCTCGTCAAAATCCTCCTGCTGCTGCTGCATGGATTCAGATGTCTCCTGCATGCCACGCATCCATGCAAAGAGCAAATGCAACATTAGCTAACGCAAAGAACAATGCATGCATGGAGAGTAACAGACTATAACTAACTATATAATTACAGATCGATAGCCATGCATTAATTTGCTAATGGTATATAACTATGTTTGTCAACAGATGGAGAGACACTGAGACAGTACACAGACATGCATATATGCAAATGCATGCATACATGTACATGAATATGGATGTGCTCTAATTCGATCCCTGCTATAAAGATTTAGATCTAGTTATAAGTGTGCGTGCCAGCATCCACATGACAACGAAGACTTGGCTCCAATTATTTGTCAAACGATCGAAACTGATCGTGAAATACGAATTCAGAGAATGTGTATAAAAACCGCCTTCAAGCTGAAAAAACTAGCATCTTACACGCCTTGTCAACGCGTGCTGCATGTTCTCTATTGCCGTGCTCTTGAGATCAAGAGGTGGTGGAATAAAAAGGAGAGGAAACTAAAGAATTAATTTATCCCATGCTTTCTGGGGGGTTGTCTATTCCTCGAGTGACTGAAATTTTGCTAAATGTCAGCAGACTAAGGATTAGCGAAACCTTTTTTTACGCTGTGATATCAGAAGAACATGTTGATCGACGAGTAGAACGATCACAGAAATATGAAAACTATAAACATCACTATACTAGTTGAGTTTTTTTTGTATACCAATATACCATTGATCCTACTTGATCTTTGTTCAACAACTTCCTCTGCCCTCCTGCATCAAGCAAACTCCAAAATTTCACAACAGAAACCGAATCATAAGCCATAACTAACAAATGCGCTCAATATTCCTATATAGCTCTGATGCACAAGAACTGTTTAGAACGAAGAACAGATAAGAAAACCATATACATGACCTAACTAACAAAGCAATAACCATGAAGAGCTTGCTAACCTGCCATGGAGGACAGGAGGAGCGACGCGAAGACGAAAGCGAAGAGATAGTTTAACTTCTTGGGCTCCATGGCGTCTGGCAAGGAGCTACAGCATGCACAAGCGTTCCCTCAGCTTGAAGAGAGGGAAGAAAAAAGGAGACGAAGCAGCAGCAGCAGATATGGCAGGAGAGGAACCTTTCCTTGGTTTGGACACAAAGGAACCTGCAGATGTGAGATATCTGCAAGAACAAAATGGATTGGTAGCTGCAGATTATTATTATTATTTCTGTGGGATATGATGGGGATGTGAATCTCAGTGGAGTACCTCCCTCCCTGCCTCCTGCAGGTGTGGTGTTTATTAAAATCAAAAGGCGGATTAAAGGGATTGGTCGGAGCTTTCCCTATGGAATTTTGAGGGCCTTGTCATCATTAGACTTGCTGGTGTAGCCTGTTTAACTAGCCCCATAACTTTCCCTATGGCAACTGGCTTGTACGACTAACATGCATGCCAGTAGTCCCCCATTATTAAATAATCTACACTGGATGTATACCATCTTTCTATGCATTCTTGGAGTGCAACAATGGTATAAATTTTGTTTTTTAAATAAGTTCTCATGACGCAATCCAATTGTTATCACTAATTAATTGTTTATCACTCTTGTGTTGGTAATTGCCACAGGAGATTAGAATAACTTAATACATGAAGGAATTCTGTGTTTGCATGTATGTGTATATATATAGTTGGACTAGAGTGGCCATTGGTCAGAGATCTGCAGGGGTGTTTGCATGATGGCCATCCATGGGACAACAATGCACGCAACATGGTGAGCACCAACAGTTTACGTACAATTGAGGTAGAAACTATAATCGATTAGCTCAGGGTTAAAAGCCTGACTAATTACTTTTCTGGCATGCAGACATAGAATTATGCTATCCCTAATTTAATTATATTTTTTCACTGCATACTCTTGCTAGCCTGGGAACTTTTTAGTTAGATGGAGTACATAGTTATTTTGGGACTGCACGCAATTATACATACGTGGAGGGCATTGTAAGAAAACTATTCAGCTACTTAACAGTCAACATTACGGGCTATGACATAAAGTATTCGAAGTAGAAAGACTTTACATAAACAAACTGATCAAAGGAGATGCTCATCTTGCTGGGGAACTGCTTTATTGTTTCGGAATATTGTGTTCTCTAATTATATTAGGGGCAGTCAGTAGACAAGGACAATTGGAGCTAACCAGCTAGTATAGAGAATAAAGAGACCATGCATGCATGAATGCATGAACCTTTCCTCTTTAAACAGACTAAAATATATAGTCTTGTTTAGTATATCCGTGTTAGAGCTAGCTAATTATCTCTTTAGTTCGTGTTAAATTTACAGTGTGATGACTAGCTAGGAGAAACAGCAGTCATGCATGTGTATTATTCATGCTAATGGTAGGTGTACATATATATATATGACGTGTAGATATATGAAATGCTTGCTTGAGGAATGGGGAAATCTAGCTAGCTAGTGGTCACACATATATTCAATTGGCGAAATGATTCAGATGGAAGGATAACCGGTCTCTGAGGATGATGACCTGCTTGTTCAGAGAGATTATATTATACTATCAATTTTGGTCGTCATGGACAACGAGAATAATGTTGTCGTTCTTTGAACGGCAAGGCTACCCATGCATTCATCTTAGTTTTTCAATTTTTTTCTCCCCAATGTAACAGCGAAATAGCAAAAGAGATCCAGTTCCAGCCGATATCATATCAGAGATCTTATATGTGTTTGTTTTGAGGGATCTGGTCTATCATGGGTGTTGCAAATAATGCACCAAAAAATAAAGACAAGAGACACGAATTTTTTACGTGGAAAACCCTTACGGGAAAAATCACGGATGCTCAAAGGCAAATCACTATAATAAGGAGAGATTACAATAGAGCGCTTACTCTTCCTATGGGCTACTGGGGTACATATATAGTGTGAGGGGAAAAAGTTCAACACAGAGAGGAAACCAAGTTAGATGCTACATATTGACACCACGTCTGATATAATATATGCATGCACCTACCATGCCATGTCTGGCATGAGGCGATGAAGTGTCCTATACGGACACGGTACGAATTCGGATCAACTTTAACAATCTCCATCTTGAGCCGAATTCCTTCCAGTAGTCGAAGAATATGATAGACTCATCCAATAAAATTATCATGTATATCGTGAGCGTCGAAAGTCTAAAGAACTAGTGAGAATACCAACTAAGTCTGATCATAGCTCAAACTTAGATGTAGGAACAGGTTTTGTCAACATATCAGCTGGATTATCATGATTACTTATCTTACACTTTAATATTATCTTGAGTAATGACACCTTGAATATAGTGATACCTAATATCAATGTGCTTTATTCTCTCACAGAATATTTGATCTTTTGTAAGGCAAATAGCACTCTGACTATCACAAAATATTGTAGTGCAAGATGTACTTTCACAAAGCTTAGTAAATAAACCTCTTAGCCAAATGGCTTCTTTGCAAGCTTCAGAAATAGCCATATTCTTAGCTTCTATAGTAAACTAGGCAACAGTAGCTTGCAAACTTGCTTTCCAGCTAACGACGCACCCTCCAACAATGAACACATAACCAGTGAGAGATCTTTTATCTAAATCTCTAGCAAAATTAGAATCCACATAACCAACGAGTTCATCTAAAAATCCATTGAACTGCTTTCTAATGTTTTTTTTTCAGGATTAGCCATGTATCTACTAACCACACTTAATGATTGAGATAAATCGGGGTGAGAACGTACCATGGCATACATAAGCGAACCAACTGCACTCGCATATGAAACTCTCACTACTACAGACAGTGTTATCACAGCGGTTCAAAACCATCATCACAGATGGTTTTTGAACTGTCTGCGTTTATGTGTCAGTGATAATAGCTGGTTATCACAGACGGCTCCCACACCGTCCGTCATAATTTACAACACAGACGGTTTTTCTGAAAAACAGTCTGTGATATTTGACTATCACAGATGATTTTTTGTATTAACCGTCTGTGATATGCACGATATCACAGATGGTTTTTTGTTCCAAACCGTCTATGATATATATATATATATATATATATATATATATATATATATATATATATATATATATATATATATATATATATATATATATATATATATATATATATATATATATATATATATCACAGATGGTTTGGAACACCAAATCGTCTGTGATAGCTATTTCAACTGTGATGTTGATTGCTCTTTTTCGGCTAGCCTCAGGATATACTAGCCATGCCATCTGAAAACAAGCAAGATCACACACACACACATATAGCATAGGAATCAATGTCAAAAGAGGTAATAACAAATAGGCATTAACTAAATTTAAAACTGAAATTGAAATACATTGAATAAAACTATGCATGCAGAATAATTTAAAACAACATAATTTATTTATAAAATAGAATCAACATGATCAAGATGTGTGACTTGTCTTGCTACGTGAATTGGTGTGAATCGTCGTCGAAGAATTCTTTTAGATCATCGCAGTCTACACATGAAAATACCCAAGCAAATTCAAATAAAATCCAAATAAATTCAAATAAACCCTAAATATTTAAAAGGAGGGCATAAATGTATAGAATGGAATCTTTGATGAATTTAGAAATTTGAACGGCTTAATCGGAGGTAGGATGAAGGAAAACGGGCTTTTGGAAGATTCAAATCTAAAGAAATTGATAAAAGAGAATTTCTAGAATTATTTTTCTATTAGAAAATAGAATAATGATGTCAGCATGGGATTTTCTATTTTTGGCTAAATTATTTTTCTACGGGAAAAGGGAATTATGACATCATGCTGACGTCAGCCCTAGGTTAGACTAAGGCTGACTAGTGGGCCCGGTCTACCGTGGAGCAAGTCTATGGGCCAAAGGGTGGCTGAGGTGGCAGGAAGGGTGGCATGGCGCTTATGTGGCTGCTGACAGGGCTGAAATGATGATGTGTCATGCCAACTAGCAACACGTGGCGATGACGTGGCACCATAGGGGTTTGGTGCTGACGTGGCGGGCTTCGTTGAGGTGCTGCTATGTGCCGTCCACATGGCATGTCGTGGCTGCCACGTGGGATGTGCCATCTGAGGTGGTCACCGATGACAAGTGGTACACGGGAACCAACGGCAACGACGGCGCTCTGGTGACGTAAGGAGGCGGCGAAGGAGTGGGCGAGGATGGTGATAGCACGAGGAAGATGAGGACGCCAACACTAAGGCTTGGGTAGCCTCTCGTGCTCGCAATTGCTCGCCGGAGGTCTAGCTAGTGTAAGGGAATGGGGAGCGCAGTGCGGGGGCAGTGGGGCACTCGCGAGAGAGTGTGGAGGTGGAGGCGGTGTGGGTTGAGAGGGGACGGTGCCGAGGGGCCTATTTATAGGGCCACGGGAAAGGCTAGGCGCTCGAATTTTTCGCTGGAGATGGAGGGCGGTGGCGGTGATTGCGGTGGAATTGGAGGGAGTGGGCGGGGATTCAGTGCAATGATGGAGGGATTCAGTGTGTGGAGTGTGGGGTAAGAAAAGAGAATGGCCGCGGCCATTTTGGGAGAGAAGGGGAGGGCGGGGTGCCGGCTGGGAATGGTGGCACTCGGTGAGGAGAAAGGGGAGGGAAGAAGGAAGAAGAAGGTGTGGGGAAGAAAGAAAAATGATGGCTGACCAGGCGGGCCCATGCGCAAAGAGAAAGAGGAGGAAGGGGAGAGACCAACGGTAGGGCCGGGTAGAGGGAAAGGAGAGAGAGGGAGGTGCGGGCGAGGAGACTAATCGGCGGGGAAAAGAGGGAGAAGGGGTGGTGCAGGTGCACCAGATTACCCTGCATGGTCGCAAAGAGTGATTTGGGCTAGCCACATGTCGGCCCAAGAAGGAAGGGGATTTTTAAATCAGTTTTCTTTTTCAGAAAAAACCAAGGAGTTCAAATAAACTTGGAAATTAGCATATAAAGTCCACAAATTATAGAAAAAATCTAAAAAATTCCTAGAACCAGTTTGGACTTAAGAAAAATATTTCCAACTTAACCTGGTAATAATTGTTATACTAAAAATACTTTTTAATTTTTAAATTAGATTTTAAACTCTAGAAAATCATAAAAAATTCAGATAAAAGCCAAATAAATTCATGTAATTAATTTTAATTAGTATATTTATAGAAATTCAAAATATCTTTTATTTAATAATATTTTTAAGTTTTTCTTGAATTACTTTTCAAATGAATTTTTTTAAAGCAGAAAACATGGCAATTCAAATTTAAAATTCAAGCAACCAAAACTCAATTTTTTGTTCTAAATCAAATTAATTAATTTAATAATTTTTACACTCAAAAATTAAAAAAAAATAGCTAGGCTATTACAGTAGCTCCGGGCCTTCTCTTCCTTGAGCTCGGGGAGGTGGTTGGCCTCCTTGAGGTTGGCCTTGTGTCGATTGATGAACTCAGAGTTCAGCAATGATGGCAAGTAGAAGTTCTCCTAGTGCCAGTGGATAACAAGGACGGTGTCCCCACTAGTGGCTTCCCGAACGATGAGCACGCTCGGCTTGCCACGTTGGAGTTGGACAGGATGTGCCACACCTTGAGGTGTCGCACTCGCAGAGACCTCACTGAAGCAGGCTGCTACTGTTGCTGCGGTGGTGGCGGGTGGTGCTGAGGAAGAGTGAACGAGAGGGAGGAGGATGCGGTGGTGGAGGGCATGAGCAGCGCCTCAATGGTGAGGAGAATGGGGGCGGTGTGGTGGGAAACGGCGAGGGAGGGGTGACCTTGGGCAAAGTAGGAGAGTGCAGCGGCGGTGACACAGAGGGAGCAAAGGTAGTCGGCATGGGCGGAGGCGAGCAACTGCCACACCACGATGATGTCCTTCATGTGGAAATGCTGCTCCTTGTAGCGCCACACCATGTCCTCTTGCTCCACACAGGTAGCAAATCAACTCACCTCTGATTGCTTCTTCGACTCGATCTGAGGAAGGATTGGGGTCATTCTCTCTCACTCTCCCCTCTTCTTCCCCTTGCTCACCTGCTATACCTCATGTGTCTCGGTGCGACCCACGCTGCTGAGGCATGTGCACGGCTGTGGCATCAAACCTGGCGCATGGCCTGTATCATGAGGGCACGGTAGTGGTTACACCTCAGTTTGGAGGCTTCAGGTTAATTTTTAGATGCTTGCATGTTGGATGTTTCAGGTAATTGATTGTTCACTGTGGAGCCTCCAGTTTTTTTTTATCTCTCAGGTCAAAAATGAACCACTACATGACTCAATTTGGAGTATAAAATGGTGTGGATGTATTTGGTCATGATCAGCGAAGAAGGGAGAAACAGAGAACACCTACAACATTTCATTATTCTATTTTTCATCAGAAGGGAATGCAATGACTCCATTCATTTTCTTTGAAATTTCTACTCCTTCCAATATTTTTGTTTTGAGCCAATCGATGTTGCTACCTCTAAATATTTATTAACTATTGACTTCTGTTAACCATATGGCATGGCTTGCAGCCTTCTATTTGACGTTGGAGCTACAGGTTATAATGGGAAATTGTAATTTTTTCCACCCTCTGTTGTTTGTGTAGTAGTACAAATTGAGGTGCAGCTGAGTAAAATGAATGACAGGCTACTGGCGGACTTTTTTCTTTGGGAGAAGGCTTATCTCAGTCTGAAATGCACATCAAATTTGCCAATGCTGAGTTGACGATTCCCTTTTTTGAGGATGCCATTGAAATTATTTATGTCTTATGACAGACCAAGGAGATGGGGATTTTTCTTATTGAGACGATAAGATGGAGGAGATTTGTTGCCAATATGAAGGGCATTTTATTTTTAGCCTACTTTCACAATATAGAATGATTGTATCTGGTTTGCAATAATGAAGAAGCCTACATCAGAATATAGAGCGGAATTTTCTTTGTTTTATCTGTTTTGCGACGATGAAGGCGCCGGCCTACTTTCAGAATATAGAATGACCACAGAACAATTAACCTATTAACAAAGTACTGCGAGTTTTATACAAAAGACACATCAAAGTATGTCTGCAGAATATGCAACAAAATAGTTGTGTGTGTTGAGACTACTTTGGTTTATTTATTTTGGGATTAAATGCTATCGAACGAAGCTTGTAAACATGCTTATTTATTTCATTGGTGAGGTATGTTCTTTTACTGCAGTTCCAAAATGGTTCGTGTATGTTTTTTGTGGGTGTTACTGAATTAATGATGGCATGTTATCATTCTGATTATTAGTCTTTCTTGTTGGCATTGAATATATGAAATCCAAAACATACGCAATATGCATGGTTGCTGTAGATGAAATGTTAGATATTGGATATTATTTGGGCGAATTTTGGCTCACGCCTAACACCATGTTTCAGCAAAATGACCACGATGCTATTCTCTTAAGTTTATAGATAGGCATAGCTGGTGAAATATATATAGTACTGTGTGTCACTATCATTCTTTAAACCGAGTTTCTCATAGCCTTTGGATACATTTAGTTGGTTGATGTTATGATTGTTATCTCATTTGAAACCCGGTCTAATTCATAATAGTGAAAGTTATATTTCAGAACAATGTTATACATTGTTGTCTACCAATGTTACAACACATGTACTCATTCTTTTCTTATTTTGGTGGGCTCCTCATGCTATTGTTGTTGACACCAAAAGTAGGTACCTATCTACAATGATGAAATGCAAGCAAGGTGTTCCTTGGTCACGAAATAGGGAGCTCCTTGGTTGAAAAGAAAAATGCAAGCAAGGTGTTCGAAATCTGGATAATCTTCTACTATGATTAATATGGTTTATAAGTTTCTTGTGCTTGCAATTTGTTTGATTTAATTTATATTGGTTTCTATGCATTTTAAACCACTGACAACCGAATAAGAAAACTTATTTGTAAGATCTACGCCGTGGATGCCACTCCTCGGCCGTTTCAGCCTTCGCAGCGTGTGGCCGGGCGCCATCGTATCAGGGTCACCAAGCTTCACCATCGCCACCAACACTCCAGGAGCGAGCTTCAGGGCTGACTCTTTAGTCCCGAACTACCGTTTCCCGTTCGCCACGCTGCAAGAAGCGACGAGCAACTTCGACGAGAGCCTTGTCGTGGGAGAGGGAGTGTTCGGGAAGGTGTACAGAGCCGTGCTCCCGGACGGCACTAAGGCCTCTGTGAAGCGCGCGAACCCGGAGTTGATGGAATTGAATCTCTCAATTCCTTTCTTCTACCTCTGAATTCACACAAGAATGAGGTAGACAGTGGAAGACACAGTACTTCGGCAACAAATGCCTTTTCTTCTGTATATTACTTCCCCACACTATTGTAAACAAAACAAGTAGTACAACTTAAATAGCCTAGCCTGCTGCATGCACCACACACGTAGCCCATGATCCACAAGACCCGGACGCCACTCCTGCCTCTTCGCACGAACGGAGCTGCAACTTACGCAGCCCTCAAGAAGCGGTCTTTTCTGGCCTCGCATGTTGATCCGAGTCTTCTGCTGCCATTTCTCCAGCCACGACCACACGCGGCAATGAACGTATCTCATCGAGACTTGACCAGCACACTGATCAGTGGACGCTCAGACGTCCACTACTCCTAACTACGTACATGACCCATACACACATAACGTGCAGACTAATACAAAACACTAAAACATGTGCAAGTCATGATTAGTGCTAACAATTTCCCTCCTAATCTTGACTTGCTTATTCTACTTTCTAGACATACTTCAAAGCAATGTTGGTTCATCATCCGCCATCGCGAGGAGTGCTTCATCTTTTTTTGGATTTGGACATTCCCTGGCGAAATGTCCACGAACACCACAGTTGTAGCATTTACCTTTCTTTCCCGGAGACTTGAGCTTCTCCCGAGCCTGCCACTCGGCAGCCGTGAGCAAAAGCTGGCCGTCATTCCGTTCACCGCCGGCCTGCGCGCGCCGCCGTGAGCGTTCCTCAAACGCCTTGAGCCTGCCCAGCGCCTCCTCGAACGCCATCGTCTCCACGTCGCAGAACTGCTCGATCCCGGCCACCGCGGAGTAGAGCCGATCTGGGACAGTGTCGAGGAGCTTCTTGACCATGGCTGCGTCGTCGAGTGTCGCACCGAGGTTGACGTACCTTGCTGCCATGCCACTGATTTTACCGGCGTAGTCGTCCAGTGACTCCCCCTCCTTCATACGCAGGAAGTCAAACTCGCCTTTCAAAGTTGAAAGACGAGCAGCCTTGACACGGTCGGCTCCGACGAACCTTGTCTTGAGGCTGTCCCAAAGCTCTTTCGCCGTCTTCTTTTGTGAAACCTGCAAAAGAATGTCCTCCGGCAACGCTTGGAGAAGTTGCGCCCTCGCCGTCTTGTCCTTCCGCGTGTCCACCGCCTCGCCTTCTGCCGGTCTCACGGCCTCCCAAAGGCCCTGGGAATCAAGAATGGCCTCCACCTTGATCGCCCACGCGGTGTAGTTCGTCGAGGAGAGCAGCGGGTACGCAAGCGAGACGCTGCTGCTTCCCCCAGCACCGTGCGGTACCAACGCCATGGAGTCGTCGAGGTAGTAGCGTAGGATCTTGGGCAGTCGAGGCTCTGATACCAATTGATGGAATTGAATCTCTCAATTCCTTTCTTCTACCTCTGAATTCACACAAGAATGAGGTAGACAGTGGAAGACACAGTACTTCGGCAACAAATGCCTTTTCTTCTGTATATTACTTCCCCACACTATTGTAAACAAAACAAGTAGTACAACTTAAATAGCCTAGCCTGCTGCATGCACCACACACGTAGCCCATGATCCACAAGACCCGGACGCCACTCCTGCCTCTTCGCACGAACGGAGCTGCAACTTACGCAGCCCTCAAGAAGCGGTCTTTTCTGGCCTCGCATGTTGATCCGAGTCTTCTGCTGCCATTTCTCCAGCCACGACCACACGCGGCAATGAACGTATCTCATCGAGACTTGACCAGCACACTGATCAGTGGACGCTCAGACGTCCACTACTCCTAACTACGTACATGACCCATACACACATAACGTGCAGACTAATACAAAACACTAAAACATGTGCAAGTCATGATTAGTGCTAACAGGAGTCGCGGCAGGGCGCGCGGGAGTTCCGCACGGAGATCGAGCTGCTGTCCGGCCTGCGCCACCGCCACCTCGTGTACGAGTACATGGAGCACGGCTCGCTGAGGAGCCGCCTGTACGGCGGAGCGGACACGGCGGAGCGCTCGCTTAGCTGGGCGCAGCGGCTCGAGGCCTGCGTCGGCGCGGCCACGGGGCTCCTGTACCTGCACACGGCCGTGGCTAAGCCGGTGGTCCACCGCGACGTGAAGTCGTCCAACATCCTGCTGGACGACGGCCTGACGGCCATGGTCGCCGACTTCGGCCTGTACAAGGCCGGGCCGGAGCTCGACGAGACGCACGTCAGCACGGCGGTGAAGGGCAGCTTCGGCTACGTCGACCCGGAGTACGTCCGGACGAGGAAGCTCACGACCAAGTCCGACGTGTATTCCTTCGGCGTCGTCCTGCTCGAGGCGCTGTGCGGGCGCCCGGTCGTCGACCCCAGGCTTCCGAGGCCAATGGTCAATCTAGTGGAGTGGGGGTTGCAGTGGCAGGGCAGAGGAGAGCTGGAGAAGATCGTCGACCGGCGTATCGCCGGGTCTGTGAGGCCCGCGGCGCTGAGGAAGTACGGGGAGACGGTGGCCAAGTGCCTCGCGGAGCGCCGCGCGGACCGGCCGGCGATGGAGGACGTCGTGTGGAGCCTGCAGTTCGTGATGCGGCTGCAGGAGGTCGACGGCCTGTGAGAGAACCAAACTTGGAACTCGGCTCAGTTCACATGCGATCTCCACTGGAATGCAGCAAGCGAGATGATCACAACGAACTCAAAAAACACTCACGAATGGCGAGAGAGAGAGAGCACACATCGGATGGGACGTGAGAACTGCTCACACCTTTTCATTACTCTGCTTCTCTTATTTAAAGCATAAAAAAAACACCCTCTGCTACATGCATGATGACTAGCATTGAATGCCCCATGCAGCCGCATGCAAGAGTTCAGTACGTGAGACTAGGGAGTACATGGGCTCCAAGCATCCGTTATTTGCGCCATGATCCGCACGACGCGCTCAGCGACGCCCCGAGAGCCGTTCGCTCATCCCGGACGTTGTGGCTTCCTCCGTGCAGATCGGCTTCATGCACACCATGAACTCCTAACAACCTATGACTCAAACAGCCCTGGCAGCCTCCTGCACAGCGACTGGACTCCGACTCGACTACGACGTGCCCGATCGCGACGTAACACACCCCGGACACAGCCTCGCATCGCAGCTCACCTGCAATGATGCGGACACGGACACAACACTTGCGACACCACCATGACGCAGCACACTGACACACACCCCATGGACATTATGTGTCGAGGTTTATTTCTAACAATCACCCCCCTAAACCACGACACCCCGTACGCCCAACCTATAGGAGCGTCGGCTCGTCGTCGACGTCGGCGAGGAGGGCCCTTTCCTTCTTCTTCCCGGGGCAGTCCTTGGCCATGTGGCCGCGCTCGCCGCAGTCGAAGCACCGCCCACGGTAGCGGCTCCCCCCACGCTTGCTCCTCGAGCTCGTGCTGCTGCGATCGTCGTCGTCGTCACTGTGGTCGTCGTTCCGGCCACCACGTCTCTCACCGCTGCCGCGCCGTGCTCCTTCGACGCCGCGCGTCCGCTGTTTGCCGCTGAGCTGACGCCGGCGCTCCTCCCACTGCTCCTCAGTGAGCAGGAGGCGCCCAACGCCGTTCGCAGCCACCTCAAAGCCGGCACGTTCCTCCGCCACGCGCAGTCGCCCGACGAGCTCCTCGAGCGACATCTTTTTCAGGTCCATCAGCATCTCAATCGAGCACGCGACCTGGTTGAACTTCGCCGGCACCACTCGCAGTAGCTTCTTGATGACGCGCACCTCCTCGATGTCCTCTCCAAGCCCGCGCAGCTCCGCGACCAGAGAGCCGAGACGCATGAAAAAATCATCAATGGACTCACCATCGAGGAACGCCACGTTCTCGAATTGCTTGAGGAGCAGCTGCGCCTTTGCCTCCTGTACGCGCTCATCGCCCATCCTCATGGACTTCACCGCCTCCCACGCCTCCTTCACGCTCTTCTTCGCGGCGAGCCCAGACTTCATCTCCGACGGCACCCCGCGCAGGATGACGGCCAGCGCCCGTCGATCCCTGCCACGCTCGGCGTTGCCTCCCTCCACGGCATTCCAGAGCTCCATGCCCTCCAGGTTGACCTGCATCTCGAGCGCCCACTCGTGGTAGTTCGTCTTCGACAGCTTCGGAATTTCTGCCGTGCCGCCGATGTTGGAGACGACGCGCTCCACCGCGACGATTCGCGGCGAGTTGTCGCTATGGGAGCCGGAGTCGCCGTCGCCGCCCTTCTTTGGCGGAGGTGTCGTCATCACTGCTTGCTCACCAGCCTGGCTCTGATACCAAATGAGAGAACCAAACTTGGAACTCGGCTCAGTTCACATGCGATCTCCACTGGAATGCAGCAAGCGAGATGATCACAACGAACTCAAAAAACACTCACGAATGGCAAGAGAGAGAGAGCACACATCGGATGGGACGTGAGAACTGCTCACACCTTTTCATTACTCTGCTTCTCTTATTTAAAGCATAAAAAAACACCCTCTGCTACATGCATGATGACTAGCATTGAATGCCCCATGCAGCCGCATGCAAGAGTTCAGTACGTGAGACTAGGGAGTACATGGGCTCCAAGCATCCGTTATTTGCACCATGATCCGCACGACGCGCTCAGCGACGCCCCGAGAGCCGTTCGCTCATCCCGGACGTTGTGGCTTCCTCCGTGCAGATCGGCTTCATGCACACCATGAACTCCTAACAACCTATGACTCAAACAGCCCTGGCAGCCTCCTGCACAGCGACTGGACTCCGACTCGACTACGACGTGCCCGACCGCGACGTAACACACCCCGGACACAGCCTCGCATCGCAGCTCACCTGCAATGATGCGGACACGGACACAACACTTGCGACACCACCATGACGCAGCACACTGACACACACCCCATGGACATTATGTGTCGAGGTTTATTTCTAACAGCCTGGACGTCTCCGACGTGATCAACAGCCTGAACATGGTGAGTGAGCTGACGCCGCCTCCCCCGTATTCTCGTGAGAGAAGCGCGATTGAAAGTGAAATTGGCATGGAGGAGGGAGATGGTGTCGCCAACGCCGATTTACACAGATGTGTCCATGAGAGGTATCTTCTGGCAGATGGTCAATGTGAGCGGGAGATGAAACTGACAGAAAGCAAGGAAATCAAGCTAGATATGAAGATCAGCTCCTAGTTACACATTTCCAGTTTCACCTTCCTCAGTCGCCAGAACAAGATATGTTTGTTACTTAGTTGTTACAGTCAGCACTTTTGAGACTGCAATAAGTGAACAGCTTTTGACTTCTTCTTTACAGCTTGTAATGCATAATTCCAAATTTAGGATATACTAGTTGAATACCCGTGCGTTGCTACGGATTTTAAAATTTTTTGAACATGTTTGTATGCATGTTCTAAAAAATTTTACCACCTGTGAGTTTTAGAACTTGTAGTATGATAAAATTTTAAATCCATAGCAACGTACATGTATTCAGCTAGTATTATTACAATAGAATTATGTGATTAAAATTGTGTTTTAGAGACCGTATTAATGTCCAAAATGACATATATTTGTGGCCAGATGGAGTAGTTAATTAATCAACCAAATATAAAGATTGAATCGTCCTTTGCCTTACGTTCAAATAGTATATTCTTTAGGAACTGATATCGATCCCAAACGAAGAGGGCAACCATCAATGACAAACTCACTCGGATTTGGCAATTCTTTATGATGAGCTCCACTGTCATAGATCTAGAGCCCTCAAAAGGGCCTGTGCAATTCCGCAAATAATGGTTGCTCGGCAAATTTTTGTATGATGGATGGGCAATGGCTTCATGTAGGAATGCCATTACATGTGCACTCTGGCCTTATAATTCTAACATAAAACCACACGCTTGTGGTTTAAATGCTTACCTAACTTCATGCTCCTCTAGTATATTGAGCCCACTTGATTATCGTCAGACATTCATACTGCACACAAGACTCAATGTTCAGCTTGCGCAACCCAACTTATAGTGTATGTGGAAGGCATATGCATAAATGCCTCCATATTTTCTGAGTAAGGCTATGGGACTCAATTCTTCTCCTAATCATGTGGATCATTTACAACAACAGAAGCTAACCAAGTTGTTGGGGGGGGGGGGGACAGAAGCAAGCCCAGTTTTCCAAAGGACAATTGTTTTTTAGAAAATTGTAAGATTGCATGGCATGCTAAGGACAATTGTTTCAGATCGCGATGTGAAATTCACGAACTATTTTTGGAAGACTTTGTGGGTCAAGCTCGGGACAAAGTTGTTATTCTCAACAACTTGTCACCTACAAACGGATGGACAAATGGAGGTAGTGAATAGAACACTATCAATGCTGCTATGAACGATGATCAAGAAGAATCTCAAAGAGTGGGAAGATTGTCTGCCGCATGTGGAGTTGCATATAATAAGGCGGTATATTTTACTACTCAATTATGTCCGTTCGAGGTGGTGTATGGTTTTAAACCAATCATGCCACTTGATTTGCTGCCACTTCCACTACATGAACAAGTTAATATGGAGGTGTCAAAACATACTGAATATGTGAAGAAACTTCATGTCAAGACTAAAGAAGATATTGAAAAGAAGGCACGTTACTATACTGAGAAAGTAAACAAGTCAATAAAGAAGATGTTATTTGAACCAGGTGATTTGGTTTGGGTGCATCTACGCAAAGAACACTTTCCGGATAAGCACAAATCCAAGTTAATGCCTTGGAGAGATGGTCCATTCAAAGTACTTGAGAAGATCAATGATAATGCATACAAAATAGAGATTTCAGGTGATGATTATGCTGTGAGTTCTACATTCAATGTTGCTGATTTGTCACCATTTTTTGGGCCGGAAGAATCAGAGTCGATGACGACTCCTTCTCAAGAGGAGGAGGATGAGGACATTCCGATTGGTCCGATTACGCGAGCACGAGCTAAAAAGATTAATCAACAGATGAACTCGCTCCTAATTAAATTTGGCTTTAATTTACATTAGAACTAGCTACTACCTAATGTTAGTATTTTAATTGTTCTTAGGTTTGTACGGAATTAAAGCTTTGGAGAAGTACTATTCCAAACACAATTTTTATGTACAACTCATGAAGCTCCACTTCTAGTTGATGCACTGTTCAAACATGCATATACGTGGCCAAAGAAGACTAATGAAATATGGAGCAACGTGTACAGGCTAGACAATAAAGAAAAGGAAATTGCATGCATCTACTAGTCCGGTCCACGCTCGTTGTGTGTTTTGACCGAGCCAACTCATTTATTTTGTTTCTTTCTTTTGTTTGGCGTGGAGTCCGAATACCAGGCGCACCTATTAAGGTTTTGAGTTGGTATTTGGTCGAGTTAGGGTGTGTTTGGTTGGTGGAATGGGGAGGAATGGGATGGGATGATTCCAGTTTTTTGGGATGGGATGGAATGGGATGGTTCCGTCTACGCGTTTGGTTCATAGTATGGGATGATTCTATTTTTTGTTTGGTTAGTGGGATGGAGAAGAATGGGATGATCCCACGCAGGCCTCCCTGGCCGCCGCCCGCGCCGGCCTCAAGCGCCGCCGGCCGCACCCGAGCTCCTGCGCCGCCGGACGCGCCCGACCTCCCGCCGCCCGAGCTCCTGCGCCGCCGGCCGCGCCCGAGCTCCTGCGCCCGAGCTCCGCCGCCCGAGCTCCTGCGCCCGAGCTCCGCCGCCGGCCGCGCCCGACCTCCCGCCGCCCGAGCTCCTGCGCCGCCGCCCGTCGCCCGAGCTCCTGCGCCCGACCTCCCGCCGCCCGAGCTCCTGCGCCGCCGCCCGTCGCCCGAGCTCCTGCGCCCGACCTCCCGCCGCCCGAGCTCCTGCGCCGCCGCTCGTCGCCCGATCTCCTGCGCCGCCGGCCGCGCCCGAGCTCCTGCGCCGCCCGCCGCCGCTCGCGCGGGCCTCCGCCCGGATCTGGCGCGTGACTTTTCTGTGGGATGAAGTCGTCCGGGATTTTTTGTGGAATGAGATGATACCGAATTTTTGAGGAATATTCCTTTGAGAGGGACCATTTGCTTCCATCCCATTCTCCCCCATTCCACCAACCAAACAGCTGGATGACCTCAAAATTGGAACGAGACCATTCTATCTCTGGGTCATCCTAGCATCCAAACACACCCTTAGACTTTGTGTCGGTTTGTCCATGGCCAACAATGTTTCCAGTCGGCCCATAGCCTTTTTTTTTTGCACGGTCAAAGGAGGTTTCACCTCTTTATAACGATATGTTTTTTGCTTGTAAGAGAGACTACCACGAACGAACAGAGAAATCAATCTACTATTTTTTTCAGAGAGCTATATGTTTGTTTTTCCTAAGGTTTGGCATATGAATGTAACCTAGAGGGGAATCGAGCGTTCTTCCCCGTCGTTCTTGTATTTCCTTGTGATTGGCCGGAGCGACGACGCGTCTACTTGGTGGTCGGGTAGACGGGATCACGAGCGTTTGCTTGGGCGAATTCTTTTGTCGCAGATTGCTGTTCTAATAGTGGTTGATGCCATCGATTCGTCAGGTTGCACGGATCCAAATTATCTCCATCGATCCTACGCCGTGAAGATCGAGCAATCCCCGCATCACAGATAAATTTTCAATGTTTCAGGTCAAAATATGAGTTACAAGAATTTCTGAAGCCGGGCCTACGGATTGTTTCTAATCAGTCTAGCGACGCTGAAATGCATGCAGACAGTGCCTCTCATTCTGATAGTTTTAAGAGCGAAGTAAGCCTGTCCCTAAACTTCAGATTCACATGATGCTCCTTCCTTGTTAGCGTGTTCTGGGATTCCCATTCTCTACTCTGCAGGTTGGCATGGTGGAGTTCTTCGGAATACTGAATGTCAAGGTGATTGGAGGCACCAATTTACCCATCCGGGATATGTCGAGCAGCGACCCGTGTCGTCCTGACCCTTGGGCAACAGGTTGTTTTTTGGTTGTGTTTCAGAATAAGCACGTAATTTTGTTCTATCAAATTTGATCATAGCATTGTTGTGTGAAGAAAGCACACACTTCAGTAATCAAAGGCAACCTGAACGCGCTCACCAGGGACAGCGCCATCATGGTCGCCGGCGGTAAGGTGAAGCAGGAGGTCTCCCGGAAGCTGCAGTTCACCGAGTCCGGGGAGGTGGAGCTGGAGATGGAGCGGATTCCTCTCTACATGTAGAAATTAGAAAATCGGCTCTCGATGTTGCTTCATCTGCATACGTGTCTTGAGGCAGATGAAATGTCTTTGCATTGTTTCGTTGCAAAAAAATTGCTGTATTTGATTGACATGAACATGAGCAATCCTGGGCCTGGCACTGGCAGGCAAGGGGTTCAAAGATTTCAGTAAGCTTAAATCGTTCGTCTGAACAAAGGTAACCCATGTGACAAGTCTGCTGCTTCAGAGATTCGGCCATTTTGCATTTTTTGTAATGTTTTCGAAGACGCTTGTTTGAGTCAAACCTGTGTCGAACAGACGATTTTTATGTGATTTGCGAATTTCAGTATTCGTTTCTCTTCAGTTTCTTGTAATTTTTTTTCCATTCGTCAGGTCAGATTGTAATCAACTGTACAGGTAAGAAGAATATGATCTTCTGATCGGTTAATTGCGCACTCGCGTTTTTGCAGCCAATGATGCCTGTCACAGATCTGCTGCCATGTCATAATGTTTTCACAACAATTTTATTTGTGAAATTCTCTCCATAAATCCATGATTCGCTTGACAGAAAAACTACAGAAAATAAGACTCGGGATGGCGCAATGCTCAGTGGAAAGAGAAGCCATTTTTATGGTTTCAAGACTCACGGCAACAGATGCCACCATTGCCAAAACCTATTTAACTCACCGTCGCATTGCATCCGACAAATTTGACGATGAACACTTGAGAAAAAAATCTATTCTTTTTGCATTGAGAAAAAAAAACTGTGCCGACAAAATAAAAAAAGTAGCAAACGAACAGATGTAAGGGAGACAAAATGACAAAAATAACGAGACCGATAATCGGCTAAGAAAACAGAGAGGAAATCGATGCAAAAGATGGACGACGAAGGCTTCAGTGTGTGTAACAACATGAAATCGATCAGCGGCGACTGAATCAATCGCCTCATCGAAATCCGCTAAGATACCTGAATCATCACAAGCTCTCGCCTCCATCTAACCACAGGAATCAATAAAAGAAAAAAAAATCTACAATAAAGAAGGGCGGGCGCTGTTGGCCTTCTCGTTGTGACCGTTGGCTGTGCTCGCCACCGGGAGAGATAAATAGGGAGAGTGCGCGTGGCCAACGGACGGCAAGATAGGGAGGCCTTCCTACTCGCCGTCGCCGTCGCCCGTGGTCACCGAAGCCGCCGGCTGGGTGCGGGCAGGAGAGGGAGCGCCGTGTGGGTGGGGATTTGGCGCTGGCTTCGGGCGGGGACTGATGACAAAAACAGCGCCGCTCGGGGGGAGATTCCGGTGGGGGAGAGGGGCTTCGGGCGGGGAGACGCCGTGGCCTTCCGCCGCCGGAAAATCGCTGGGTCAGAGAACGACGGGAGAGGTAGAGACGCTGGGGGCTGAAGAGAAACGCGCGCGCTATGCAAAACATACGCGCCTCGTATCACAAGCGTAGGATCGAGATCGGACGGACGAGATGGCTGGTTAGAAAAGACCCTCTGCCACTGACAAGTGGGTGTACACTCCAAAAACCAATGACATAGAAACTAGATAGACTTACATCATTTTTTAATCAGTGTGATATTTTAGGACCGGAAGTTAAGAGGGCCTTTTTTTGCCTAAAGTACCAGGAGGACCAAAATAGGGCTTTTCAATTACTAAATTTACACGCCTAATTTCCTGTTCTACCTAAACAGTTAACTCCTCAAGCACGAAATTTCCTATATACCAACTGGGCAATTTCGCGACATCAAACGCGCACAAAATAAAAGGCAATCACTAATGCAAATATAGAGAAACGTCACCTTGAGGAAGCGGTTTGGCTACTAATTTGGGCTTTTTTAGTGGCTTATGGTTTATTTTGCACTGTAATTGGTTTATTTTGTATTGTAGCTAGTTTATTTTGTATTGTAGCTACTGGTAGCTTTTTTGGTGTAATTAAATTTTAAAAAAATTAAAAATAGAAAAAAAAAACAAGTTAGTCCATCACGGACAATACAAACCAATACGAAAAAAAAGAAAATGCAAAAAGCCTAAAAAAGACAGAAAAAGAGAAAAAGACGAAATAAAGGAATAGTGAATTAGAAGCCAAAAGTCAGAAGCTGAAGCCGAAACGAGCGAGGCCGCCCCAATATCAAAGTAGAACACCTACTTAGAGCAACAAACAGAGACCCAAACAAAATTAGCAACAACGACGACAAAATTAACGACGAAATAGGGCCAATCGTGGAGAGCAGGGGGCAACCTTGGTGTCAAGGCGGAGCTCCTTGTTGAAGGCATTGTGCTCATCAGTGCTTATGTAGTAGTCAAAGAGGTCGGGGAACTAGGTGACACTGATAACAAGCACGATGATGGTAGAATGTGTGGCCAACATCTTCTCAAAGATCTTGAGGTATCTCCCCCGCGGGTTCTCCTTCAGATTGAAGTAGAACAGCTTGTGCTTGAATTGTAGTGTCTTGCTCATGAGCTCCACGTCTCCCCCGACGCCACTGCCCCTGACACCAACGAGGCCCACCATGATTCCTCTCCCTCCACCGCCACCGTCACCGTCCATGGTCGCCACTGCCTTAGGGTTTAGGGGAGAGAGATGGGGTCGAGATTAGGGTTTGGGTTTAAATGAAGCGGAGTCGAGGGAATGTGAGGTTGGGAATTGGAATAGATCTTGAGGGGGTTTACCCCCCACAAAGGTGGGCTACCTGGCTCGGGTGAAGGAAAGTGGCTGACTGGTGGGGGCATGGTGGCCTGTGTGTTGGTGAGAGGGGTTGCGTGTGTAGGGCTGAAAACGAAAACGGTAATTCTCGGTTACCGAAAATCGTTTTCGAGAGATTACCGATTTTTTCCTCTAAACGGAAACGGTGACGGTAACCGATAAAATGGAAACGAGAACGGTAAAAATATCCGATAATGAAAACGAAAACGATTTAGCTCTCTTCCGATCGTTTTCGAAAAATACCGTATTTAATCGATAATTACCGTCGGTAATTATCGATCCCACGCGTCACGCCAGGGCCAGGCCATTCCGTTCGGCCATTTCCCCAGACCTGAGACCCAGTCCCCATTTGGCCATTTCCGTCCGTCTCCCGCACGGCCGCAACCCAGCTCCTCGGACTCCGCCGCCGCGCACGCAGACGCATCCAGGAGACGCAGGAATGGGCGTGTACACCTTCGTGTGCCGGAGCTCCGGCGACGAGTGGACGGCCAAGCAGCTCAAGGGCGAGCTGGAGGCCTCCGCCGCCACCCCCTACGAGCTGCAGCGCCGCCTCGTGGCCGCCGCGTCGGCCGCGGACTCGGCCGCCGGCGTCCAGTCCTCCTTCGCCATGGTCACGTCCACCTCCGCCGTCTACCAGGTCTGGACTCCTCCCACCCCGGCATCCCGCAGATCTAACTCTACTGTTTTGTAGCACCCTAGTTTGTCATATGGGGTGGTACCCTAGTTTGTTATATAGCTGTTGCGGCCTCATGAGCTATGAGATGTTATAGGTTTTGCAATTTTCTCCTGTGGTTTTTGTTTGATAGTTAGATTAGATCTCTAGTTAAATCGATTAGCTGTTTGTGTTAGGTTTTCGCGTCTATTGATGAGTACATCTGGGCAGCAGAATGCTTCTCGTTGCCATGTTGTGCTATTCAATTGGAGTACTAGCGTATCAGATTCGGGACTGAACAAAGGGTATTTGGAGTATTCGATGCAATAGTGGTGTCAGTTCGTTACTGTATCACTGTATGGATGGTCCTGTACTGCTCTTCAGTTGCTGTAGATTTGCCCTCGTTACTGAAATTTTTTGGTCCCTGCTGCTTTCTATTGCCATTAGAGTACTATACTACTATCGCAAATGTTGTCTAGAGGATTGGTGTAAGGATAACCACCGTTTTACTATTTCCAGATAACTGAGTATTTGGCCAAAATTGTTCGAATTGGTTATTAAAGGATGAGAGTTGTGCCGCTTCAGGATTTTTACTGGGTAGCATGGCTCTTTTAATCAGAATGAATAGGTTTGTAGGCATGGGTTTGTAATGTATTACACAAGTCACACTGTGGTGATTCATACCATATGTAGTCTATTTTTTCCCTCTAATTCTGTTAGGACATATGATGCGTCAAAGAAATCTTTGGTGCTATTTTTGTGGGCTGTACTTATTTATAATCAGCAGTGCATTCTATATTTGATGACATTTGAAGTTCCCCTGTAAAATACTTTTGGAATTCATAGTTTGTCGATCAATCTAGATGGCATCCATGCTTTGTGTTTTTGTTTTGTAACTTTTGTTGTTGGCCTGGTGACAAGTGCACAGAAGCTTATCTCTGTAACTGTTGTAGGGTGTGATTATTTCCTCAGGATGCTAAAGTTTCTTAAGAACAGTTTGTAGGAGCCTTGCCAAAGCAAGGTTGTAACTTGTAGCTGTAGTTTCCTTGTATGATGACTACATATTATGTTATTAGATAATTGTCTGATTAGTACTGCGTAAATTATGGGAAAATTTTTTGTTTAGGCAAGCTGCAGCATTTGATTGATTATATTGTATTTGTCCAGTTTGGAGTTTTGGTTTTGTGTTACAACTGTTTGCAATGTTTGGGTACAAGCTATGCAGATTGGTCAATCTATACAGCTATTGTCATGCTATGCAGATTGAGTTTTTTGCTATTATGGTACCCTCTAAGTTGGGCTTCGACGAAACGGTATCTACGTCGTGGGTTTCTCTAAAATAGTACTCTTGTACTTAAGACTTCTCTCAAATAGTATTCTTCAGTGATTTTAACTCAAATAATTTGATTTTCGAATTTGTACTCCCCCAATTGACTGAATTGCCCCTGCTCATTTTGTTTAACCCTAATCACTTTTATTTTCTTCTTTTCACATCGTTTGGGTTTCATTGGCGACGGCGGTACGCCGACTGGCTGATCGGAATACTCGGCGCGGCGCCGTCAACGCCAGGCGAGAGCGCGGCAAGGATCGCACGGGAGTGCGCGCACCCCAAGCCACGGACGATCGCACGCCAGCCAGGGACGGTCGCACGTCGGCAGGGGCAACCGGATCACGTACGCGGCAGGTGTGATCGGCATCTTTGTACGCGGCAGGTATTGAGCATTAAGGATGATCCACGTACGCGGCAGGATCAATCTTTGCCATGTTTTTTCATGTCATGTTTGAGTTAAAATCAAATTATTTTAGAGAATACTATTTTACAAAATCAATCTTTGTCATGTTTGATCCACGTACGTGGCAGGATCAATTTTACAAAATGAGCAGGGGCAGTTCAGTCAATTGGGGGAGTACAAATTCGAAAATCAAATTATTTGAGTTAAAATCCCTGAAGAATACTATTTGAGAGAAGTCTTAAGTACAAGAGTACTATTTTAGAGAAGCCCACGACGTAGATACCGTTTCGTCGAAGCCCAATTTAGAGGGTACCATAATAGCAAAAAACTCGTGCAGATTGGTGTGTTTATTGTATTTTAGATATCGCTTTCATGATTTCCGATCGTTATCGATGCACTTTTGATCGAATAGTTTCGTTTCCGAATTTACCGGAATATCGATGTCGTTCTCGTTTCCGACAATATCGTATCGATTTCGTTTTCGAGAAAATAATATGAAACTGAAAGTGATTTGACCTCCCACCGATCGTTTCCGACCGTTTTCAGCCCTATGCGTGTGGTAGGTCGGGTGAGCATTTTGGGGATTGGGGGTGCACGTGCGCGCATGTGGTACCTGCGGATGCTGACCGTGTGCCCGTAGCGTGGTGAACTGTGATTGGTTGACCACTCTCAGTGAAGTGTCTGGCCAAGGTATGTTTGTAATACTTCAGTTTTGGTTTCAACTTTGCTATTAGACTTTAAAAGCAACGAAGTAGTTGTGACCAGAATTTTGTCGATCCTAAATTCTTTATGATTTCATCATATTATTTTTCGAATTAGTAGATAGTGCTTACAGATACATTACTGAATCATTTTATATATCACATAAATCATACCATTCATTAATAATACATATCAGAGTTTAAATAACCCTCATCGGATAGAGTTTATATAAAGGGACTAATCAGGCCAAATGGTTATATTACAAAAGCAAAAGCGACAACAAAAGGTGAGACCACATCCTACCACAGGCAAATAACTAGGGATAAAATATGTCCTACTACTTTCTAAGAGTTTGTACAATAGATGTGCACACAATCACCATCAAAGTTTGCCTATCTGAGGTAAAAACTAGGTACCAGAGAATGTCCTAATTTTCATTGTCTTTTCTCCATCTGGTCTTGGAACAGCATAGTAAGCGTAGTGGTCTTGGTCCTCATGCTCTGAGAGAATTTAGTGAGTACTACACATAATGTAGTACTATGGATGCAAGGCTTACAAGGGGGGCTTGAATTCTTTTATTTGCTAAAGGCATTAGTTGAAAGTTACAGTAAATAGAAAATTCCCTAAGACTTAGCATTTTTAACTAAACCATAATTTTCTTAAAGAATATGAAAGTATGCAATATTAATAGTAGTGCAGATTCCATCCACCTATTACATTGTTTCATCCACAATATTCTAGTTTAGGGTTACATCTACTTGTTATTATCACTGGGTTACATCCACCTAGGTGAAACAACTCAAGGTTATATCCACCCATCTTGCTTTTATCCCACCCATAAAGTTTTAGAAATAGATATTAACTCAAGTAAGTTCCCATACCGCCAATGACCTGGGTACGGCTGTTCGAACAGTTTTCACTCTACAGAGGTCGTACACTTTACCATAAGAGATTATCAATTTGTTATATTTAACATATTTTCTTAGGCATGGGAATTAAGAAAATCACCACAAGGTATTTACAATGCATCTCCCCAACAAGGCCACGCCCGCTAACGTTTTCACCATTGGAGGAGTTATGTCCACCCTCTCTAGAGGCCCCTCTTGCGCCGCACGGTGACTTACATGCAACAATACGACCCATGTTAAACCCTTTTGGTGCAACCGCATTGAGTCAATGCAAATTATTTAGTCAAGTCATACCCATTATAGACTTGTTGTTACACTATTTTACATTAGGAAGGAGTTACAAGATTAAGTCCTTGGAGTTATTTAGGCGGTTCTACCACAAGCCATACATTCTCGTACTGCATCCATTCCAACACCTCTTACCATCCGTCCAGATATGTAAAGCCATTTTTAGAGCTTTGAGGAGCATAAAATATTTTAACTCAACGTACCAGCCATTTCCCTCCAATGACTGTTCAAAACCAATTTTCATGTTTTGAAATGATGATAAGGCAATTTACTACCATCGGGTCTCTAAACAAAACTAAAGATGGTCTGCATTAAATCCAGGGTGACAAGGATTATTTGTTCAATGTCCAAGGGGTGGGGTATAGTAGTGCAATGATTTATAGGAAAGTAACTACATCCTTACGACGAACATAAATTTGCATAACAAACTAAAGCATAAAATTTGGTAATTTAAACCAATATATTTTCCATTAGAAAGTGGATTCAGCATGATCAAAATATTAACTCACCTAGCTCACGAGTTGGTTGGTCTTGAAAGTCCTGGCTAGGCTTGAACTACAGCTCTTCCGAGTATTTGTACTCTATTCGAACAATCACGATGGAAAGCAAATAAATATATGAGCATACAAATAAATTCAAATTAACTCTAAATTTTATTATTTTACTTCTATTAAAAAGATCTTGAATTTAGATGAATTTAGAAATAAGTTTCATCCAATTTGTATTTAAAATGAGTGAGAACAGACTTCCAAAATTTAATTCAGCATTAAACCCCAAAATAAACAGAGGAAAGAGAAAGCTCTTTCACTAACAGGTAGCCTGGGGATATTACTTTGTTTTTGATTTATTTTCTTATTGGAAAATTTAACAGAGGCTGATAGGTGGGGCCTATTGGGTTTTATTTTCCTTTTGAATTATTTTCTTTAAGGAAAATTGAAGAGTGACTGATAGGTAGGTCCGAGCACAGTGATGGGCCCGCATGTAAGTGACTCAGGACTTAACCAGTTCTAATTATATTTTAAATAATTTGGGCCACATGTCATTGACTAATTAGTTTAAAATAATGATTGTCATTAATTACATCATTAATTAATTACAATGCTACAGTGCTCCTCCTGGCCAAGTAGGGCAACGACGTTGCCATGCTCGTCGCCGGTGGAGCAAGCACGGCGGTCATCGGCGATACCCAAAATGGGTTACTTGGACCACACCAAACCTGTGGGTGGCGGTGGTGTCACCGGTGGCAAACCAGAGTGGTGGATCAATGGCGTGCAGCGGCAGCGGTGGTCAGCTACCACACCACACTTGAATTTGAATTTTGACCTTCGAATTTGATTTTGAATTCTAGGTTTGAATTCCATTTTGAGTTTCAATTTCAAAATTATGAATTTTATTTTTGCCAAAATTTGAAAAAATAGATCAGCTCAGCAAATTCCATTCAAAATTTTTGAAAACCCAAAAATGGGGTGTTACAGTAGTCTACCTATAGAAAGCGATGAAATACGAGGTGCATTTATGGTTCTTTAAATCTTGTCGTGATTTAATTTAATTTTGTCTCCTGCATCCAGTACCGTTTTCCCCTGTTTTCATTGCACCCACGTCCCATCTGTTGATCAAGTCCATCAATTGAACTAGGGCTACGACAGTTCCCAAACACATTTATCATCTCTCAAAAACATTTCAATTGCATCGACGAAATTCCACGAATAAGCAAAAGAATTCAACAGCATGAAAATTGTGTCTAGTAACCATATAGAAATGTCGATGGAGATTGGGGGAAAAAAATTAAAGGTTCCTAACGAACATACATGTGTGTATCACCTAGGCCTTTAAACATAGGAATCGCACATTTAGACACTAAAACTTGTATCGGTGAGTCAAGCTAGGTCCAAAGTCCAAACCTTACTTAATTGGTGATTAGATATCACATGGAACTTTTGGCTCACTCCAAATTACCGTTTGACCATATGACCGTCATATGAATACATTCGAGAATTTATGTCTTTATATTTGAACAAAGTCTTTAGAAATCTTCGAACAAATTTTACTAGCTTTTCGTTAAAGCTTACTTAGCAAACACGTAGTTAAACTTACCTGAAACAAGGCCAAAATGCCATGTCATAACTGGTTAATGATTTAAGTAGCGTTTTGGACCTGTATGACTCGCTTATGCATGATAGCTCGATTCCCACGGCAATTGAAAAAAAATTCCGCATTTTAAACCGGAATTTAATGTGCAATTCTCAAGTTCAATAGCATAAGAGAAACATTTAGCGGCCTATGATGCACTTTGCTAAATAAAAGAATTTTGGCAAGATCGATGATATAATAAAACATATATTCTTTTGGACAAATACAAGAAAGGGCTTTTTTATTATTCCGGTTTTTCTACTTTTAAGTTGCCTGATTTTTGTCGATTTTCCTAACCATTGAATTAATTTTGAGACGTGTGTGTCTACTCTGATTTTGATCCAATAATTAAAAAATGTGACCTATGCTTAAGAAACCATAAATCACCTAATGGGCCTGTTCTTTACCTGACAAGCCGGCGGCTTTTGGCTTTTGCTACAGTACCTAACTTTTAAACAGAGTATTTTCTCAAGATGGGGTCTACAAGTTAAACGATCTACAGTTAAAAGCCCAACATCTATATCAGCCAAAATCGCAAGTGAGTATCTGTCTCTCCGTAATCTGTATCGTAAACAGCCAAAATTCAAAAATTTCAGCCAAAAGCCGCAGCCGAAAAGAACATGCCCAATGTAGAAGCAGACACTCCTCTTAGTATTTGACTTAGCATGATCTTGGTGGTAAAAAATACTCTCTAAAGAAACAATCAAAAGGAGTACTCCCAACATCGCCTTCTTTGGCGCCGGCCTCTAGCTGTTTGTAGGCCGCTCTCGCATACTTTGCCATGTGATTCCAATATTGTTAGTACCTTACCTTCCACTGTGCACTTGTGACCGATCCATCCTTGCGTTTTTCTCTCTCAATATCATGTGATCCCAATTGTTGCAGCACCTCCATCGCATTCACTTGACTCATGCTCCTCTTATGCATGGCCTCCGCCATGCCCATGCGTGTCCCATCCCTTTTTAACAAGCATCACGAGTAGCTAGGTCGTGTTCGTTGGTGTACGTACAAGCACACTGCACACGTACGTAGGTATATACAAATACAGATATACTTGTCCGGGAACAACCACCACTGTACGGCGGCGGGCACCGGCCATGACATGAGAGATCGGCACCAGCAGCAGGTCGGCTCGCTCTTCCTCCTCAGGGACTCGCTCGCAGTGGCCTCGAAGATGCGCCGCGGCATCCGCAGCTTTTGCCACGGCGTCGGCTCCACGTCCACGCTGCAGCAGCTCCACATGGCCGGCGCGGGCACGGACGCCGACGCCGCGTCCTTCCTCACCGTGCCGTCGTCCGTCGTCGGCTCCTGCGTGGCCGAGAGCGAGGTGGCCGGCACAGGCGGTGCGGGTGACCCGGCCGCGCAGGCGGCGGTCTCCCTGGAGCAGATGATCCTGCAGCTGGACCTGGAGGAGGAGGCGGCGAGGAAGGCGCGGCGCGCGGCGGGGGAGGAGTGCTACTACCCGCGGCGCATGTCGTGCGTGAACAGCTCCGACCACGTGCTCCGGTCGGCACGGGACGCGCTGAGCCAGTACCCGCGCTTCTCCCTCGACGGCCGGGACGCCATGTACCGCGCGTCCTTCAGCAGCTACTACGAGGGCATGGGCCTCGCCGCCGTGCCCCACGACGGCGCCAACGCCGATATTGCCGCCGCCGTCGCCAGCGGCCGCCACGGCAGCCACCGGAGGGCGTCGGTGTGCTGCGGCGCCGGCGCGGGGTACTGCAGGGCGCGGGCGTGCGGCGCGGAGGGTTACGAAATGGACCTGGAGCGGACGCTGCGGATGCCGGCCACGGTGGCTGGGGAGAGCGTGGTGTGGTGCAAGCCCGGAGTGGTGGCCAAGCTCATGGGCCTGGATGCCGTGCCGGTGCCTGTCAGGGGAGCCCGGCGCGGGGGGCGGAGGAAGGCGAGCGGGCCACCATCGGCTGCTGTTGGGATCGGCGGCGGCGGCGGCGGCAGGAAGCAGAGGCTGAGGAGGATGGCGAAGGAGGAGCTGGAGAAGGAGAGGCGCTTCATGGCTCTGCATGGCTACGACGTCGTTGGGCCGGGCGAGTGCCACGCTGGCGCCCTTCAGGCCACCGTGCGCCCCAATGTCAGTGGGATGGGCAGGGAAGGAGATGGCTGGGAATTTAGGTTTCCTAGCTAAGGCGATCTGTTGTTAACTTGTTATACATGGTTACATATCTCAGTTATCAAATGAATTTTCTTGTAACATCATTAGTAGCAACTAGCTCCATGTTTTCGAAAGAGCTGCAGTTATGCTTTTTTTTTATCACTTTGCTGCTTGGGTTTAATTACCTTCATTTGAAATTGCGCTAAAGGTCCTTCTCTGTTTACCTGGTTTATGTTTTTAAGTTCTAAACTTAACCCTTGTAGATGATCTCTAAACTTCTTAGACATTGTATTGACCATATCTTATACGTGAGTTTGCACTAAAACGTCCCCAAATGTAAATATTCGTTGATATGGATGGATATATGGGCACACTTGCAAGTCCGTCTGTCCCAAGCTAACCTTGTCCTACCAATCCAATTCTTTAGCCTGATCTGGCCAAAAGTGCCACTTCATTTCCAACTAGCTACTAGCAAATATATAAAGAAATGTCTATACAACATTCGACTGTTTTTGTCTTTAAAAACAGTTATTGATCTGGGACGTTAGATCTCCATCCAACGGACCCACTCATACAAGCCCCCCTCCAAAAAAATGACCTCCTAAAAAAATGATCTAGGGCGTTGGATCTCCATCTAACGGCTCAAAATCTGACTGTTTTTATCCTAAAAAATAGTCGAATGTTGTATAGACACTCCCAATATATAAATCAAAATATCAAACAGCATAATATGAACTTATTAATCAACAATAGGTGTTAGCATAAAGGCTCTCAACAACATGCATTTGTTGTAGATACAAGTACCACACACACCAACTGCTTGCAATTCTCAAGTAACATGCATGCATGCACCTTGGTCCACTGTCATTGGCTTTGATAGAGCCCAAGGAGACCCACTGATGAGGTTAACTAGGGTTGCTGACAGAAAGATGCATGCTAGTCAGTATAAGATGATCCTTCACCAATTGTCGGTGCGAAAAACATTTTCAGGCTCTCAACTGTTTTTTTTCTTGAACGAATGACAGGAGAGCTGCCATTGTCAGCTCACCTGTTTTTGACGGTTGGATACACGTGAGAAAGGGAGCAAAAACGGATTACGGTCATGTTCGTTTTCAGCTTTTTGACTTATATTTTTGATTTTTCTATAGGAACTAGCTTTCAAATGAAGTGTTTTTTCAAGACGGAGTGTACTAGTTAATTATAGTACATATTGTACCGGCTTCATTTATATCGGTAAAAACCGTATGTGAGTTTCTGTTGCTCTGTAATCTCTCGCACAAACAGCCTAAAAGCTACAAACCATAGCTAAAAGATATAAACCTAGTCAAAAAAAAAAGAACAAACCCTACATTTCAACTGCCGATGTTCTCACCAAATGAGACACTTTCTGGGACTGGTGCGAACTTTTGACCTCTCAATGCTTCTATACTTTGATGTTGCTCTCATACAAATTTGATGTGATCTCAAGAAGTCACTTTAGGGCCTGTTTGGAACACAGGAATTTCACAGGAATTTTGCAGGAATTTTACAGGAAACAATTCAATTCCCGCAGGAATCGGAGGAAAATCCCGCATTCCAAACAGGGCCTTAATCTTTCTTGAAACCTTGTTTCCTTGCTCTCTGTGTGATGCCCTTTAATTAATTTTTTTATATTATCATCCATTCCTGCTGTGGACATCTGTGGACGTCAACATGTTCATTTCCCCCCCTTTTTTTAAGAGAGAAAAACATGCATGTCTTTACTCACCTGAGGGCTCAAAACGTGCTTGCCAGCGAGAGACAAGGGAGGCAGGAATATTCTGGGCCGGCCATACATAGGGGATGTACTGTACTCATGATCATACGAGTCTTATTGCCCATAGCTCCTATGTATCTTATCTCCCCAGATCTATAAAGGGATTCTCTAATTATCACCGTCTTTCGGTGCTCAATGAAGAGTTTGATCAGACATATCAGACCTGGCAATCTGCATATACAAAAACGATGTAAACAAAACAAATACACGCTCATTCATGATTAAGTAATTTTTTAAAAAAAATGGGGGTAAATTTCAGCACTATTATTGGCCTTTGAATCTCAATATCTACAGTCGATTATGTAATATCACTAAAATGCAAAAGGAAGAAATACATGAAATAAAAACAATCTAAGAGAGAATAAAAGAAATTGAGTAGAGTTTTGCCATTAGACTTATCGGCTTTTATAATGCCAAATAAATGTAGCACCCACAGAGGTTCCCAAACCGTCCGGGGCCGGTCAGCGCCTCTCGCTATTGTGGGCTTCGTCATTCGGCAGAAAATTTAGCCAGCGCTCACTTTTACTGACTTACCTGCCACAGTAGAAAAGCCCCAAACAATGTAGAGCCACCTTTGGACCACAAGGTCCATAAGGCACATACCCAGCCAAGGCTAAATGGGAAGGGCATAAATGGCAATGCACAACTCAGGGAGAGGCCAGCTGTGACCTTCTCACTTTTAAGGCCAACTTGAGCCAGTAGAGGAAAGAGAAAGCCATTCTCATTTCTTCCCTCAACCACACGTTCTTCCAGAGAGCAAAGCCAACAAAGGAGGGGAAAACCATTGCATTGCTGCATTTCTTTCTCCTAGCCGAAGCCAACAAAAGCCAAGCAAGTCCACACCACCACCACCATAGTCCACAGCCACGCAGAGAGGATGTAAGGAAGAGGAAGATGAAGGAGGGAAGCAAGAACGCGACTGACCACGATAGCAACAGGGGGCCAACCGAACCGTAGCATGGCTGTCACTGTCGTCGTCCACGAACCTTGTCATCCACCACGCGACACTCCAATAGGTCTTCCTCTTTCACCTTACTTCTTAGCACGGCCGAAGTACCACCACCGGCTTGGCTATAAGGCCATTGACGGTAAGCCGTGGACATTGTCATGCGCCCTTGAAAGAGAGCACTTGCTCCCCGGTGCAAGCACCCTCTCACAAAGTCCTGTCATGATAGCCTATAGGCTTTCCCCAAACCAGGCACACATAAGAGTATATCAAACAAAAATAGAAGGGAAAACAAAAGCGTAAGAGTAGGGAGGAAGAAACCGTTCCCGTAGTAGGAGGGTTGGTCGGCCGGCTGCAAGCCATGGCCGGCGAGCTCGAACCCACGGGGGGAGCAATGCCGAGGCTGTGGTTGGCGCTAGGCACTGACGGTTGGCGGCGACGACCATACGGGCAGGCCAATGACTGGGAGGTCAGGGGAGGCCGAGCCACGGTGTTTGCAGCCGGGCTAAGGGCGACGCTAGGGAAAGGTGGTGGCGTCAATAGATCCAATGTTAGGGGCGCCACTGAAGGGAAGCCTGAGACAGCGCAGTCGAAGCTCCGAAGACGGCGACGCCGGTCGGGTCGCACTAGACCAAGTTGGGGAAGGCGCTATGGGGGGCGGCGGCTTGGGGCCAGATGGAGAGGGGAGGCGGAGTGGCTGGAGGTAGGAGTAGCACCAGGCTCCCAGCTGGCGGCGTGCCATGGCAGGCGAGCCCGAGGGAAGACCAAGAGGGAGGTGGCCGGATCTGGCCCTGGGCAGCCGGATCTGAAGGTGGGAGAGAGTGGGAGAGGGGGAAAGGTTAGGGGCGGCGGAGGAGCCATCGGCGGCGAGCTCCGAGCCGGTGATGCCCGAGCTCGGCCGTGCGCCACCGCATCGCTTGGGAGGCGCCAAGCCTTTCGGCCGAATGAAGGAGAGAGAGAGAGAGAGAAAAGAGGGGGTTGGGTTGGGGGAAAAGAAAAGAGAAAGAGAGAGAGAAAAAAGGGGAGGAAAAGGAAGGAAAAAAGAGGAAAGAAAAGAAAAAGGGGAGAAAAAGAAAAGAAAAATGAGAGTTTGATACCTGCGCGATGGGTCTTTAACCTTGTGTGTTTTATGCCAGAGTCGGGTTATACGTGTAGAGTTGTTGTTGCTCGCTTAAACACTGGTTTCGATATGATGTGTTGAGTCGGGTTGACGTTTGTACAGGTGGAGACCCCGGGTCGGAGCCGTCCATGCATCGTCCTTGAGGTTAACCAAGCAAATGCATGGTAGAATAGTGGATTGTGGTGAATGATTGTTATTTTGTGTCTTTCATGCCATGTTCTACAGTACTTATGATTACGTGATGATCATATTTTAATGGGTGTTGTTTATGATTAAATGTCAATATTAAAAGCATGTTGCATAACGCATTGCATTCATATACAGACAACAAGACCTACTTCGGTAGATACTCCACGGGAGTGGAGTTTGGATCCCCGTATAAAAGAGGACGAGGATCGAGTGGTTCATCGACGGGTGAACACTTTGCTATACCGGTATAAGCTATAGTTACAGACGCATCGCATCGCATTGCATGAAAACAAAAATGAACAGTGATACAGTTATAGATGCATTGCATTGTATAAAAGTGACAATAGTGAAACAGTTACAGAGATAGTGATGTACAATTCACAGAAATGAGAATTATTTAAATGGTGTGTTAACGCCACAGTTTTATCGTGTGTTTGTAAGTCTTTGGACTCACCCTTACTTTGTTTTTTTTCTGGGTGAACGTTGAGGACATCATGCATGGGCGGGAGTAGCTAGCACATGAATAACTTCAGTACTAGTAGTACTTCATATATCAGCTTATGGTAGCATGTTTAAACTCCTTTAGCATGCTAGAATAGTTGCTTTAAATGATATGTTGCAAGTGGTCGCAGCTAAGTTGAAAGAAAAGAGGTAATGTTATGTAATGATGGTAGCACTCTAGGTCCAGCCGATGGACGGGGTGCTACAGATTATGAACATTCATTTCTCCTTTTTGTTGGACAGCAAAGAGTACTTGAAGATGCCATTCCTTGGTAATTAAGGTCATGAACAATGTGTAAGAGGCTAAGATTACCAACTCACTGCCACACCGTAGAGGGGCTAAATTTGCTTTTTTTTCCTTCCAATGTTTTAGCATCCCACTTATCTCTTGATAAGACCCCATCTCCCGCTCGTTTCTCTCTCCAAATTGCTTTGCTCGTCTACTTGGACTCGAACCCTGGACATTCTCCGACTCCAGGTTTTTTTTGGCTTAGCTCCTCACTCTCCAATGGCTAGGTCCGAGCCCAAGAACTTAAAAATTTCTTAGCTCCTCTTCTTGGCATCACATTGCGCATGCCCTAAGGATGGAGACAAGCCAAATCTCCCCAAAAGAGTGATGGACCCTTGATTTATTGGTCCACAGTTGGTCACTGCCTCACTGGTGAAACTTCCCTGTTGAGACCCACATATCAACACAATCATGTATGTCCTTGCTTAATTGCCTCACTGGATTGTCTAGAAAATAATGAAATTATAATTGCCTAACTGGAAGAGCCTTTTTTCCCCTCAGAGGATACCTACTTGTACCCCAAAAAAAAAATCTTGTAGGACAATCTTAGCGGTTTCAGTTCTACTCTACGATCCATGAAACGCACCGGTAATGTACACAGGTGTTTTACTGTTTCTAGGTATAAGAGTATAAGACTGTTGTTTAATCACAACCAGAGAAGAAAAAACTCGTTCTACTGACTACTGAGGCTGTACAACTACGAAATCTCCAATGACAACATATGCAATTATACGAGATGGCGATTCCAAAAGGAATAAGCAAAAAAAAACTTTTACATACATGTGTCATGAACGTACCTGGTCATCTGCAAAGGCTGGGAACATCTCATGAAAGAAACCAATACCAGAACGTACTACACTAGTAGTTCCTGCTGACTCGATCATGCTGGTCAGATAAAAAGAATAACAAAAGCACGGAAATTAATGGGAGCAGTGCCGCTGCTAGTACGATACCATTGGAAAAATAGCATGGTCTTTTGTTTTGAGCGATGATCACAAGATGGATTAGAATCCAACATTTTCAGGCTCAGCCCCCCACCTGTTGCTTCTCTGAAAAGTTCGACACGTCACATGGTAGGTGAGCTTTTGGATGACAGCAGAACGGGAATGATTTCATTTGCCAAACACCATCCACCCATTAAATATTGTCGCCATACCTCACAGAATACAAATCTATCATGGGCTCTGCCATACTTAATCACCATCACCCTCTCTCTCTCTCTCTCTCTCTCTCTCTCTCTCTCTCTCTGAGACAGGCACTCGAACTCAGAGAGAGGTTGTGGGCTACTGACTGAACTGTTGTGGTTCTGACTAGATTTGAGCTCCCTTGACTAAAGAATCCCAAGTATGGTGCATGTGTTTGGTTTGTCAGCTTCCTTCACTATGTATCGAGCATATATAGCTGAAACAGCAATCGAGCATATATAGCTGAAACAGCAAGCTCCATGGTTAGTTCTTCCAAGCCCAGTAACTGATCTGTAGCTGCAGGAACAGTTATGGAGGTAGCAGCCATGGTGGATTCTACTGTCAAAACTCCAAATGCTAAAATCAACAGGAGGTACTTGCGTATTCTGATGTAGAATTGCTCTCACTAGTTGTGTCGGTTGGGCACTGTCATCTTTGATGGGGACATGGTGATGGATATAGAGCACAGAAACTCTGTCTTGAAGGTAAAAAGAGCCAGTTGAGGACTTGAGGTATTGCGAAGTTTCTTCTCTTCCAATACTCTGCAAGAAGAAGCGATGTATAATGTATTCTTTCCATTATATGCTTCATTATCGTTTGATCGTTTCTGTTTTATCTAATCTAGGAAATGCAGTAGTTGGAGGCCTTGAAGTAGAACTGACCTTTTCTTGAGAAGTGATAGAGACCTGGGAACTCCAAGAAGGATTTAAGCAATGTATTGGCTTTCCAAAGGTAACTCCCACATCCAACATTTTCCTTGCTCTTGCGCTCCGTAGACATTTCACTAAGCATGGAAGGGCAGGTACGAACTACAAATATCTCCTCTTTTTTTTTGGGTATAGATACGGTCTTTTAAAATTTCTTTGCATCATCCTTCACGAGTATAACTGCAACAAAACACTTGGTCAGAAATTGATTAGGAAATCATAGCAAAAGTTTTGGATGTCAACTACATGCGGTAAGATTAGGCGTGCTGAAACAGTCCAATTTGATTTATGTCTGACTTCAACAAAACATCATTCTCTTTCTTTCTGCTTAATCTTATAATCTCATCCCAAAATGGCAGGCGGAATCACCAGCAAAGAAGGAAATAGGAGCAGCAGGATAGAGATCAGCAATACTTGTTCTTGGTGACAGTTTGCATAGCACCATACATGGATAAGCGATCTAGAAAAACCATGCAGAGTCTGCCAGATACACTGTCATCCCTCATGGGGTTCAACAAGTACCTCACACCTAGTTGGATTGAATCAGTGTCTCACATCATCAAGGAGTTGTCACCAACCAAACCACAGATGAAAGTAATGGTTGAGAATACTCAAAATATTTGTCAAGATGATACAGAATCAGACGCTAAAGTTGCAAAGATTCAAGGTATGCACTTCTAACTCTGCCGTCAAAAACCTCTGAAGTCTAAACATTTCTGAGGATTTCTTCTCTTTTTTTTGGTCATATGACAGATGAACTGGTTTCACTGAATGCTCGACTAAAGCAGATAACACTGCAGAGGAGACAGTCACTAAATAACTATTTGGATTTGAAAGGTTGAACTTTGTTCTCAAATTTAACACTTGGATAAATTCGTTTGTGTTTGGTTTGTTAAACTTCAAGAAAAATAATAGGTACACCTATCTGTTAATTGACATGCCTTATTCCCCAGGAAATATAAGGGTGTTCTGTCGTATAAGACCTTTTCACCATGAAGAAAGAAACAGTTCCAGAACTCTGTTCACCCTGGATGAAAGTAATGTTTTTCTAAAAGTTGCTGAAACGAAGAGAAAGCAATACAAGTTTGATAAGGTTTTCAACCCATGCTCAACGCAAGGTATTGAATCAGATCTGCCTTTAAAAGAAGCTGTATTTTTTTTCCAATGAATTATTTGAATGCAAGTCAAGTTACAATAGTATTGCTTTCCAGGGGATGTATTTTCTGAAGTCGAACCAGTGATAAAATCTGCTTTAGACGGCTATAACGTTTGCATATTTGCCTATGGTCAGACAGGTAGCGGAAAAACTTATACCATGGTAAGATTTACTCCATCCAGCATTTTCATTCCCCCGCTCCCTCCATGCACAATGGCACAAAAGAATAAATGGGAAGTCCAAATACCCCAAACCGACTGAAAATGCAAATGATTGACTTACAACCTTTACCATATGGATTAGGAAGGCAAACCTACAAATATGGGTGTCATACCACGTGGGATTCAAGCACTGTTCGAACGAGCTTCAGATAGCAACAGCAGGCTTCTGTTCACTTTCAGTATGCTCGAGATATACATGGGGAACCTACGAGATCTGCTAGTTCCAGGGAGTAAGAACAATGGGTTGAAGGATGTGCCAAGGTAATTTCCTAAAATTGTTGGAAGGAAGGATACTTCTTTTGGTAATCTTTTGATAATTCTTTTACAGTCTATGATTTATCCTAAGAATAGCAAAAGAAGCAGAATTTAAAATATCTAACATATGTTGGTTCTGAACTTCCCACTTATAACAAATATAAGAAAATGTAAGTTGGAGCCAGTTCCCGACTGTGATGCAGCAACAGCAGTGAACCACTAACAGGGTCAGTTGAGTGTACATTGTCCAATTATGTTGAATCCAAAGAAACTAAAATGTATCCCGGATATGGTCAATATTTAACAACATGTTTTGGATGCAATTCCAATACAGTTTGATGCATTTTGGGACTCAGCAGCACCCTTGTTTCCTATGATCCTTGTTATGAAAGCTTGCTCTGTTGGCTTGTCAATAATTTTCAATTTTGGATTTGCATCTGCCTGCCCTGATGTGAGCTGTCAAGAGTACGTGGATATGTGCTAGCATGCTTTCCCAATCAAACCAAAATGCACGTGTACCTTATTCCTGGCTACAAGTTTTAAAAGGGCTTCCTGTAACTACATGAAGACATATCTCATGTCAGTTGGAAAATAGTTAGATTTTTTTTTTGTGTAAATATCATTAGGTCCATGTTGAAAGATCTGAAAAAAATTGTCACATTGGTGCTGTACTTTACTTGTGTCCCTACAGTGCATACAGGTGGAACACAGACAACAAATGAATGTGGCCACAATTTCTAGAACATTGTGAATACCACATCACTGCATAGACAACCAGGCAGTGTCTAGAGAACCCCAGTAAAAGGAAAGAGAATCATTTCCTCTAAGTAAAAGGAAAGATAATCCTACAATCAGCTACTTGATATGTGAATTGCTTTGGGTTCTTCCTGTATTTTAGGATAATGCAGCTTCTATATATCTGTGCACTTATCACCTTTTCTTTCTTTCTTTCTTTCTTTTTTGAAGTAAATGACTGTTTACTGCATCTCTGCATACAGCCTTTCCATTAAAACAGATCCCGATGGTGGCGTCGACATTGAAAACCTAGTGGCAGTTACTGTGAATAGTTTTCAAGAAGTGAAAAGATTATATGAAGTGGGGACCCGTCTTAGATCAACAGGTTCCACTATGGCTAATTCTACATCAAGCAGATCACACTGGTAACATTTTTATTTTATTGAAGAAAAGCACGTGCTATTTTTTACAACAATTGAGAAGACATTAGCCATGCTTACTGAAACCTATTATGCTTGGATAAAAAAAATGGCTGCTTTTAGCAAGAAAACGCCATGGAAGAATTGCTATCCTGAAGCCTTATACTTCTCTTTATGCATTTCTGCAACAGTTTGATTTGCATTTCATTGACCTCCTTCAATGCACCTGAGAGAAAAAAAGCAAGAAACAAATTATGGATGATTGATCTAGGTGGAAGTGAAAGACTTGTAAAGACAAAAGCAACTGGGAAAAGGCTCAAGGAAGGCAAAGCCATAAATTTGTCATTGTCAGCCCTAGGGGATGTGATTGATGCACTACAAACTAAAAAAGCCCATGTCCCTTACAGGTAAGTGAAAGCCATCATGTACTCATGTTTGGCAGTTGGCACAATAGATTACCATTTTGTCCATAAGTTTTAAGGAAATGATATCCTTTCACCTTTTCAATTTCATAGGAATAATAAGCTTACACAAGTTCTGAGAGATTCTCTAGGTAAATAGTGCCTCAGTAACTGTTCCAAAAGGCAGCTTGTTGCTTTGTTACAAACCCAGATTTACAGTAGGTTGTAGCTCACCTTGCTGTATTCATGCTGACAGGATGTGAGTCCAAAACATTGATGCTTGTCCATATCAGCCCAAATGAGGATGATTTGTGTGAGACAATTTGTACCTTGGGTTTTGCAACAAGAGTGAGAAGTATTCGCCTGGAAAGTGAAGAATCTCCAGTAAGCTTTTGAAATTACCACTAACATGATTATATATTCATGAAAAAACTATTAGACTAATTTCATCAATTTCTATAAGAAAAACATTAAAGTAGTTTAGTTAAGGCAAAGCTAACGCCGTCACATTTTGATTGACAAAAGGACAGCTTGGAATAACAATACGAGGTTCTGTCAAATCTGCCAAAATTATCGGATGCCCCAGAAATTACCACTATAGTGTGTATTCATGCAAACTGAAAGTATCTCAATTTTTTAAGATGTGGGTTTTATCTACTTGACGACATACTCTTTGCTACAAAAACTAATATTTTGATCTTGAACAGGAAGTAAAAGCAAGCAAGGAACATTTATTGATGGAGTTAGAACAGAAGGCCAATGATTTGGAACAAGAATGTGAAGATCTTAGGATAAAAATAAAGAAGCTCGAGGAGACAATGGAGAATTTGAAAGGACCTCAGCCATCTGTCAGCACAAATTTTGTCATTTCACATACATCCACTGAAGAACTGAAAACTGACATATCAAAGAATGTAAGGAGTTTGAAGAATCACAGAGAAGTTTCTTCTAAGTTACCTAGGTTCATGAAGCCAACTGCTTCTAGCCAGCACAGGATAGGCTTAAATAACCACACTCCCACTAGTAACAGGATAAAGCCACCAGTGCCACCAAAGAGAAGGCCTTCCTCAGTTTATGCTGAATCTGTAAGGCTGCCGGTAAATGCTGCCACTTGGCAGTCAGAATGCAGCTCTGAATGCAGTATTTCCATGACAAGTGACATGAATTGGACACCAAGGATTCAAGATGGGACTGAATGTAGCCAAGACGCATCAGAGTACGAGATCAAACAGATGATTTTCTCAGAACATGAGAAACCATCACAAGGTCAAGTAATTTCCTTCAAAGAATGTCAACTTACGGAATCAGGGAATATGCAGAATAAAACTGAAGAAAGGGACATTATAGACATTAACAATTGGCTCCACCAACAAATCATTGAAAACACTGGCACATGTCAAAGTAAAAGGGTGCTAACTATTCCTGAAGTAACTGAAGATGAAACTTACAATTCTAGTATTCCTTCACCAATGAAGATGGAATGGACTAAAGATTGCAATCAGGTACAGGATGAAGAAAGCACACTAACCCTTCATCCCCCGCCACACAATGTAGAGGATATCAAGCAAGCCAAGGCTGTCAATCAATTCATAACAGCAGAATTATGCAGTCCCCCATCAAAAGAATTTTGCAGCAACGACAAAATGAAGGAACATAAAAATGGAAGTCTTGCATATCACGGAAGGTCCAGAAGATCGCTACAAGAAAAGCTGGATGATTACATGCTAGAGCAGCCATACAAGGAATCAAAAGCTGATCCAAGTACACGACCTGAAATCAGGTTCTATGGTGAGGAACACAACATAGGTAATGTTCTGTCTAGCATTGGAGAATGCACTTCCAGGATAACATATTTTCCAAGAAAAGGGCATTACAAATCCAATGCCATCTGGATTTTGTCGAATTTATTCCTAATATAAAACTGAAACCAAAGTAAGAGAAAGGCTTGGCCAGGAAACATTTTAGAATATGCATATACAGAAGCAGAATGTTTTATAAAAATGATGAAAAAGTTCAAGCTGCCAACCATGCGATGCTTTATTTCATATGCATTCACATGAATAAATTGCACTATATTCAAATCTAGTCAAGTTTTTTGCAAACACCTGCCAATGGTTCAAAGCCGACCCAAATCATATTTGTGGTCTAGACCTGTTGTCAACCACCATCTCTTCTTTTTTTTGGCTGTTTTAAGGCACACTGAGACAGAAAAATACTGATTTTGTTCTTCTCTACAGGGAAGTTGACAAAGTTCTTTCAAGCTCTTCAAACAGCATGGGTAGGTGCTCTTCTAGGACTAGGCACTGTGAGCCTTGGATTAGAGCATGACTTCTTTCATAGCTTGATGCTCTAAAGTAACTAATCACACCATTTTTAAGAGGTAGTACTCAATTTTAACTACTTTGGGAAAGTAATGTGTTGAGTGTATATATTGTGGCCTTGTGGCACAATGAAACGCATACTGCCAGTTTGCACCAGTGGCAGGTGAATTCTTGATCTGATGCTGAAATTGTTTGATTACAGAATGGTCATATGAGAAATTTGACATATCATTCTCATACAGTAACTGTTACATTATATAAAGAAGCTATTGCACTATATTAACTCTGAAAAAGATTTATTTTATATTTCTAAAGCATTCCAGCTGATATGCCTCTGTACTCGCCACTAATAAATTAGATGTCTCAGTAATGCATGCTACAAGAGTACAAGGACTTATTTTAAACAGCAACTAAAATAACCATACTAGAACCAATACTGAGCTAAAGCTGAAAAGGGAGTTGTTATGAACCTTAGTTCATAACGGGTAAACACCACTAAGGAGATGGCCGGATGGAGTCGGCGTAGGGAGAGAGAGAAGACTATAGACGAGGAATACCTTGTTATTACTCTGCTTGATTACAATAGCATGCGGTAGCCTCCTTATATAGATGGCTCCCCCTAACAGATGGAATCTAATCCCAATTATATCTTTAATAAATATAGAAACTACTACCATATCTCTAATTATATCTCTAACTCAAATAGAATCTAATCTCGATTTCCTAATAATTCACCGACTAGGCCCAAGACCCACGCCTATAACACTACACCCCTCCCGGACATGCAGCTCGTCCTCGAGATGCTAGGTGGTGGTCAGGGTTGAAATTCCACGTCGACGAAGTATAGCGCCTTCCGCTATAAGAGACCTGCAAAAAAGTTTTTTAAACTTTTTTTTATTTTTTTGATTTTTTTAATTTTTTTTGATTTTTTTGATTTTTTAATTTTTTTTATTTTTTTTTACACCGACTCCTCCTTAATAACTCCACCCATAAGCCAAGCCCTCATAACGTAAAGCAGAGAGCGGCAGCGGCGGTGGTTCCTGCGACCCACGGCGGCCCGCGGTGGCGAAGAGCTGCGGCCGGTGCGGACCGGATCCGGCGGCGGCTGCGACACGGGCGGAGGCGGAGCGGCTGCAGCGGCGGTTTGGGCGGAGGCGGAGACGGAGCGGTCGGCGGGAGGAGCGGCTGCGGCGGCAGCTCGGGCGGATGCGGTCCCACCAGCGGTGGCTGCGACCCGGACGGAGACGGCCCGGGCGGAGCGCGGGGCGGCCCGGCCAGCGGCGGCGAATCCGGCGACGGCTCGGCGGATGCGGCGACGGCGGCCCGGGCGACAGCGCTCTCGGTGGCGGCGGCTCGGGCGGCTTCAGAGCGCGGCAGCCGGCGGCGACCTCCATCTTGTGGCCGTCGTGGTCGAGGCGGCGCAGGAAGGCGGCGCCCCGAGGGCGGTTGGAGCGGCACGGGTCAGAACGAGCGGGGCGGTGGAACGCCCGGATCTGGAGCGGTGGCTATCGGGCGGCGGCAGCGGCTCGAGCGGGGTTGGAGCAGCCGGCCGGAGGAGCGGCTGTGGCGGAAATGGGGAGTACGCTGCGGAAGGCGGCGGCGGGGACGACCCAGAACTCCTCGGCGTCTGCATGGAAGCTGGACGAGACGACGGCGATGGAGAAAACGCTGCGACGGTGGAATCCTCCTGGCTTGGAGCTGATGCGGCCGGTGGGGCGTAGCCGGCGGCTAAACTCCCCCCGGATTTAAGTGCTGCAATCCTGGCATTATTTGCGATGCTCTACCGTGTCAAATCTGCAATCTGGGAGTTCATATCGCCCATCTGCTCCTGGATTGCTTTAAACATTGCTCTCACGGAACTGGCCTCCTTGCCGGGAACCATGGTAGCAGAAGTCGTGGGAAGGGATCGACTGCTCTGATACCAAGTTGTTATGAACCTTAGTTCATAACGGGTAAACACCACCAAGGAGATGGCCGGATGTAGTCGGCGTAGGGAGAGAGAGAAGACTATAGACGAGGAATACTTTGTTATTACTCTGCTTGATTACAATGGCATGCGGTAGCCTCCTTATATAGATGGCTCCCTCTAACAGATAGAATCTAATCCCAATTACATCTCTAATAAATATAGAAACTACTACCATATCTCTAATTATATCTCTAACTCAAATATAATCTAATCTCTATTTCTTAATAATTCACCGACTAGGCCTAAGGCCCACGCCTATAACAGGAGTGCCCTATTTGTTCTATATATGTTGCAAAAGAGAAGCCTGAGGAAACAACTGATCAGTTAATATTAAGTAACAAGCTCCTGGTAGATGGTTCCCATACCTGTAAGTAACCAACGCTGAAAGGCTTGGTCCATTTGGTTAATAAAAATAACAAACCTCTCATGCAAAGACTAGTCCATCGAGGATCAACTTTTTCAGTTTTGTTTGACCTTTTGTATGCAACCACCACCTACTGTCAAATTTTCTGGTTTTCATCTATTGTCATGTATCCCACAGTGCAAATATATATCGCTTGCTGAGTGTAACAAAATATTTCATCCTTCTTCAACATGAAGACATAACTCATAGAATAATGGACATGATCAGTGAATTTCAGGTTACCATCAATATCACTTTTTTTGGGGGGAACAAAGATGGCATACAAAGCATCAGATATCCTCTGTATGCAAGAATGTGTTTCACTCTATGTGTGATCTCGTAAACCATGCCATTAGTTTCACTAAAACCTCAGTTCTGCACACTCGGTCTGTGACCTGAATAATGCTCTTACGTAGTGGCCTTACCCGTCTTCAATATCATGCAGTATTTCAGGGAACACAGCAACATAGCCACTAGATTTAATGTTAGTGTTGATTGTTATGAATAGCGCTTGTATTCATCATGAGGCCAATAAGCCAATATATATACATGTACAGGTATAGCATATATGTAGAAAACCCCTTATACAATAGAGTAATACACAGCTATATAATATATATCTAACACCCCTCTCTCAAACTTATCGTGGATCAACAACATGAAGTTTGAAGAGATAGAAACTGTGATGGGTTCTATTCTGTGCCTTTGTAAAGAAGCCTACCAACTGAACCTTTGAAGGCACATACTAAAGAGCAACAACTTGGTCCTGCACCCGTGTCCGTATATGAGAAGCATTAACACTAATATGCCTTGTAAACTCATGCTTCACCGAATCTTTACCAATGCTAATAGCACCTATACTGTCAGATAAAAGAGGAGTCGGTGCAGAAACAAAAACACCAAAATCCTCAAGTAACCACTATAGCCAAGTAATCTCCACTTGCAAATCAGCCTCAGCACTCGAATGAGAAATTACTATCTTCTCATGGGGGAGTGGTGATTATGGGGGTTGAAGGAAAAGTCAGGAAAGAAAGTGGCACAACAAGAGATGTTGAAGTGGAGGAAGAAGAAGGACGAGGATAGAAAGGACGAGACTCATCAAAAGTAACATCCCGAGAAATCCGCAACTAAGCACAAGTCTGTTCAAACTCAGCCCGGAGGTGTGTCAAAAAGTCGTAAATGCGACGAAACTCCAAGTAAGACTGCTGACATTGACAACACTGATAAGTGTGGCAAACATTTGGTCCCAAAGAGTTAATCTGACACCATACCGTGGACATCTGAGCATAGAACTCATCCATAGTGGTATCTCCCTACTGCAGCGACTACTCCTGAAGCAAAGCAAGATACAAGGAGTCAATAGATGACTCGTAGTGGTTGCTTAGATGCCCCTACATTACCTGTGCAGAAGCCAAGCCAACCACATCATCAGTGAGATGCACCTCCATGCTAGCAACTAGAATAGCAGAGGCATGAGCATCTTTATCGATCCATGTCTTGTAAGCAGCATACTGAGTCTGAAAAGTCTCCATAGAATTCTCAAAAGCCTCAGATGCGTTTATACGAGCGTCTTTGGAAGCATCCTTCGGGAGCACAGGTTCAACAAGGGGAGTAGGGCAAGGCGGACAAGGAAACTCGCCAGTAAGAAACTCCCAAAGGTGCTGACCACGCATGTGGAGACGCGTGTGCTGAAACCAGTTCCGATAATTGAGACTATTGAAGATCACGAGGTAGCGAGGAACGAAAATAGTGCCTGAAAAGGATGACATTTTTTCTGTCTTTATTTGTCTTTTTTCTTTCTTTCTTTCTTTTTTTACTTTGGTCAGTCAACAAAAGACCGTTCGGTCGGTCTACACAACCAGACCAAGTGGAAGGCCACCAAGATGAAGGCAGTGGTGGTCTCGAGCGATGAAGGCAGCGGTGGTCTTCGGCGATGAAGGCAGCGGCGGTCTCCGGTGATGAAGGCGGCCCGACCTGACGTCGGATCTCCAGTTGGGTCTCTGATAGATCAGAGACGACAGGGACTACCAACGGTTCGGCACAACAATAGACAGCTACCGGACATCGTCGATGGATCTGGGAGATCGAAGATGACGGCGACTGACTGTCCGGCGCAATGGTGGTCGGCGAGACCCATGGGCAGAGGCAGAAGCCAACTCAGATCAGCGGACGATGAAGAAGTTCAAATCCGACAGCCACGTCGACGGATCCTTTGGTGGCGACAAAAGACCTCACAAGATTCGGTGGAAGAATTGGATCCGGTCAATCCAGATATCGGCAAGACTTAGGTAAATACACAGCTATATAATACATATCTAACATTGATCCCACATAATACTTCACATATCTTATGTAAGCAAGGATGAGATCCATCTCTGGAAGTGAACTCGTGAACCATGCCATCAACTTCAATAGAACTTGCTCCCAGCACATTCCTTAATCCCCTGTCTTTCATTGCCTTTTGAAGTTTGCTCATATCATCCAACCTCTCCTGTTCTGCATAAATATTAGATAAGAGATATAGTTCGCGCTATTGTGAGACTCAAACTCAATTAGATGCAACAAGGCTTGTTCCCCAAGCTCAGCATCACCATGGGTCCGAGCTGCAGCAAGAAGAGTTCTCCATATTGCTGCATTTGCCTTGAAAGGCATGTCCTATGCTAAGGGTATTAGTGTCTTTTTCTAATTTCTAGGGTTTGGTGTCATGTACTCTCTATATTGCCCTTTTAGGGTTATACAATACAACAATCTCACTATTTATCCATCCCTTCACAAATCTATTCTTACATGGTATCTCTTACATGGTATCATAGCCTAGGTGCCATACCTAGCCTCCGGTCGCTTCTGCTATTGTTGCCCCCGGGAGTAGTGATATCCACTCCCAGGGGCAACCATCTCCCCACCGCTTGCCACCGTGCACGCGCGCTCACTGGGCTGCCTATCGGCCATCCATGCCCTTGCCGCTCCAGCGCCCGACCGCCGTCTCGGCTGTCTACGCCTGCACCGTCATCCATGCCTCCTCAGGCGCCGCCATCCTCTTGGACCGCCGCCGCGAAGAAGCACACCATGGACCCCCCACCCGGATCTGGTGGCCAACGGCCTCGACGCACCCAGATCCGGTCACAACCCCGGATCCAACCGCCTCCGGCTCTCCCCGGTAGATCTGGCCTCTCCACGCCAGATCAAGCCACCTCTGGCTCTCCCCCGCTGTCTTGATGTCATCTTTTGGTTGCCTCCGGCTCTTTCCCATCGTCTCAGCTCCACCGGATCCCATCACCGTCGCTCCCATGGCCACCGCCACCAGATCCCATCACGCTCGGCCCTAGGGAGCCGCCTCCTTTACCACCCCAGCTAGCCTTCTCCCAACTGCCACGTCCATCGTCACCGCCTTCGGTCGCCCATCGCCGGTGTCGAAGAGGGAGAAGGCCTCCCGTATGGAGGCCAGCTGCTCCTCATTGAGCTCCTTGGCCACCGCCTCTTGCTGCTACGTCCGCCGCTACGGCTGCCCTCCACTGCTACCCACCGCCCACCGCTCCCCTCCTACTCGGGCCGCCGAAGCCCGCCACCACCCTCCTCCTTTCTCTGTGTGTGAGAGAGATGAGAGAGAAGGAAACAAAAGCAAATGAGGAGAGGAGAGAGCCTCAAGAGGGAAGAGAGGGGGAGAAAAGAAAGAGTAGGCACTGTGCCTCCTTGGCATCTCTATATTTGCTTGGTTGTAGTTGGATCGTTGGATCTGCGATCTGAGGGCTGTGGTGTTGCTTAATATCTTGGGTATTTTTTTTGAGTCTTCCGTTGCGTCCATCCATGTCTGTAGCCTCTCTCTGTCAGTTCGTCAACGATGTGTGAGTCCATAAAATTTTTGTCAGTCAGCCGATTGTCTTGCTAGCCACGATCTATCCTTTCGGATGAGTATGGTCATCTCCTTCCTTTTGCATAGCCGCAACCGTCATTCTTTCCTGAGCCATTACAGATTGTAGAAGTCTTTATGATGCCGACGTTTCTCTCTAAGCCGCCGTCCCGAGTTTCCAAGACAATCACGCTTCTCTTCTGTGCTGCCACCGTCTCAGGCGTCGATCTGCGCCGCTGTGCTTCTATCTCTCTCTTCAGCTTGATTTGACAACTCTCTCTATTTGTATCACCTTCCACATCCTTCTCATCGTGTTGCCACGGTCGACTTTGCTCCCGCTTACCTCTACTTTCTCAGCCCCTATATTTTGTGCTTTCTGGGCTATTGCACAATTCTGGATGGGAGATCTTTTGGTACTCGACACAATTTTCCAAGAGCCGCACGCTATGACGACATCTTCGAGACTCGGATTTTGGATTTTCCCTATTTTAGTGTCAACCTTTCCAAATGCAATGCTATTATATATGTGTCATGGGTGTGGGCCTTGGGCCCAGCCGGTTCATTATTAGAAAGTAGAGATTAGTTTCTATTTGAGTTAGAGATTAGTTTCTATTTGAGTTAGAGATTAGTTTCCTTTTGTTAGAGATATAATTAGAGATATGATATTAGTTTCTATATTTGTTAGAGATATGACTGAGATTAGATTCTATCTGTTAGGGGGAGCTCATCTATATAAGGGGGTTGCCATATGTTATTGAAACCAAGCAAAGAAATAACAAAGTCTCTCTCTCCTTCTACGCCGACGCCATTCGGCCATCCTCTTAGTGGTGTTTACCCCTATGAACTTGCATTTGAGGGGAGGTGTTAAAGATATTAGTGTCTTTTCCTAGTTTTTAGGGTTTGATCTTACGTACTCTATATATTGCCCCTTTAGAGCTGTGCAATACAACAACCTAAGAGCAACTCCAACCGATTCTTTATCTTGCTCTTCATTGTATATTTACCTAATATGACTCAAGAAATGGACTCCAACCGGTTATTTATCCTCCTCTTCATTTTTATCGAGTCGCTATTTTCTCCCGGCCGCTAGCTAGATTTGGCGAGCACCTCCTCACTCGCTTCTCAAATAGCTAGGCCATTGGAATGCTAACTCAAATAGAGAGCTGAAAATAATAGCTAGCCTCTTTATCCTAGGAAATAGAGAGGGAGAAATGACTAATGGGATGGAGTTGCTCTAACTATTCACCCATTCCTTCACAACTCTATTCTTACGTCCTGAATTAAATCTTGAGCCTCCACCAAACAACCAGCACGGCCGAGCAGATCAACCATGCATCCATAATGCTCAGCTCGCGGCTTAATCCTTGTACTCAGACACCATGGTTTTGAAATACCAGCGACCCAAATCAATCAGTCCAACGTGGCTACACGCTGACAGGATCGCAAGAAAAGTGACATCATTTGGTGCCACATTCTCCTTCTCCATCCGGCGAAATATCTCCACGGCTTCCAAACCAAGGCCATGCAATGCAAATCCAGCAAGCAATCATCGTCATCCAAGTCACAGCGCTCTTCTGCTCCTGTAACATCCTGAAAAATTTAAATTTTAAAATATGAATTTCTTGAATTATTTTCACAGTATATTCTATTGGAATTTGGATTTTTTGGTGTTTTCCTGAATTTGGTTGAGATTCCAAAAGTTGAATAAATTCATAAAGGTAAAGACAAACATTAGTAATGCCAAAAAGGAAATAAACAAATAATAGAAAAACTAAAATTTTGAAATATGAATCTGAAAAGATGATCCAGCATAAGGAGAGAAACCTGAGTTTGAAAATATAAAATCTTCTTTTCAAAATAATGGCATGACTTACAATGAAAGTGAATGAACGAAATGCAAACACAATACATACACATATAGGTATATACATATGTATATACAAGTGGTACAAGTAAGAGTTTGACAATATAAGAAATAATTATATATGCACATATACATATACATATATGCAAATTGAAATAAGTTTGACAATATAAGAAATAATTATATATACATATATATATGTGTGTGTATGTGTGTGTGTGTGTACACGCGCACATACACACTTATAACCTAAATGATAGTAATAATAGAAACTCTCATTTAATAAATAAATAAATATATGTTTGAAGTTTAAATTCCGAAGGTCATACAAAAATCGGTAAACGTAAATACTCAACAAAAACTTAAGTCAGAAAATAGAGAATCTGAATTCAAGGATTAAAATTTCAGCAACTGCAAAAAGCCTCTCACTTTTCCTTCTCTATTTTCTCTCATTTACAGGTGGGCCCAACCCTATATCTCTTTTCCCTCTCTCTTCCTTCCTCCGCCGGGCCCCACTCCCCAGCGCCTCCCCTCCTTTCCTCTTTTCCTCCCCCGAGCGCCTGCTCCTTCTCTGTCTCTTCCTCCTTTCTTCTCCCGTGGTGGAGCAACCTCCACGTCGCCTCTTCCCATTTTCTCTGCTCAGCGCCGCCCCGCCATCATCGCTCCCGGATTTGCCGTGATTCCCCTGCTCTGCGCTGCTCCTGACATGTGCCGAGCCCCGCACCTCTGCGCACCGAGCCGCGCGGTGCTTTACCCGGCGGTCCGTTCCCCCGCTCCGTCCAGCCCTCCCTCCGCGCCTCCTTTCCTCCGCCCCACCTCGGAAACACTGGACGACGTTGCCTCCGCTCATTGGTCAGCCGCGTCAAGACTCTGCCCCGCTCTCTTTTTCTTCATCGCACTGCCGTCGGCTCTCTTTTTCCTCCCCGCGCTGCCTGAGCTGTCCCTCCAGGCGGATGGTTCGAGTCCCCTGCCCTCCCTCGAGCGGCACAGCGGCATCATGCCCCTGCTCTGCACCTCCGCTGCTCCGCTGCTTGCCGATGGGACTGTGCAGGCGAGTCTCCCGGTGCCAGCCCCAACCGTGCAACTACAAAGGCCGCCAAGTTCACCAAACCCTTTCTCGCACTTCCCTTTCACTCCTTCCCAAAGCAATCAGCCTCCCTTCCCTTCTCCTCGCCGGAATCCCTTCTCTTCCTCAAGTCCGGCCGCCGAGCCATCTCCCTAACCGCACCACCATTTCTCGATTCCTGACATCTACACCCTCTCCGTGACGTCGTGAAGTCAACCGAAAGGTCGGCCGAGCCTCTCCGGCCCTGTAGCTCGCCGGCGTCGACCTTCTTCCTGGACCGCCGCCACCGCACGCCGCCGGCCCTACTCCGGTGACCCCCGCCCGCCGCCTACTCCACCATCGGGATCCCCGACGTCAGGACATTCCATTTCGGCCGTCACCCTCAACCCTCTGGCAGCCCGCCGCCGACCGCACCGCCGCCCATCCTCGGTTCCAAACTCCTCTGCCCGGCCTCTGCTACTGCATACCTTAAGAGGTAATGGCCCCTGTATAAGTAAGCATCATTTGAGGAGTCCTCCTGGCTAGCAGGCTAGCAGCGTCGGTGCTAAGACGCACCCAGGCAGCGCGCGTTCGAGCCCGCTCCGCCGCGCGGGTTGGGGTTTTGGGTAATTTAATTTTTGTCGATTTTACTGTGCATCAGTGCCCCAGCCGACCGTGAGAGTGTATGATAGCTCTGTGGCAGGGATAGATAGAAAGCATGTGCCATAAAAATGTCATGTATATTTATAGGTATACACATGTCCATATGTGCACATATGAGCATCTATAATAAATATCCCTGTTCAAATCTTTAGCAAATAAATAGAATGAATGATGGAATGTAAAATAAAATGGCACATGTAATAGTAAGCATCTTGTACATTAACCTTGTGTATTAATATCTACAAATTACAACTAAGGGTATTTAGGGACTCTTGAGTATGGATATATATATATCATACGTTAGAAGGTAACACTTGGGATATAGATGTAACATGAGTAGTTATTCTAGCTTCTTGTTAAAAGAGAGGATTTAGTAATAGTGTGATTAGGGGAGAATGTCACATGAAATAATGACCCATCAATTGAAGGGTGTAGAAATCAACCATTAGCAAGATAGGCTATAAAATATTATCAATAACCTAGATCATGACATCCAAATATAATTATAGAATGCAGTATATTAAAATTAGTATGATTAAACTTTAGTTACCCAAAATGGGATTTCTATAGCACCAAAACAAATGAAACTAGAAAATTTGGTATTGAAGTTATTTGGGTCTTTTGGTAAATGTTTACTGGTTTGTTGACTGCCTTTCTCCTTTTTATCCAAATTTTCGCGCGCGTTAAAAATAGCTTACGAGGCTCAAGAGGAGGAGGCAGAGGCAACAGCGCTAGAAGCTTCAGACAACCCAGAAAACACCCCCTGTGATCAAGGCGAGTCAATACTTTGATCATGTTGAACTAGAGATGGCAACGGGTAAATACCCATCGGGTATTGCCATTCCATACCCGTACCCGCTAGGTGTAAATTTACCCGTCGGGTTACCCGTATCCGCACGCGGGTAAGAAAATTTACCCATACCCGTACCCGCGCGGGTATTACTACCCGACGGGTAACCCGTACCCGCAAGCATACCCGGTTCAACACATAAGAATATCATCAATTTAGACATTCATTAATCATACATGCCAAGCACAAAAGCGTCTAATGATCAAAATTAGTACATCACATAAACATACTTGACATGACCATATCAACATATGACAAACAAATAAACAATCAACAACAAGTAGATAATAAAATTAACATTTGAGTGGGATGTCTAGTTGTCTAATGCGGGTATTCATTACCCGCGGGTAGGCGGGTATGGGTAGTATATACCCACACCCGCACCCGTCTACCCGTCGGGTAGAGGATTTCGCCCAATAACGTACCCATGGGTACATAAAATTTTCCATACTCATCTCTTTATCGGGTAAAACCCGTCGGGTATTCGGGGATCGGGTACCCATTGCCATCTCTATGTTGAACCTACATTTTTGCAAATTATTTTTGTTTTAAATTATCAAATTGCATGCTGTTATTTTATATGCAAATACATGTTTAATTTAAGAATCTAGTTATATGCCCATTGCTTGCCTTGAATAATGTTACACCTCATTTGGAATATTTGAATGTGTGAACCTTGTCTCTTTAGCAAAATTATAGTAGTAACCTTTCAAAATAAGTCCCTAATGATATGCTATGCTTAGTACTGCATGGATACTCAGGGGGCGTTGAAATGCCCCAAACATCATGGTCACTTTTAATCATGAGAAACTGGTTTTGGGCAGTCATGGTGGGAATGACTGGTATATTTTGACATGATTATTTTATGCTCTCAAAAATCCCAACTTGCTTAAATATCTGAGCGGATGAATTGGGGGCTGGTATGTGGTGCAGTGGAAGCACAAATTATGGAGTGTGGTAGAACCGCTCAGGTAATCCTAAGGACCGAATCTTGTCATGACCTCCTATATAAAACAGTGCAACCACAAGTCTGCAAAGTGCAACTTGGCTAAGTAAATTTATCGAAATTTCTGGACTCATCTCACTGGTAGTGGATAGAAGTGGATACGCAAGGGCATTAGTAGGCCAAAAGGGACACCAAGGAAAGGGTGAAGTTTCCCAGTCGTACTAGCGCAGAGGGGAGGGAAGCCCGTACGCTAGTAGCCGTGGGGAATATCCTGTGCAACGTATGGGACCCACCGCAAGTGGGAACGGCCCATAGGGTGAGATGACAAAGGGGACTAGATACTTTGAAAAGTCATTGTGATGGCCTGCTCAACCACACGTCTAAGGAATCGTGTGGGGCAACGAGTTGACGGTCTCTTGTGGTGAAAGTGTACAAACTCTGCAGAGTCAAAACTATTCGAATAGTCGTGCCCACGGTCAAGGGCGGACATGGGAACTTAACTAGATATAGTTCTATTTAAAAATGTTTGAAAAATGGGAATGGAAAAGTGGAGGGCAGTGGAAAGCCCTGATTTGAGTTGTCCTGGGTGTTGTCCCAGTAGTAAGTTAAGCGGCTATAACACTGAAAGATGTTATACGGTGTGATGCTGTATGTATGGAAAAATTATGGTGATATTAGGCATATGGTGTGATGCCATATGTATGGAAAATCATGTTAATATTCCTTGAACATTATGTTTTGTTCCAAAGCTGCTAGGTCTAAGGAAATTTTATGTATTGTATTTCAAATAGTGGTATTTCTATTCTTACAAAATAAAACATGGGTATAATAAAGAGTCGTGAGTAAAGGAGATGGATGTTTGTAGTATGCACATAAAGGTATTGGTGGATTCAGGTCGATCATAAATAGGAAACGATAGTGTGAATTTTGGGAGAAATAAATTGGTGGAGCCCAAATGGATATATAGACTAGATAGATAATTTATGTGACTTTTGAAGTATTAGGAAGTGCACAGTTAATTGTCGGGTTATGACACCAATAACTAATATAAATTCTTGGAGGATGTTGATAATATTGGGATTAATCGGTTTGATCAAATACTAGATAGATGAATCGGATTTTTGAGAATGTTGGAGGAATAATAACCAGTATTGGAGTATAACCTTGATCAGTAATATGTTCGATGGATGTACACTAGTGAATCGTAGATCTGATCAATGATATTCTTGGTGGAAATATATTAATGTTTTTGGTTGGAGATAGATAATAGAAAAATAACGTCGATTATGGGAGGAACAGATTATGGTTGTGGATCAATAACCAAAGGATTGGATTGTTAGGAATTTAGAATGCAAAAGATATTGGTGGATGAATTAAATGATATTAGGTAAAGGATGTCACAAGCTGGTTGGAGTTTTAGGCAGCAAGTGATCTGTGGATAATATAAATTATGATACTCGCTATTTGGGGATTTAGGCAGAAATTGATTGGTGGATTATATAATTGATGATATTCGCTGTTTGGAGTTTTAGACAACACTGAATATAAAATGTGTGTGTAATCGGTGGATTATTTAAGTGATGTCACTCGCTGTTTGGAGTCTTAGACAGCAACCAATACAGAAAGAATATGATCGGAGGATTGAGTAGAGGATGACACATGTTGTTTGGAGTTTAGAGAGCACTCAATAAAGGAAGTGTAATCTCGGTGGATTAAGTCAATTATGGCAATCGCTGTTGGGAGTCTTAGACAGAAGTTAATAAAGAGCGTGAGTCTTTGGTGGATTAAGTCGATGATGTCATTTGCAGTGAGGAGTCTTTAGGTCACAAAAACAACAATATGATATAATAATAGAAATGCTACTAGACGCGTTTATGGCAAATGAAACAACCCGAGCCTCTCCTTTGTTAAGCCATGCATGCTATTTATTTGCATTCTGTGTATTGGCTCGCGGAGCACGGGGTCGGAGTGCTCACGCTCGCTTTTGCGACAAAATTCAGAATCAGGAATCAAATCACCTCGCCTCAGCAACAAGATTGGACAAGCTGGTTGAGAAGATGAAGATGTCAAGGGCTAGGTCGCGAACCTCCAGTTGGCTGCCTGTGGGCATGTCCTGAAGGTCCCACCTGTGTGCTTCATTCCGCTGCTGCAATTTGTTGATTTCGGCCTAATCGGCCCATGAGTAAGTCTATTACTATATTTACGCTTCCGCATGATATGTACTTTGATATTCATAACTGTAATCTGTGAGCACTATCTACTGATCCAGGGAATAGTGCGGTGGAATCACAGAGGATTCCAAATTTTAATATCTGGGCTCCTACAGCTCCATACCCTCAAACACCTCCACCGCCTTCCCAACACACCCGCATTTGACGTACATGTCAATGATCGCATTCATCAGCGGCATCTCCGGCACAACGCCCGCCTCACCACGAACCTGATCCCCGCGCGCGCACCGACAGCACTGACAGCAACGCCACCCATCCGGTTTGATCCTTTCCTCCACCTGCATCCTCCGGAACACATCAACCGCCGCCTCCTGCCGCCTCATCTGCGCGTACGCCCCGATCAATGTCGTCCACGACACCACGTTCCTCTCCGGCATAACATCGAACAGCTCCCGCACGCGGGCCAAGTTCCCAGACGTTACGTACCCCGCGATCGTGACGTTCCAGGCAAAGATATCCCTGCCGGTCATCTCATCGAACACGCTGCGCGCGGAGGCGACGCGGCCGCAGGAGCAGTACGCCTGGATGAGGCTGGCAGAGACGTGCGCGTTGGAGGCGAGGCCGCGGCAGAGGATCAGGGTGTGGAGCTGTGGGCCGAGGGAGCCGTGGAGGTGGGGGATCCGCGCGGCAGCATTGAGGGACACGGAGGGCGTGGAGGCGGAGCGGGAGGCGAGGGGCATGGAGAGGAGGCGCGGGTGGCGGTGGCCACCGCGGGGGAGGAAGAAGGCGTGGGCCTAGAGGAGGTGGCGCGGGGAGGCGATGCGTGGGTGGAGGGAGAGCACGCGGTGGAGCGCCGGGGCAGAGGCGGCGGCGGCATGCGGGGGTGGAGCCGCTGCGGTGACCAGCGAAATAGGGCCCAGGTCGGCCCAACAGGGCCTGAATTTGTTATGTTCTAATGGGCCGATCTTTCCTTCGGTCCGGCAGCTGGTGCTTGGCTATCATTCTGGTGACAAATCGCGCGTCTACTGTAGTTGCAAGATTCAGATGTCAAGAAAGAGAGAGAAAAAACTCCGCACATTCATCGACTCTAATGCTTAGTGATAGCGCCTTCAACAACGTAAGGGTTGAATACTCGGCCTAGTTGCCTAACTCCCCAAGCACGCGGCACGCTTTGTGCTTTTTACCTTAACAAGTTTAGTGATATCCTCGTGATTATATGATGTTAAAAGCTCATGCTACCTCTCATAGATTTATGGTTTCTTCGGCGCAAAAAAAATGGTTTCTGCAACTGGCCGTGCTCTCTATGCTTCTCTCTCTTTGTCATGTGGTTTACTCATATGGAAGGTAAGAGAGATGATCACTTTCCGTAAGGAGGTATTCCTAACTCTCTAGCCTACGGATGCCCTTCGGCCCATGCCCTAGTTCTCCAACTACATGTCACCAGTATTCGCCGGTGCTCCGACAAGGGGTGTCAAACAGATCTGAATTATCTATTTTATTCATCATTTGTATTTAAATGGTAACGAATGTGATAAACAAAAACACATTCGTATTGTAAAATGAATCCGGATCTGGATAGTATCCAGATTTTTTGTTTAATAAGAATAGGAATATGGTACGTAAAAAAGGTGTCAAATTGTAGGATCGGTATGACAATAGAGAGGGTAAATGGTGTCTTCAAATTTTTTCCCTAAGTATTCTCCTAATCTTTACTCCAATAGGTATGAGAAATATGAAGATCAAGAAGCCAAAAATCCAAAAATTCTCGAAGCAATTGAAATTTCAATCCATAAATAGTGATTTCAGCACTATTTTAAATCCAAAAAACCATGTAACTTCATGACCTTAGGAATATATCCCAATCAAAAAACTTGAAAAACTTGAGAGAATTAGGATATTTGGGTTCATGAAGCTCTGCTGCATCAAATACATCCAAAACATAAAATTGAGCTAACTTTCAAACTAAAACTTTAAATCACTTAAAATTTGGTATGCACCTCCTCTAGGATGTTAGGAACATATTCCAATCAATGATTAAGAAAATTGTTGCCAAAGTTCTAACCTTTTTCTGTTTGAAGGCAGATTGCACCAAAAATGGGTCAAAATCTAAAATGGTGAATACAACTTGCTCATGGGTGGATGATAGCTAAAATGGCTCTAGATGTATTCCCACATTCCATAGCAAATTAGAATACCGAAGAAATCAAGCCAAAACCCTTAGATCAAGTAATAACTTGAAGGATAAAAAACGTGTGAAAATCGGGTTTCTTGATAAACTGGCTACTAAAGTGTCTAGATAGGTGAAGATTGATTTCCTAAGATTATCTTCATCTCTTATACATCCTTGGTATAGCAAGATCAATAAGAAGAAAGAAAAGAGATCGAAACCAGCCAAATCAAAAGCAAATCAATGAAAAGAAGAGATGGCTATGGAGACGATCAAAGGTTGATATATTGCCACTTCAAGAGGTAAGTTTTACAGCTATTCCATCTTAGAGGATAGAGAGCATACCACAAGCACTCAACTTCTCTCAAACTCTAACCCTAAACAAGATAGCACACAAGAGAGGTAGGTTAGATGGTTTTGACAAATCTCCATCCCAACCCCTTAAATAGATCTAGCAATTGATCATATACCCTCCATTTAGATGGAAATTGAGGATTTACCCTCCTAGCCCACGTGTCAGTGACTTATGATGACCCCACGTGTCATTGAGATGTGGAGGGTAAATCCTCAATTTCCCAACTAAATGGAGGGTATATGATCCAATCTCCCTAAATAGATGGGCTAACCAGTCACATCTAACTATTAGTGCATACTATCCATTTAGTGCAATGGAGAAAACCCGTTAACCTCACACACACACGGATTTTAACTCAAACGTCACACTTATGTACGTTTGTCAAAGCGTATAAACCCGAATCCGCTAAGTCCTAAGATTTGATCCATCTTGATGAAACCAGCTTTTCTAAGACCTAAATCACCTTTCCACGCACCGCATGCGTGCCACGGTTTTCTTCCAAAGCAGTTTCCGATATATTGGTCAAACTACCAAAATACCCTTACTTGACCCAGTCATCTCCTTCCATTGCAAGCAATCATCATGTTTGTCACGTGTAGATGCACCATTGGCTTGTCATGTCTCATCATGTCTTTCCTGTTCTGATTTCACTGGACCACACCTCACTTGAACCAACCAAACCACATGGTGCAAATAAGCCGTTTGAATTTCCCTTCAATATTTCCTACCTTTCTCGTACCATGCTTGAGCTCACCATCTCACCCATTATCCTTGATCATTCTGAGCCTTGGCTTCTCATGAGCGTAGCCCTAATTCTCACCGTTGACCATGGTTGATTCCAAGCGATTTTGCACATCCAAAGACAAAGAAATCGTTTTCGGCACAAATTTTTCACAATTTGACCCAATTAGCAATGACATGTCTTTTGCAACCTATAACAACTGACCTAGGTCACCAAATCATCCTATAACTCAAAATTTCCAAAATCATCCATTTATGTAGATTGTCGAGAGAAAATCTACAAATTCTAAACTTTCACTTCTCCAAAATGATAATAGTTCATCACAACAAAACCATGGACCTTCTCACATGGTCCTTGACAAATCGAATGCGAATATGAATAATATCCGGATTTGGTAGACATAACAGCAGCAACTAACTAATATTCATTTTTTTGCATTCCACCTTCAAATTGGGCATATTATATATGCATTTTGATCACCTTGATGAGACCGTCATTATGATGGACTCTAATTTAGCACTTCATGTTTTTATTTTGGCACATCCCCTAATAAAGCTTTTTGCATGTTCTTTTTTTTTTGCCAAATTCCATAAGTTTATAACCGATTTATTTACATTATATCTAGAATTAGTGGCAAAATGGCACTAATGATCAATGATTATGTGATAAACTAGTAGAAAAGGGGCATAAATATTACTATAAAATCGATGCCAATTTGCTAAACTTCATTATGCCATAGGATATTCGCATCCGACCAAATTGAATAGGTATTTAATTTGTATTCATTACAATATTTGATTCATATTCGTATTCGAACATATTCAAATTCGTATTCATATTTATTTAAAAATACAAATATAAATATAGAAAAATCACTATTGAATTTGTATTCGATGCATTGATACCCCTAGCTTCGACACAGGGTAAAGATATATCACGGAGCTTTCTGTGACAAGCCATACTAAAATGGTGAAGGTTGCAGAGTAGTAGCTTAGCTGGCCCCGTGTAATACCCGTGAGAAAGAAAATAGAAAAGGGAAGAAAAAAATGAAATATATCGACGGACCATAGCAACCGCCAACAGTTCCAAATCACCAAAATATCAACCGGCAGCCACAAAGCAATGTAAGGGGACAACACCACACTTCTAGGCAGCCACAAGGCAACAATAAGGGGGCAACACAACCCATTGAGACAGCACAACCACAAGCAAAAAGGGCACATGCAGCCAGCCAAATAGAAGAGAAGAGAAGGCATGGCATGACAGAGCTAGCAAACCAGCTGCATAGAAGAGGAGAGAAGGGAGAAGCACAAGCAAGCAAAACTCTATTTTCCTTCTCTTCCCATTTATCCCAAGTCCAAAACATACAACCGCATAGTGTCAGCTACCATAAGGCAAAATCAGGGCAAGCTGACCAGGAGCAACAAGTCAGCAAGAAGCCAAGTCGCAGGCTAGCAGCAAGCCGTAGGAGGAGAAAGCCACCACCAAAGCCAATCGGCACATGAGTGACCAAGAAAGCGACCGCCAAGCACAAGCCATCATCCTTCCCCAAAGCAACCCAATCATCAACCGACAAAAGTAGCCTACCAATTACCCATAATAATAACATCAATTTCTTGATATTAAACCATGCATGCCCATAGACAATAAGCAACCATTCGAATGTCACATAGTAGCACTAGAGCACCATAGAGCCATCACCAAGAGTACTAGCCAATGGTAGAGGAACAGGAGAGAATAGGAGCAAAGGGAGAGGATAAGGAGACGGATCAGAGCCGATGGGTAGTAGCCCCAACATAGAGCCGACCTAGGGTTACCAGTATTAGTGCGTAGCACTGAGACAACGTAGAGCCAAAGTCGGTGAAGGGTTAGAGAAGTTGCCGTAGAGAGGAACCAGCAGCGACTGGAGCCAGGGCGACGACCGGAGTTGAGCCCACAAGCTATGGTAAGGGAGCCAAAAGACGACCAAGAGAAGGTGTGCAGGAGGCTGGAGACTGGTGGCGTAGGGCAGGCCAAGGGGCCTGGCACCGGTAGACGACCGAGGGGAGGCATCGGCGGCGGAGACGCCGATAGTCAATGCAAGGGTGATGGCGCCACGGCCTAAATCTGAGCCGAGGGAAAGAGGCACAACGTGGAACCGGCGTGTAACATCCCAAAAATTCGCTTTCTAAAAAATTTAATTTCAAACTAATTATTTTAAATTATTTGAGTTTTGTGTGGATTTGCCCTGAATTTCTGTTTTTGAAAAAAAAACTGGATTTAAAAAGTATTTTAAGTGAGAACCTAAAAAAATTATTAAATAAAAAGATATTTTGAATTTCTATAAAAATCCTAATTCAAATTAATTATTTGGAGTTATTTGGCTTTTATTTGAAGTTATGAGCTTTTCTAGAGTTTAAAACCTATTTTTAAAAATAAAAAGTATTTCAAGTATGAAAATTAAAATACTAACTTGAGTTGGAAATATTTTATCTAAGTCCAAAACTTATCCAGGAACTTCTGTGAATTTTTCTGGAATTTTTGGAATTTATTTCATATTTTTCTAAGCTTTATTGTAATTTCTCGGGTTTTCTGAAAATCAGGAAAATAAAATTAAAAATCCAAAATCCCTCACCTCCCTCCGGCCGCCACGTGGACAGCTAGATGTTGCCCACGTCGCCGCCCGGATCCGCCTCCCCCTCCTCCCGGGCCGACAGGTGGCCGGCCCAGATCGGCCGCACCACACTCGCCCGGCCCATCCCACCGTCCACCCCCGCTCCCTCCCTCTCTCTCTCTGACCGCCCGGCCCCACCGGTCAGCTTCGTCTTCCCCCACGCGCCGTCTCCCCCCTCCCGCTCGGACGCGCCATCCCGCCGCCCCTCGCCCCGCCGGGTCTCCTTTCCTTTTTCCGCCGCCCGTGCGACCCGCGCCCTTTCCTTCTTCTCCCTCCCCGATTCCCTTCCTTCTACGGCCGCACCTTCCTTTTCTCCCTCCCCGCAATCCCCGCCGACCGCAATCACCGGCAAGAAATCCCCGGCGCCTCCCCCTATAAAACCCCCCCTCGGCCTCCCCTCTCTCCACTCCACCTCCCGCCGTTCTCTCGCGCCTCTCCCGAGCTCCGCAGCACCCCGTCGCCTCGGCCCTCGCCGCGCCTCGCCGACCCCACCACCGCCTTCGCCGCGTCCGTGCGCACCCGGGCCGCGCCTCTCCGCCACCGGAGCCCCCTCGCCACCGTCGCCCGAGCCCGCCGCCGCTTCTCCTCGCCGCCGGCGCAACCCCGGCCACCTCTGGAAAAAGGCCGGCCACCCCCGAGTTCCCCGTCCTCCCCTCTCGCTCCTTGACCCCTCGCCGCCGGTCGCCGCGCTGCCGGTCGCCGGCGAGCCCGCCGTCCCCGTGCGCCCTCCGGCCGCCCCCCCAAGTCAGCTTCCCCGTGCTTGCGTGGCGGCTGACGTGGCACCCCGCCCCCGCCCACCTAGGCGTCTCCTCGCGCGATCAGCCCCACCCCGCCACCTCAGCCGCCTCTGCCGCCCGTGGACCCAGTCCATAGACCCGGGGTCCACCGGTCAGTCAGACCCTCCCAATGCTGACGCCAGCATGGCGTCATTAATCCATATTTCCCGTTGGAAAATAATTCGGCCAAAAAAGAAATTCTCAGGGCTGACGCATTGCTGACGTCATAAATCCTTTTTCAGTAGAAAAATAAGTCCAGAAATCAGTCTTTTTCCTTTTTCCTGGTTTTAAACTTCCCGGAGCCCGTTCTTCTTCATTTTAACTCCGTTTGAGCCCATTCAAATTTCTAAATTCATCAAAAATTTCAAACTATCCATTTCTTCCATCCTTTCAAATATTTGAAATTTATTTGTTATTTCAAAATTTAAATTCAAATTCCAATACCTAGTTTAATTTCAAAGCCTCAGTTCCATTCCAAATTTTCTGTGCACTTTCAAATTTTAAATTCAAATCTTGCAAAATCTCCATAAAATCCATTCTATTTTCCTTGGTCCAAATATTGTCTCAGTAATTTCTTTTCCCAACCGATCTTCCAGATATTCGTTCTTCCTCGTGTGAACCCCAAATCCGTTGAATATTTCTCCTAAATTCATATGAAATCATAAACTTCCTTCGAGTATATATATATTATATATATTTTGTGATTTGATTTGTATTTATTTGCTTTGTTTGCTTCGTCTTTTTCGCGCGTAGATTCCACCGTTGTCGAAGATCTCTCCGCTCCGCAGCAGGAAGACCTAGAGAACGCGCGACAAGGCAAGTCTCTTTTGATCATCTTGAACCTATGATTTTAAAATAGTTTAATTATTTTAAATTATGTGCATTTCTATTTACATAAAACTTTAGTTCACATCTTAAGGTATGAGTTAATCCAACTTTGTTATACCCTCAATTGAAGTTGAATGTCATGTACCTTTGTAACCCTAGAATTTCCTTTGTCTCAATAATGAGAGTATTATAATTATTTGTGAATAATAGAATGGTAGTATAATGCTTAGTCACGCTATTTTATACCTTTGAAATCTTGAAAATGAGAAATTATGATTTGTTGTAATAACCTTGTGTTTATAAGTCTAGTGGTGATTGGAGTTGCCACTGATCTTTTAAAATAAAATAAAATGTGGAAATTGGTTTAGATTAGGGTGGATGGTTGGTTTGGGTTGGTGCGGCAAGCACGAGATCTTGTAAAGTGTATGTTCCACCCTAGTGAACTAAGGACCGACGCTTGTGTTTGTCCAAACTGAGCACTACCGTACAACCCTAAGTCTATATGAGTACGATCTAGCTGATTAACTCATGATAGTCTAGTTTAGGTGCCACCAGTGGAAAGTGGATGCCAGGGAGTTACTGGTTATTCACAGTGAGGGACAGGGATTTGCTGTACTCATATGGCGCAAGAGGGGGCTTCGGATTGGGCAGATTTAACCCTTCTGCGGTGAAACCTCAGCGGGTGGTGTCTAGCTAGTCTAGAGTGAGGTAAAGGCTTTGTGATAATTTATCTGTGTCTCATGCCAAAGGAAGCGTGGTGACTGTTAAGATAATTTGTCTCTTAGGGGTAAAGTTGTACAACCTCTGCAGAGTGTCAAACTATTCGAATAGCCGTGCCCACGGTCAAGGGCGGGCAAGTAATGCATTCACATGGTAGACTCTTGGTTTTCGTTTTAAAATCAAAGTTTTGGTATTCCGAGAGTAGAGGGAACTCTCGGAAGGGTATCCTGGCGGTTGGAGCCAGAGAGGGTGGATGTAACCCGCAGTTTTAAACTTTATTGGTTATGTAGTGTTGGTGGATGGAACCTTCATTACAAAATGTTTATTAATTTCAGTTAAGCAATTTACTTTGTCAAATTAATGCCTTCGAAAATATTTAATAGTAATTGAGATAAAATATTGCTTTGTGCAAAAGAACCATATAACCTTCCTTTGTTAAGCCTTGCATCTATTGCATTTTTCCCAAGACTTACGGAGTACTTTATGTACTCACATGCTGCACTCAAAAATAATACTCAGAGGAATACGAAGCTCAAGAGGGAGACTACGACTACTTCGCGTGAGGATTCGACGAAAGATTCCAGGAGTTCTAGGTCGCGCTTCCCCAGTCAATTGCCTGTGGCGTATTGATGGGTCTCCGCTGAATTTATTTCTGCTTCCGCTGTGTTTTGTGAGTGTGAGGTCTTGAAACCTCAGATGTAATAATGAGACCTTTCGGTCAGTACTCTCTATTATTGTAATAAAGCGTTGTTGGTTATGTAACCATTTCTGTTTGACTATGTGCACTAGCTTTGATCTGGGACTAGTGTTGTAATACACAGAGGGTCCGGGTTCGGAAATCCGGGGTCCCGACACGGCGGTGGAGGCACCATGGCTCGAGGGGAGCCAGGGCAGTGCGACGCCAGGAGCTGGAGGCGCGACGCCAGGGGTGGATTCATATCAGTGTGAGGAGAGGTGGAGCCAGAAGAGAGAGAGAGAGAGAGAGAGAGAGAGAGAGAGAGAGAGAGAGAGAGAGGAGATGAGGAATAAGGAGTGCCAGCTAGGTAAGAAAAGAAAGAGGAAGGAAAAGAAAAGAACAAGAAGAGAGAAAGAAAAGAAAAGAGGAGAAAAGGAAAGAAAAGAAGGGAAAAAAGGTTAGGCATGTAAATAAGATTTATTCACTGGTATAGATAACACGATCCTTAAATTATGGTCTTTTGGGCACAGGGCATCAAAAAGGTTTCCGGTGAGAGAGTTATTGGTATCGACTTTGCACATATGAACGTTGTCTGTTGTCTGTACATGTAGAACCGATGTCGTTTGCATGCTTGCGTGTACTGCAATGTTGGGTTGTGAGTTTGAATAATGCTTACACAGGTGGAGGTCTGGGTTGGCGTCCTTCACATATCGTCCACAGGAATAACCAGGCAAGTGCATGATAAAATAGTGGTTTGTGATGTAGAATTGTGATTATTGAATACCATGTTTTACATTATACTCTGAGATGATGCTTATGTTTGAATATCAATATTTGAAGAATGTTGCATCATGTATTGCATTCATTCGAGGTAGTACCTACTTCGGTAGGTATCCCATGACGGTGAGAAGATCAAGACCTGATTTGGTAGGTATCTCCAGGGATAGAGGAAAAGACAGTTTCACTGAAGGGTGAAACGACTCTACTATACCAGTATAAGTTGTATGGAGATGCATGGCATAGCATTACATTGCATTGGCAGGAAACGAATAGGAAACAAAGAAGCAGTATAGAGATTTTGAGTTATAGTTCATGAATATATGATTTATTAGATTATTGTGCTAACCCCACTATTTTATCGTGTGCTTGCTGACTCTTTGGACTCACCCTTACTTTGTTATTGTTTTTGTAGATGACTGTTGAAGGCGATATGTACGGGCGGTAGTAGCACAATTATTCCACGTGCAACAGTAATTCATATATCACCTATAATTGATATATTTAGACTCTAATGGTATGACAGGTAGTTAGTGTTAAAAGTATGTCATAACAAGGAATATTTAGCCTTGTATAGCAGGAGTGCCTTTTTGGTAATTGGCAAATTTATACTTCTGCTTCTGCGCTTAGTGTCAAGTATGTGACTTTTACCGTTTGGTTGATATTTAAATAGAGGAGTCGCTGTGCAAGACCAACGACAAAGTTGGAATTGGTAGCATTATAGAGTAGGTGGTAGCATTATAGAGTAGGTGGTAGCACTTTGAGCCCAGGGGAGGGGCGGGGTGTTACACCCTGCTCGTTTGAGCTTCAGCTTTTAGCTTTTGGCTTCTACCTTTTAGTTTTTTATTTTCGCCTTTTCCTGGTTTTTGGTTTGTTGGACTTTTTTGTATTTTTTTTCCGTACTGCTTTGTATTATTCATGACAGACTAACCTGTTTTTTCATTGTAAAATTTTGTTAAATTTAATTACATTAAAAAAGTTATCAATAGCTTCAATATAAAATAAATCTTAAACAGTATCAAATAATAAAAAAAGCTAAAACGAGCAGCACCATATGTCGAAGGTGAAACACTACAAACACAAAAAAATTTCGTCTCCCTGTGTATATGTAGCTGTAGGCCTCTAGCTGAAGCTGAATGTGTACCAAACACGTATGCACTGACTAGCATCTACCAGGCTGGTCAGTGGTGCCAAAAGCTGCAGCCCCATCGCCTGCCCAAGAGCCAGTAGTACACCCTTTTAAAGGCCCTGAAGTGTGAAGTCGACACATGAGCCACAATGCCACATAGCAGATAGCACATGACTCCATCCCCAGTTCGTACAACCAGCAACTGAATCAGAAAAAAAAGGGAAAATTGAATATATATAACCAAGTTGAGACTGTTTGGTAAAATAGAATCAAGTTATTTATACTTGTAAATATAGGACCGAGTTGGGCACATTCTTGCAAATATGGTATTTTCCCCATTTTAATTTAATTTTTATTTTCCAGACCTTTTTCTCTACGCGAAATGACTATTTTGCCCCTTCCTCCTACCTCCCTCGCCTGGCCCGCTGCAGGCCGCCGGCCGCTCCCTCGCCTGCCCCGCGCCGCCGCTCCCTCGCCCCGCCCCGCGGCTCACAGCTCCAGGCGAGGGAGTGGCGGCGCGGGGCAGGCGAGGGAGCGGCGGCGCGGGGCAGGCGAGGGAGCGGCCGGCGGCCTGCAGCGGGCCAGGCGAGGGAGGAAGGAGGAAGGGGCAAAAAGTCATTTCGCGTAGAGAAAAAGGCTGGAAAATGAAAATAAAATTAAAATAGGGAAAATACCATATTTGCAAGAATATGCCCAACTCGGTCCTATATTTACAAGCACAAATAACTTGATCCTATTTTACCAAAGCAGTCTCAACTTGTCCTATATATTCAATTTTTCCGAAAAAAAAATCGCGACAGTAGTGGGCAGCGCAACAGTAGTGTCCCTGTACACTTGCTGTGTCTTGCACGCCGCTAGCTCTTAAGACCGGCTGGCCTGGAACTTTGGATGGGCTATTTTCACCTTTGATTTATACCTTATAATTGTAGTTAATGATTTTTATTATAACGTGAGTGTTTATATAAATTAATTGAATGATGATAAATTATTTTGATAAGATTGATCTAATAAGTTAATTTGAAAAGATGACGGAGAAATCTTTTATTTATTTGTTCGTGAAAAACTATAAACTATAAGCTAAAAAGAAAAAGACATTTGTGATGGATGATGATTCATGCACCGCCTCGCATGTGCGCCTTGTCTAGGGAGAAGTGGGCCAGTTCTTTTTAGTTTAGGTTTATGCCTTTTAGGCTGTTTATGAGAGAGTGTATGAAGTAACAGAAACTTACGTGCAGTTTTGACAAATATAAATAAATTCATCATAGTGTATACTACAATTAACTTATAGATTTTGTTTTAAAAAGATATTTTATTTAAAAACTAATTATTGTAAAAGATCAAAAATAATTTTTAGAAGTAAAAAAAAAAGAGACCAGAACACCTTCAGCTAGCTGCTGTGTGCATGAGCATGTTAACCTCTAATGCATCAGCTTTTAGTGCTCGCTTGCTAGTTCGTCGCTTGAGTTGTTGGATGACATTTGGATGGAATAGATTCGACGAAATGCGAGGAGGTGGATTATTCTTTAATCTTTTGGTTATAACTTATGAGACCCATTTTAGATATAGGTTGACCTGTTGACCAACCCCATCTGCTCAAAATGAGCAATGTTCAGAATACCCTGGTACGAAGTTCAATGCGTTTAAAATCCCTTACAAAGCTCTTGAGATCGAGGGTGGATCCAACCATGGTGGTCGCCTAACCTCGCCGAGGATAGTGGAGTAGAGAAGGAGCTTGTGCTAGCTACTGTAGATGTTTTGCTGATGTTTTTACCTACCCAACGCTGTCGCTACCCCCTTGTTGAAACGACACCTAATTAGTAATTGCTACTCTAGTAACATCGTACGTAGGAGACCAGGATCCTATGGCATAATTAGATTGAATGAATGGTTATCTCTGTTTTTTAATATCTAAAACTAAATCTTAAATCAAAAGAAAAGCAATCTAAATTATCGAATGTAGATTTTGACCGCAAACCATTTGATCGCTCGCTCAAATCAATCTCCTCAAGTTCTGAGAGTATCTTGTTGACTACCTTACGATAGTTTTGTTTCCTGCGTGAGACAGTGTTGAAACGAAGTCGACGAGTTGGTGTCGTATCAACATCGACTTCCTTTCTCCTAAGTTTAGAGCAATTAAACTTAATGTGATTGAGCTCACCACATTCATAGCATCTGACAGGACCTCCTCTCCGCCTTACTCTGATGTTGTTGATTGCCTTGGTCATCTAGTTGGAGAGAAGTATAAGCTGCTCTTCAGGAATCTCCTCCAATTGTTCATCCGAAATCGTGCATAGAGCAGAAAAAGAGGTACTAGATGAACTGTTAGCTTGGTTAGTCACTAAGTCCAAAGAATTAGTCTTGTTTATCTTGGCAAAAACATCAATCTCATGTGTTTTCATCTTGGAATAAAAATCATTCAAGATAAGTGTAGGTACTTACTTTCAATGGTAATAACAGAAGGCACTTCATATGAATTTTCAACTTTTTACTAGATTGCATTACCTGTGCTTGTAGAAACACCTCCATGCATGTTTTCCAATAGAGATAGTCTTATCTATCAAAAAACGATGGCTTACCTGAGAATAGATCCTGATCTGACGCCATTGTAACTTGGTTCTGATACTGCTTGTAGGATCGTATGGCGCAATATGAGGGGGTGAATGATTGCCTCTGCTTTTTGATACCTGAAAATAAATCTCAAAACAAAAGAAAAGCAATATAAATTACCAAATGTAGATTTCGACCGCAACCGTCTGTAGACTGCAAAGTCTATGACTATGAAAATAAGACTACGAAGTCTACGACTATAACAGCGGTCCACAAAGTCTACGACTATAACAACAGTCCGTAAAGTCTACAACTATAATAACAGTCTGCAAAGTCTATGACTAACGGCTTCAAAGTCTTCAACTATCGATTAGTAAAATCTACGACTATCGAGTACCGGCCAGGTACTGTAGCTATGATAATAAAAAAGTACTGTAGGTACGATTACATTTAGTGGTCGTTCTGTCATGGTCGAAGTCAAACATGGTCGAATTGCCATAGTCGATATTCCGTGGTCGACGCCGGACATGGTCGAAGTAGAACGTGGTCGTAGTCGAACATGATCGTAAACGACTCTGAGTCTTGGTTGAAGTAGAACGTGGTCTAGTCGAACATGATCATAAACGACTCTGAGTCAAACTAACGTGGTTGATGTTGACGTGGTCGAAGTCTGCCGTGATCGAAAGTCACCGTGGTTGAAGTCTGCCGTGATCATTTAGTTGTGCGATCCTCTAATGCCACTTGAGTGCTGTCCGATGTTTCGATGCGTCTCAAAAGCCGTCCAATACTCCAGAGCTGTTTGAATACCATCCGATGTCACTCAGATCCGATTGGACTGGTCCGAAACTATTCGGAGCAACCAAAAACGCTCCGAGAAGACAAAAACCAATCAGAGCAAATTAAAACCATTTGAACTTGGAACCTTCGACCGCGATCAACTAAAACTTTCATAAACACAAAATTCAAAATAATCCAAATATCAATTATCCATCGTCACTTTATTTACAACTATTCACATGGTCTAACGGCCACGTGTTCTTTTCAGTAAGACTGTAAGAGACGTCATGTCATGTTCTGTCTAAGGTGGTTTTCTTTGTGCGGTGAACCGTAGTATGCCGAAATTTCGAAGTGTCACTGTGTCGCCGCAAAGTACACCAGTGCAATTTGCGCTTGGTCGTCCAGGCCGCCAACGGCCGTGCAATTTGCAAGCGAGCTATGACCGTACAATTGGCAGTTTCTGCATCAGCAAGTGGGCCGACATGTGTGCAGACGATCGATCTGTCCGTTGCAAATGAAAGCGGATCTCACACAATTGAAGTTGAGAGAGGCTGAAAACATAGATTGAAAAGCCGGACCGGCCGCCGGTTAAACAGGAAAAAAAAGCCAAAGAGAGGAAGATCATCGAGTTCTTGTGCTCGTTGCAAAGGTTCAGATAAGATGGATGTGAGTGTGACGCATACATACCTTATCTTCTCTTTGACCTGAGAGGCCCTGAGCCAGTGAACAGTGATCGCCATATGTTAAGCTAACCAGTGAGGGAGAGATGGTTGCTCAACTAAGGCACTCAACTGAAGATATGCATTGAGAGAAGTTAAGTCGGACAATTTTTTTATTCCTTGAAGCAATAACAAGTCAGACAAATTAATTAATCAACTCATGCAATTAACATACCATGCTTGGAACCACTGGTATAACCTTACTTTACCCCAGAAGTGTCACCACAGGCCAGCCTTACATGAGGAGCAGGAGCCAAGATGTAGCCAAGAACAACTTGCCGATGATCAGTATGTATCGATCCAACGATGGGAAGCATCGATCGGCAAGTCATCCTTGGCTGCACCATAGTCCCCGAGCCTAATGTTAGGCCGCAGGCGAGTCCGGCGAGCAAGCCGCGGTGCGGCCGATCCATGGCTGAGCTATCTTAGTTTCGGGCTCACAGCTTTGGCAGCCATGGTTGGCACAAGAGGAGAGGGAGCTGAGAAAGGAAGAGGGACAGAGACGGAGGACACACTGATGATGGGCCTTATATGCTAGCTCCCTCTAAATTTGGCTACTTTGCTACAGTTCGGAAGGGTTTACTGTTTTTGGCTTTTGTATTTTGCTATAATAGCTAGCTTTAAACAGTGCGGTTTTTTATATAAGATCTATAAATTCATTATAGTAGACACTATATAAACTTTAGCTATACCGACCAAAATAACATATAACTGTCTTTTCTTATACTTTTTCTCATAAATAACCAGAACTCAAAAATTATATGCCACGGATCAAAAGAAGCCAACGAAGGAAAGGTCGGTGAGAAATTAAATAAGCTGCAATATACAAGGAAAAGAATTGAATACATTATCATCTACAGATGTTGAAGAGGACCGGTCATGGAAGGATCTTGCCGTATGGGACCAATGGAGCTGACGAGGCTGATGGGACGCAGCACATGCAGTACAGGATCTTTGTTACGAGCAACGAGCGGTGGCGGACCAGGATCACAAAACCACAGTCAGTCTTCTATCTTTAGATCTCATTCCCTCTCTAATGGCCACTCCCTTTCTAATGGCCGATAGATGATCGTATGGTGCAACCGATGGTAGGGGTGCTCCCGCCACGGCTGCCCGCCTCCGTCCGCTCCTAGCTACGTGCAAATACTGTTAAAGTACGAGTATACTGTTAACATTTTGCTTAACAACTTAAATTTTTTAGAATAGTATACTGTTAACCTTTGCTTAACAACTTAAATTTTTTAGAATAGTGTGCACGAAACTCAATATGTATCAGAGCTGAGAAGTCCTGAAGGTGCGTAGGAGTTTACACTGCTACAGACAGCCCTGTCACAGACGGTTCGGAACCGTCATCACAGACGATTCCTGAACTATCAGTGTTTAGATGTCAGTGATAGTTGGTGGTTATCACAGACGGTTCCTGAGCCGTCTGTGATAACTCACATTACAGACGGTCTTTATTACTAACCGTCTGTGATAGGCGAGTATCACAGACAGTTGTTTATAAAAAACCGTCTGTGATAGTCTCGTATCACAGACGGTTTTTACAAAAACCGTCTGTGATACGAGACTATCACAGACGGTTTTTTATAAACAACCGTCTGTGATACTCGCCTATCACAGACGGTTAGTAATAAAGACCGTCTGTGATATACACAATATCACAGACGGTTTTTATTACCAACCGTCTGTGATATTGTGTATATCACAGATGGTTAGTAGTAAATGCCGTCTGTGATATCATTCACACCACAGACGGCACTCTTTGAAACTGTCTGTGATATTGTATCACAGACGGTTTTTAACAACGAACCGTCTGTGATACCAAGTGCATCATCCATTTTATTTGCTGTTTTTTGGTTAGCCTCAGGATATGCTAGCCATACCCTCTGAAAGCAAGCAAGCAAGCATATTACAGATAAATGACAGATATAAGTTAATTGCAACTCATAGTAAATTACAACAAAATTTGTACACAGATGAATGTAACAAACGGTCAGAAGATCACATACATATATAGAATGAAAATCGTTACACAAAATCTGACAAATGAATTCAATTGAAGGAATTGTTTGATTTGTACAGTTGAATCCAATGTTTCAACATCTAATTATCACCATTGCCGGCGTGGAACTCTCCCCTCTTATTTATGACCTCTGCTAGCAAGAATTCGGAGATGATTGCACGAATGTCGACGAGATTGTCAAGATCATATGCACTTTCGTCGAAGTGCACCCGCTGTCGCTAGGAGCAATGTTAAGTCATTAATTAGCATGTGTGTGTAATATAAATACATATATATAATCAGAAAGTAATAATTATTGGAAGGACCTGACAAACCTTTGAATCATTGATCTTAGTACCCATGATTTCCTTCATATGGCGACAAACGTAGAATCCACATACGTTGCCCTGTAGCTGCTGGTGGCACTGCAAAAATAGAATTACATACATCGGTATTGTCAATTCTAGAGGCATTATAACAAAGTATGATATAGGATTGTTGTGTTGTAGCGGGTACCGGAAATCGCGTGTTGTGTCGTAGCATGTCACTGGATTTTTTGTCGTGTGTTCCTCCTTGGGCAACATAATCGGCAAATGCCCTACGTGATTCAAAAAACTTAGCCTCGGCCGTGGCAAACATAATCGGCAAACGCCCTAGAGTTATGTATGGAGAAAATGAGTTTACCTGTTAAATACTTCTTGCACACGACTGAAGTCGTGGTTGCTCATAAGGAGGGAATCAAGGTATATTACCTTGTTCCACTTTGGTACAATCACAAGCAAAATTCAGTGATGCCTAGTCATGTGTGTCGCCATAGTAATTAATCCTAAGTTCATGCTGCATGTAAAGTACAAATGAAACATATGTGTGGCAACTAGTGAAGCACTTACCCTTGGTTGAAGGATACCATGACGTACTCCTTGTCGGTGTGAGCAATCAATCCCCTCGTTATGTAACCTTGCACGAAGGATGCATCTTCATTGATAGATTGCTCGGAGACCAAGTGAGGGTCGAGGAAACCCACCGGTCGTCGCAATCGTCGGACTTCTTGGATCATGTATCTATACATAAAGAAAGAGTAATGACATTTATCTGTGTAACGTGAATGTAGAACTTCATTGTACAGTACACTTACAGTGTCCAGCATCATAGAAGTGAGGCGTCGAGTTTGTCGAGATTGAATAGTAAGAATAAATCTTCGAATGTCACGACGATGTAGCCCGAGTCGTGGAGGAAATGCGTTTCGTTATATTTCAGAGTGAATGCACTCTGCCGGTTTGGCTTCATGTTGGACTTCTCCATGTACCAGGCATGCAATGTATTGCAAATCATACCAAACTGGCGTAATTGTGACTCGGGCACCAACGACACTCCTAGAATAAACTTCCATGGCACGGGACGCGGCTTAATTTTCGACGCATGAGCCTTGGAGGCCTTGGAGCCTCGCTTATGATATGTTCTCGGTGGCATCTCGGCGGGAGCCCATGCAACAGACTTTACTGGATTTGGAGGTGGAGGTGGAGCCACCGAAGCCGATGTGCCAGGTCCAGGGCGACGTCCCTCTTGGACCACTGGATGTGAAGATTGTGGCACGGACATGTCGAGGACGATGTCCCTCTTGGGCCACTGAATGAATGTGTGGACGGCATCCCCTAATGTCTTAATCTCTTCGTTTGGGGGCTTCTCAAGAGGGACGGACTTAAAAATATCATTAATCATGTCCACCTGGACCTTTATGAAACCGGTGTCTACTTGTACACCGTGCACCAGCGTCCCTGGCAGCAATGGATACACCATGCCGCGCCCAGCGTCAACGGGAATAGAGCCAACAAGCCTGACTTTGAGGCTGTAAGGCATGGACTCCTACATAACGATACAAGATGAGTTAAGGCGTCCACCAGAGAGATCTATGTACCATTCTAAAGAGGTACATTACCTGAATGTCATCAATACGTAAGTGGGCGTCGCTATGTTCAGAAATTGGTGTGGACGCGCAGCTACTGCGACGTTGAGGGGGACTGGATACCGCAGTACTAGGAGTGGGTTGCGATTGGTTGCGGACTTGTCTCAGTTCTTCCCGCAACGAATCTATCTCTCCTCGAAGTGAGGCAGTCTGCTCTTGAAGTGAGGCAGATAGTTGTTCCTCAAGTTGAGCAGAAGCTCCTGTTTTATTTGTTCGCTGTGGTACGCCTTGGATCTCTTCCTACTCCTATATGTCTTGGAGTAATCTAGAAATCCGTGCCTCCAAGGTACATAAACCCCCATGCCTCGTGTGCGACCTGGGTGCTCCTTGTTTCCCAAGGCCTGTGATAGTAAATCTATCTCCCTATATTCTTCAAAGGAGCCACGAGAAGATTCGGTAGTCAATGATTGCTGCAAGAGGCAATTAATCATGTTATTTTTGAACCCATGAAGTTCAAGAGATGTTAACAACTATGTTGTTTAACATATTTTACCAGGCGTTGGGACACTTCCTCATCTGCGGGCTTTTTGAAAGAGACACCCGAAGATGTGGTTGATGACCTCGCTCTTAACCAGTTTCGAGCGCGCTCGTTTGCGATCCCGGCAAATGGCGGAGAGGCCTCCGATCGGATTGCGACCTCATCCTGCATCCTCCATTGCAGGATTTTACCCGCGTACCCAGCAGTGCCAAGTCTGTGAGGGTGCGTGTTTTGTGCCTGGAGAGCCTTGTGCGTCGCACTTTGTTGTTCAAATTCGGTCGTCGTCTTCATCTGCACAAAGGCCTCCCATGTTTCCGGCGACACGAAAGGATACTTCATGAAGGGCGTGACATCCTCGGACACGTACTTCGTCACAAGAATGCTCTTAAAATTCTTCCATGCTTTTCCCATCGCGAGGAGCGCCTGCCGTTGCACGAGTCCCTGTACTTCTGCTGGGATCTCGAACGAATTTGTAATTTCCTCCCATAGCTGATTTTTGTGATCCTTTGTCAAATCTTTCCAGCTTGCTATGGTGATGGGGACCCGTTGCCTTCCAATTATCCCGCAGGTACTCCGAAATGATGACGTTGCTTTCTTCGGTTCCAGAGGGATCCCATTCGGAGAGACCACCGTGATGGTCATTCAACCCTCTGGCCTTTTCGATACTCCTCGGCCACGTTTAGTTTTCGCAATCTTGGGAGCGTGAGACCTAGATGACGACGACGAAGACTGTGTGGACACCATCTCTCTTCTAAGAAAAAACTAACTGCAGTGAGCTATGGTCCCAGCTTGTCAAAGTTCTACAAATCAAGTGACACAAACCAGTGCATCAAGTTCATTGAACAAGATACACTGGAGTGTGTCACTTGCTTTATGCCCTTTGACAAAGTTCTAACGATTAACTAACTGCAGTGAGCTATATATGGGCCTTCCAACATGTGAAGCATATAACATGTGAAGCATATAACATGTGAAGCATATAACATGAGCATATAACATGTGAAGCATATAATATGAGCATATAACATGTGAAGCATATAACATGTGAAGCATATAAAATAAAATACATGTGAAGCTCGGAGGGAGCGGCGTCGGGAGGGAGCGGCGTCGGAGGGGCATCGGGAGGGACCGGCGTCGGGAGGGACCGGCGGCGTCGGGAGGGAGCGGCGACGGGAGGGACCGGCGGCGTCGGGAGGGAGCGGCGTCGGGAGGGACCGGCAGCGTCGGGAGGGAGCGGCGGTGGGAGGGGCCAAAACCTAGCTAGCAGGGGCGCTGCAGACTGGAGACAAGAGACTGCGCGAGAGCGGACTCCGCAGACCTAGCTGCGGGTATTTAAAGATAAGCTATCACAGACGGTTCCTTAAACGAACTGTCTGTGATAGTGGTATCACAGACGGTTCTATAGATATAACCGTCTGTGATATGCATATTATCACAGACGGTTCTGTAGATATAACCGTCTGTGATATCCATATTATCACAGACGGTTATATCGATAGAACCGTCTGCGATGTGTTATCACAGACGGTTTCTTTTGATAAACCGTCTGTGATAGTTCACTATAAATACCCGTAGCTAGCTAGGTTCCTATGTCATTTTACAATTACAATATGGAACATAGATACATTTATGAAAAACGCAAGCATAACCATAAATATAACTATTTCTTAGTTCCTTAGTCATTTTACAATTACAATGGAACATACATACATTTATGAAAAACACAAGCATAACCAATTCATTTATTACACTTTGGCTATATCATTTTAAATAAAGCCCTTCACAATGATCGACACGCATATAGTTTGCTTCG